>CM042388.1:7010539-7558039 GCA_023634145.1 Thymallus thymallus | reverse complement strand
CAGTCTATATATTATTTTTATTTTTTATTTAACCTTTATTTAACTAGGCAAGTCAGTTAAGAACAAATTCTTATTTACAATGACTGCCTACACCGGCCAAACCCGGATACGAACCAGGGACTGTAGTGACACCTCTTGCACTGAGATGCTGTGCCTTAGACCGCTGTGCCACTCTGAGCAATATAATACATGAAAAGGTCTACTAACTGGACTACTTTACTGTCAGGTTTGTCCTAGTTTGCTACTAAAATTCACTAGTAAATTCACTACTCATAAAAATTATTTAGAACTTAAATAGCACCATACTGTCAAATTAGAAAAATATTGTCATATGATATTTCGGCTATATCGCCCAGCCCTAAGACAACAGATCTAGTGGGGCCCGCCCCGCCTAAACAACGATAAAGGAAACACTGCCCAGATGGCTTGATTTGACTCACTTCTCCAGCACTGGTGGTATGACAAGTTCAGGCCTCATGAGGGCCAGGTTCTGCAGGGCCTGAGCAGCGTCCAGACTGCCCGTCTTACTGAACATGGCCAGCAGCACCGGCTGCATCATGCTCTCCACAAACGCTGTGATGTCCGGCTCTGTCAACTTGTGGCTGTCTGGTACCGGGGTGAGCCACGTGGGATTCCGGTAGCGCTCCCGGTGGAGCCGCCGCACCACGCTGGCCGGGAGGCGCTGCAGCAGCTTCATCAACTTCATCTGGGGACAGAGAGACAGGTATCAGGACATGAGAGACAGAAACAGGCATCAGGACATGAAGACAAAGAGACAGGTATCAGGACATGAGACAGAAACAGGTATCAGGACATGAAGACAAAGAGACAGGTATCAGGACATGAAGACAAAGAGACAGGTATCAGGACATGAGACAGAAACAGGTATCAGGACATGAAGACAAAGAGACAGGTATCAGGACATGAAGACAAAGAGACAGGTATCAGGACATGAGACAGAAACAGGTATCAGGACATGAAGACAAAGAGACAGGTATCAGGACATGAGACAGAAACAGGTATCAGGACATGAAGACAAAGAGACAGGTATCAGGACATGAGACAGAAACAGGTATCAGGACATGAAGACAAAGAGACAGGTATCAGGACATGAGACAGAAACAGGTATCAGGACATGAGACAGAAACAGGTATCAGGACATGAGAGACAGAAACAGGTATCAGGACATGAGAGACAGAAACAGGTATCAGGACATGAAGACAAAGAGACAGGTATCAGGACATGAGACAGAAACAGGTATCAGGACATGAAGACAAAGAGACAGGTATCAGGACATGAGACAGAAACAGGTATCAGGACATGAAGACAAAGAGACAGGTATCAGGACATGGTGATAGTGTGCCTTCCAGGGTTGAGGTAAATTCCATTTCATTTCAGTAAGTACTCTGAAATTGAGCACAGCAGGGCCTTAGAACCAATGCCCTGTCAGGACAGCAGGGCCTTAGAACCAATAACCTGTCGGGACAGCATGGCCTTAGAACCAATGCCCTGTCGGGACAGCATGGCCTTAGAACCAATGCCCTGTCGGGACAGCATGGCCTTAGAACCAATGCCCTGTCGGGACAGCATGGCCTTAGAACCAATGCCCTGTCAGGACAGCATGGCCTTAGAACCAATGCCCTGTCAGGACAGCATGGCCTTAGAACCAATGCCCTGTCAGGACAGCATGGCCTTAGAACCAATGCCCTGTCAGGACAGCATGGCCTTAGAACCAATGCCCTGTCAGGACAGCATGGCCTTAGAACCAATGCCCTGTCAGGACAGCATGGCCTTAGAACCAATGCCCTGTCAGGACAGCATGGCCTTAGAACCAATGCCCTGTCAGGACAGCATGGCCTTAGAACCAATGCCCTGTCAGGACAGCATGGCCTTAGAACCAATGCCCTGTCAGGACAGCATGGCCTTAGAACCAATGCCCTGTCAGGACAGCATGGCCTTAGAACCAATGCCCTGTCAGGACAGCATGGCCTTAGAACCAATGCCCTGTCAGGACAGCATGGCCTTAGAACCAATGCCCTGTCAGGACAGCATGGCCTAAGAACCAATACCCTGTCAGGACAGCATGGCCTTAGAACCAATACCCTGTCAGGACAGCATGGCTTTAGAACCAATACCCTGTCAGGACAGCATGGCCTTGTGTCCCCCTCTACACGCCACTAAACCAACAGCTAGATAAGAGGCATGGAGAGACTGGAGATTCAGGTAAATTATTGATTTGGTACAGGTTTATATCAGGTGAGTTTAACCATACATTCTCAATAAAGACTGAAATATCTCTGTCCCAGTTTCAGCTCCCTAAGTGGGTGACTGAATGGCGGATGTTGGGAATGTCGGTGGCCGGCCAAAGGCATTTTATTAATCCTAAAAAAGACCTGTGTCTTTCTATGTCACTATAGTGATGATGATTACATTACAGGTACATTACTAGCTTACCTTAGCAGACTCAGGATGCGTGGTACTTTTATATTGGAAACAGATCAGGATGCATGGTACTTTTATATTGGAAACAGATGAGGATGCATGGTACTTTTATATTGGAAACAGATGAGGATGCATGGTACTTTTATATTGGAAACAGATCAGGATGCATGGTACTTTTATATTGGAAACAGATGAGGATGCATGGTACTTTAATATTGGAAACAGATGAGGATGCATGGTACTTTTATATTGGAAACAGATCAGGATGCATGGTACTTTTATATTGGAAACAGATCAGGATGCATGGTACTTTTATATTGGAAACAGATCAGGATGCATGGTACTTTTATATTGGACACAGATCACAAGAGTGTGAGGTTGTCTGTTTCCATTCACCTACACTGCAATAGGACTAACACCTGAAAACGAATCAGGAGAACAACTCACAAGTTGCTGGGGTTTACCAGAAACAGAACGGGGTCACAACTCTACCTCCAGACCTGGGTTCAAATACTTTTAGTGTTTGCTTTAGCCTGCCTGGAGTGCACGATGAGCAGTGTGTGCATTTTTGTGACTATCCTATTGGTTCCATTGCATCAGCCAAGCTCAATGGAGCCCAAGTTAAGTATTTGTAATGGGAATTGAACCAACCGGAGTCCCTCTGCCATAAATATAGGATTGTGTTTGACTGTGAAGACAGCTTGCAGCCTTAGCCATGGCCTTAGAACCAATGCCCTGTCAGGACAGCATGGCCTTAGAACCAATGCCCTGTCAGGACAGCATGGCCTTAGAACCAATAACCTGTCAGGACAGCATGGCCTTAGAACCAATGCCCTGTCAGGACAGCATGGCCTTAGAACCAATGCCCTGTCAGGACAGCATGGCCTTAGAACCAATGCCCTGTCAGGACAGCATGGCCTTAGAACGGGACTATCCTATTGGTTCCATTGCATCAGCCAAGCTCAATGGAGCCCAAGTTAAGTATTTGTAATGGGAATTGAACCAACCGAAGTCCCTCTGCCATAAATATAGGATTGTGTTTGACTGTGAAGACAGCTTGCAGCCTGAGGCTCTGGTCTGATGACGGAGGGGGAATATTTCATGAAAGAATGGCATGTGCCCCCAATATCTGGCTGACCTTTTATAGCACTGCTGAAGGCTGCCTCTCTCTCACGTGCCATCAGGGCATTATGTACACAAACCTCTGGGCTTGGAGGGTTGGAGAAGGCCTAGGGAAGCTTCTGGAGCAAGGAGAAGGGGAATGTGGGCACGTTCAGATTATTGGGGACAGAGAGAGCGCTAGTCGCTTTTATTGTGTATGGTTGGGGTGCCTGTCTGGGTAAACATTGTAGAAGTGAGCGTTGCAGTGACTCACCAGCCAGCGTCCATGGTTGGATGGGTGGAAGAAAGATGTGATGCTGTTGAAAAGGCCACTGAGCTGTGCCTGGGCCTGCTTACTGGGGCCTCCCTGCCATCACAGATACAACAGATGCTTAACAACATGAAACACATATTGTATTATTCCATTAACACAACTATCATTCCATCGCGAGCCAATGCTAACCAGCGTTAGCCCAATGACTGGAAGTCTAATGGAACAGCAGTATCCAACGGAACAGCACAATCCTTATTTTGGAGTATTATTGTTTTATGATCTGGTATTGCATTGTACTGTATATTTTACTATATTTTACTATATTTCCATTAATCAATTATAATTGAAAACACTGAAATAAACTTGGAGAAGAGCTATAAAAAGCATTGATTGGGCAACACTGATTGTGAACAGTGACTGACCAGTAAAGCGGAGACCCAGAGGACCACGTGTGCGACGTCGTAGGCGTTCGTCAGGTATCTGGGAACCAGCATTTGACTGGTCCCCACCGGGAGGTTCAGACTACGCAGGACTCTGGTGAAGATCTGGAATCAAAAGGACCAATCCATGTGAAGAAGATGAATACTTTATTAACCAATAATTGAACACGTTGTCCAATTACATTTTCAGATCACAGGAAGTCATATTTTTGTGGGATTTTTAAAATAATTTTCATTCATTTCATTACATCACATTTGAGATCAGGGCACGTCGGCAAATAACATATCAAAACATGCCGAAAGACGTGTCGCAAGCCAGGAAGACCAACAGGGAAATGTGATACAGTAGTTGGTGCCACTCACAGGCAGAACTTTCAATGACTGTCTGGTCTGGTCTACTCTACTCTGCCATGACATGCACACCAACAACTAAGGTCACAGGTCAAATGCCAGGGGTAAGATTTCAGCATGTTGCAAAAACACTTCACACTCCCAACTGGCTCACTCACTAGCCCTTCCCCTTGGCCCTAACCCTTCAACTAGCACACTCCCTAGCCCTTCCCCTTGGCCCTAACCCTTCAACTGGCACACTCCCTAGCCCTTCCCCTTGGCCCTAACCCTTCAACTGGCACACTCCCTAGCCCTTCCCCTTGGCCCTAACCCTTCAACTGGCACACTCCCTAGCCCTTCCCCTTGGCCCTAACCCTTCAACGTTATGCAGATCTATATTGCTTACACCTTATAGATCAGTAAACATCAAAAAGTGTTAAGGCCAAGGGAATAGTGTCAGGGAGTGAATTGGAACCTGCTAGAAGAGACCCATGGGGCAGAGTTGATGGGGTAGTTCTAGAATTACAGCTAGACAAATGTTATTGATGGAGGAGTGTCCATACCTTGGGTATATAAGGGTCCCAGTTAATGTAGCCAATGTTGTCGTTGGCCAACCGGGCAAAAAGGTTGACAAGATGCTGGGGGAAAAAAAACAAATTAATAAGGAAACCTTTAGGAATATCTAGCGAATAGTTAAAAGTTCTGTCTATCAAAAGGAATGTTGGAAACTGTACTAGAATATCCAGGTTCAAGATCCATTTGCACGCACGCACGCACACATCAATCAAGTGAATGTTGTCCAACTTACCACCTCCCAACCTGGAAGGTTCTGTACTGCCACCCACAAGCTGATGAGCTCATCAAACCACAACCTGGTGATCATAAAACAAACTGTCACACACACTGAAGCCTCCTGCACACACACACACACACACACCACATCTCATCTCATAACTGAAGCCTCCTGCACACACACACAACACGTCATAACTAAAGCCTCCTGCACACACACACACACCACATCTCATAACTGAAGCCTCCTGCACACACACACATCTCATAACTGAAGCCTCCTGCACACACACACATAATAACTGAAGCCTCCTGCACACACACACAACAACTCATAACTGAAGCCTCCTGCACACACACAACAACTCATAACTGAAGCCTCCTGCACACACACACACAACTGAAGCCTCCTGCACACACACAACATCTCATAACTGAAGCCTCCTGCACACACACAACACATAATAACTGATGCCTCCTGCACACACACAACATCTTATAACTGAAGCCTCCTGCACACACACACTTCATAACTGAAGCCTCCTGCACACACAACATCTCATAACTGAAGCCTCCTGCACACACACAACATCTCATAACTGAAGCCTCCTGCACACACACAACATCTCATAACTGAAGCCTCCTGCACACACACACTTCATAACTGAAGCCTCCTGCACACACACACTTCATAACTGAAGCCTCCTGCACACACAACACATATCATAACTGAAGCCTCCTGCACACACAACACATATCATAACTGAAGCCTCCTGCACACACAACACATATCATAACTGAAGCCTCCTGCACACACAACACATATCATAACTGAAGCCTCCTGCACACACAACACATATCATAACTGAAGCCTCCTGCACACACAACACATATCGTAACTGAAGCCTCCTGCACACACAACACATATCATAACTGAAGCCTCCTGCACACACACAACACATATCATAACTGAAGCCTCCTGCACACACAACACATATCATAACTGAAGCCTCCTGCACACACAACACATATCATAACATAAGCCTCCTGCACACACAACACATATCATAACTGAAGCCTCCTGCACACACAAAACACGTCATAACTGAAGCCTCCTGCACACACAACATCTCATAACTGTGGCATTTAAACAGTTCATATTTGGCCTTCTATTAGAGAATAACATTTTGTGATAGGGCAACATTGAAATGGTAATGTAAATCCACGTTTTGGGATGTTGTTAAGGTTGAAATATTCCAGAAACATTCCTGTAATTAGAAGGGAATAAGCTAGGAGGGAATCCTCCAACTAGGATTTCTGAAAAACGTGTACTTTTGGAGAGTTTCTGTAATTCTGCAACCCTATGAGGAGGTAATAGAGGTGTGTGTGTTCTCACTTGAAGCCCTTGTGGTGCAGCTCTGGGGGTAGGGTGGTGGGTAGGAAGAGCTCTAAGTATCCTATGGCTCTCTGCATGGTCACGTCAAATGGACAGAGTAGTGGACGCCACTCCTCCAACATCTCCTGGGTGGCCGACTCCTGGAAATACCTGAAGAATAAAATAAAATATCTTTATAGTGCCATAAAGGCCTGTATTTATAGTGCCATCCTAAATACCTGTATTTATAGTGACATGATGGACTATTTATAGTGCCATCATAAAGGCCTGTATTTATAGTGCCATCATAAAGGCCTGTATTTATAGTGCCATCATAAAGGCCTGTATTTATAGTGCCATTATACAGGCCTGTATTTATAGTGCCATCATAAAGGCCTGTATTTATAGTGCCATCATAAAGGCCTGTATTTATAGTGCCATCATAAAGGCCTGTATTTATAGTGCCATCATAAAGGCCTGTATTTATAGTGCCATCATAAAGGCCTGTATTTATAGTGCCATCATAAAGGCCTGTATTTATAGTGCCATCATAAAGGCCTGTATTTATAGTGCCATCATAAAGGCCTGTATTTATAGTGCCATCATAAAGGCCTGTATTTATAGTGCCATCATAAAGGCCTGTATTTATAGTGCCATCATAAAGGCCTGTATTTATAGTGCCATTATACAGGCCTGTATTTATAGTGCCATCATAAAGGCCTGTATTTATAGTGCCATCATAAAGGCCTGTATTTATAGTGCCATCATAAAGGCCTGTATTTATAGTGCCATCATAAAGGCCTGTATTTATATTGCCATCATAAAGGCCTGTATGTATAGTGCCATCATAAAGGCCTGTATTTATAGTGCCATTATAAAGGCCTGTATTTTGGTGTGGTGTATATCAGCCATATCCCTACAAGCAGAAGACAACATTTTAATGTAGATAATGAGCAGGTCAGTGTTTGCAGGGCTTTAACGGAGCTATAGGCCAATCAATCCAGTTCTTCCTACTTAAACATTACAATTAAACTGAATGGCCGGAATACTATCCGATTCCCTTCTCATGTCCTTCCCACAGCTTCGCAGTTGCAATTGATCTTCATTAAACTTCTTAACAGGCCTTGCACTAGGCAGCTATGCTGCTGAGTGGGGAGTACTCCTGGCCCCAAAAGGGTCTCTCTTGGTCCCTACTTCTCTGCTGCTGAGTACTCCTGGACCCAAAGTGAGCACTCTCTCTCTCTCTCTCCTCCCCTACTTCTCTGCTGCTGAGTACTCCTGGCCCCAAAGCGAGCGCTCTCTCTCACTCACTCGCTCTCCTCCACCTCTCTCTCGGTCCCTACTTCTCTGCTGCTGAGTACTCCTGGCCCCAAAGCGAGCGCTCTCTCTCTCCTCCACCTCTCTCTCGGTCCCTACTTCTCTGCTGCTGAGTACTCCTGGACCCAAAGCGAGCGCTCTCTCTCTCTCGGTCGGTCCCTACTTCTCTGCTCACAGTAACAGGGAACTCTACCAGGCCAGAAATAGATTGGCTAATAGGATTAGGTCTCAGTCGCTACAGTAGCAAGCAACTCAGGGACTCAACTGAGTGACTAAGCTTCTTTAAACATGCACGGGTGCACACAATCTCAAAACTCTGCCGCCCTGCCTGTGAGCGGTTACAATGCGTGTTTGTGTGCCATTGGAACACAGGCTTGATGGTTGCTGATTATGGGCCTCTGTACGCCTATGTAGATATTCCATTTTAAAAAAATCAGCCGTTTCCAGCTACAGTAGTCATTTATATATATATATTTTTGTACCTTTATTTAACCAGGCGAGTCAGTTAAGAACAAAATCTTATTTACAATTTCGGCCTACCTACAAGGTCAGCCATAGTAGTACAGCGCCCCTGGAGCAAATTAGGGTTAGGTGCCTTGCTCAAGGACACAGACAGGTTTTTTACCTTGTCGGCTCGAGTATTCGAACCAGCGACCTTTCGGTTACTGGCCCAATGTTCTAAACGCTAGGCTACCTGCCGCCCAAAAATCTCATTTAAGGGTTTAAAAAAAATACATACAGTATATATTATATAGGTGTTTCAAATATATACTTACGGTCTGCAGCTTTTCACAAGTGTTTTCAGAACGTTTTCCACTGAGCTGGGGGGGGGGGAGAGAGAGAGAGAGAGAGGGAGAGAGGGAGAAAGAGAGAGAGAGAGAGGGAAGAGAGAGGGAAGAGAGAGGGAAGAGAGAGAGAGATGTATTGAGACATCAGAACAGACAGAGGTGGCTAAGGTGTCTGCTAATCAAACAATGAGCACACTGAACACACCAATGCAATTCAGAACCCATCAGGATGAAGCTGACTGACTGACTGACTGCATGCAGCTACAGCCAAATCACTCACATTGAAATTCCACGTTTAGTACATGCTGATCGAAAGCGGAGGCTGAAGTGTAATGAGAAAGGTGCTGGCTCGTGTACTCACTTCAGGTGTGGTGCTAACTTTAAGTTTACAGCAGTGTTAATACTTTAGAGCGAGTGTCTGTAATCAAGCAGTAGAGACAAGTGTCTGTATGGGCTCAACTCAAGCACTGATCAAAAGTAAGGGATGTGAGGACCAGGTGTGTACATAGAAACAGCAAGGAACTCAGAGACACATACAAACTGGCATAGCATGACAAAATGACTACAGAAACAGAACAGAACTACAGTCATTGACTACAACAATGTGACTATTCCAGGGCCATTCAACCTTGTCCTGGATGGCCCTGGGCCAGCAGTATAACAGCAGCACATGAATGGTAACTAATTAACTAATTGTACTGATTCATAAATCATCAGAACGGGGCCTTTTATTGGGCTTAAGGAATTGTCTTGGAGGGAAAATGACTAGGCCTGAGGCTTAATGCAAACAGTAGGGCTAGCCGTTAATACTTGTAATGAACGCTGACCTTGACAGTGGAGAGAGTTGTTCTTTGGCCGAGGGTGCCTATAGTTTTTGGCTTTTTATCACCTAGCCTGACTAAACAGTAAACATATCTGGGTTGTAGTTACAGGCTTTGGTTTGGTTACGGTTGGGCCTATTTCTGAACATTAGCATCATTATCAACAGCTTGAAAAGGTTAGTGACATAAGTGTCAAAAGATTTAGCTGAGACCAATACAACCCCAGCCGTTGAGTTCAAACCCTCTCAATCGCACTGCCTTCCCGCCAACCACACACCCTGAGCTCAAGCCATGCGTTGTAACTGCCTCGTCTATCCCATTCAACCACGCGCTGAGCTCGGTTTCATTCAAGTCTTTCAAATCAACCGGACTTCATTGCTTTAATTCAATAGACAAATGGGAACTACACAGATGAGCGTCTTCTGCCAAGGGCATGAGTGAGTTGGGGTGCATCCCAATAGCCTAACCTATTTTTTCACACGAAATGTGCATTTGTTTATATATTTGTGGGGAGTAGAGAAAGAGTGCACACTTCAGGAGGAAGGAGAGATTTTGGGGAACCAACTATAGTGCTCTTATAGGCCTACTTCCCACAGACCGACCACCTGATAATCCCCAAACTCATGCTCTGAATTACAAATCCAAAGCAGCATGACCAGAACACCTAAACAGATTACCAACGGTCCTTATGCATCAGGAAAAAGTTTGACGGTTTAGAAACAGGTGACTTCAGAATGTGCTAGGTTACTCTAGTGGGTACTGCTGCAAAGCATCCAGTGCTGACAAAGTGGGTCAAACCCCCAAATCATATGGGACTTGACAAAGAAAGGGTAGGGAGATATAGGAGAGTACAGAGTCCAGTTAGATGCAGTGCGACAGTCTCCAATATGAGTGAAATGTTAACATTGCTTTTAGGTTTATTTGTAGTTGATTTTATGTCAAACAAGCTGCATGGGGGTGTCCAGTGTGCTTTTTGGTTTTCAACATGCAACATATACAAATAAAAACCAAAGAGTGCCTCATTTAAATAAAAAATAAAAATCACAAGAGAAGTGTTGTCCTTACCACCTCTGAAACAATTTTATCATTATGTGTTTAGAGGAAGCACGAGGCCGTAGGGAACTGAATGTGAGAGGAGACAAAGGCATAAAAACACATTCAGATTCACACTATGAAAAGCCAATCCATTTCAATATCAAATTCTAACACCTTTTTTTTGTACCGCATTGCCTATTTTCTGATATTTTTCTTTTCACTGCTCATTTTCTGATTTCTTTCTTTTCACTGCTCATTTTCTGATTTGTTTCTTTTCACTGCTCATTTTCTGATTTGTTTCTTTTCACTGCTCATTTTCTGATTTGTTTTTTTTTCACTGCTCATTATCTGATTTGTTTCTTTTCACTGCTCATTTTCTGATATGTTTCTTTTCACTGCTCATTTTCTGATATGTTTCTTTTCACTGCTCATTTTCTGATATGTTTCTTTTCACTGCTCATTTTCTGATATGTTTCTTTTCACTGCTCATTTTCTGATATGTTTCTTTTCACTGCTCATTTTCTGATATTTTTCTTTTCACTGCTCATTTTCTGATATTTTTCTTTTCACTGCTCAATTTCCGATTTGTTTCTTTTCACTGCTCATTATCTGATTTGTTTCTTTTCACTGCTCATTTCCTGATTTGTTTCTTTTCACTGCTCATTTTCTTTAAAAAAAAGGGAGCAAGCATCAGTTAACCGTAGTAACTTGCTTCCCTTTGTGAGAGAGTCCATTGTTATGTGCTAGCAAGGCTTTGTAACACAATGTTCCCATAGCACTATACAAGAGCACCTCGCACTGCTTGCTGGGAGAAAAGGGGTGGGAGGGGAGGGGGGTCTTCGGCTATATGCAACCTGGGAGTGTGTTGGTACAGATTTTACAACTTTCAGAAACTAGCCTAGGCCACAAAAAGGGGCAGAGATAACAGAGAATCTTTGCATGTAAAGGCATCCACATGCTTCACAGCCGAAACAGTTTGGAAGAGTTTGTACATACAGTATAAAAACATAGTGACGTTTAGTGAGGTATTTTTTTGGTTGTTCGGGCACAAAGCATTTTTTTTCTTGAGGCAAGTCAAAGTAGTTTTTTCAAGCACACTCGTTTGGGTCACCTAGCCAACTTCGGCTAGCCGCCAGCCAAACTGAAGCATGCTGATGCCTTATGAAAGGATGCATCAAGGAGGGGGGCAAAGGTAAACTGAATGAACTGTGTGTTGAACTGTCTTAGGGAGTATTTGTATTTATTATGGATCCCCATTAGCAAAATTAAGGCAGTTATTCATTTTTAAACATTACAATATATTCATAACAGATTTCACAACATATTAAGTGTGTGCCCTCAGGCCTCTAATCTACTATCACATATCTATAAAACAAAAGCCATGTGTATAGTGTGTATGTTATCGTGTGTTTGTATGCAGGTGTCTAAGTCTATGTTTGTGTTGCTTCACAGTCCCCGCTGTTCAATAAGGTGTATTTTTATATATTTTTTTGTATCTAATTTTACTGCTGGCATGAGTTACTTGATGTGGATTAGAGTTCCATGTAGTCATGGCTCTATGTAGGACTGTGCACCTCTGACAGTGTGTTCTAGACTTTGAAGACACCTCAGGTGACATGTTTTGTGGGGTATGCATGAGTGTCTGAGCTGTGTGCCAGTAGTTCAAACAAACAGCTTGGTGCATTCAACATGTCAATACCTCTCACAAATACAAGTAGTGATGAAGTCAATCTCTCCTCCACTTTGAGCCAGGAGAGATTGACATGCATATTATTAATGTTCGCTCTCTGTGTACATCCAAGGGCCAGCCGTGGTGCCCTGCTCAGAGCCAAATGTAATTTTCCTATGTCCCTCTTTGTGGCACCTGACCACACGACTGAACAGTAGTCCAGGTGAGACAAAACTAAAGCCTGTAGGACCTGCATTGTTGATAGTGCTGTTAAGAAGGTAGAGCAGAGCTTTATTATGGACAGACTTCTCCCCATCCTACCTAATGTTGTATCAATATGTTTTGACCATGACAGTTTACAATATAGGGTTATTCCAAGCAGTTTAGTCTCCTCAACTTTCTCAATTACCACATTATTGATTACAATATTTAGTTTAGTGAATGATTTGCCACCCATTCTGAAACTAAATGCAGCTCTTTGTTAAGTGCTGCTGTCATTTAAGTCGCTGTGGTAGCTGACATGTATAGTGTTGAGTCATCCACATGCATACACACACTGGCTTTACTCAAATCAAGTGGCATGTCATTAGTAAAGACTGAAAAAGGTAAGGGCCTAGACAGATGCCCTGGGGAATTCCTGATTTTACCTGGATTTTGTTGGCGAGGCTTCCATTAAAGAACACCCTCTGTCTTCTGTTAGACAGGTAACTCTTTATCCACAATACAGCAGGGGGTGTAGGCAGTACCAACAAATCTCCAGCAGAATAACTGACACAAAGCCAGCTACATTTCACAATAAATCAATTTATACCACCACTAGAGATTTAGATGTGAGCTCCATAAACACATTAAAGGGATATCACATCATAATGTGAAGCGGGGCACCTCGGGGATATCACATCATAGTGTGAAGCGGGGCACCTCCACCTTCCGGCTTATAGAGGGAGGGCTCAAAATGGGAAGAACCAATAGTGGCAGTCTTGGACACATTTTTATGTTGTGTAAATGACTAAGCAGGAAGACAAACTTTACCTAGCTGAGTGGGTTGGTTTCAATGTGTCAATATGTGGAGTTCTGTATGTTTTGTGCTGGTAAAAAAGAAGAGGGGCATACTTGGGGAACCAGTTGAGGCCCAGGTGTTCTGTTTTTGAGTAAAGGATCCTGTCTTGCAGCTCGTACAGTGGTCTCCAAGGCAACTCCAGGTCCTCACGCGACAGCAACTCTGTTTTCCTGAAATAGAGTAGGTGGGGTTAAAATATGTAAAAGACTTCATTTAAACTATCATGTCACCCTTGCCTTGAAGAGCTTCTCACACAATTAGCTGGGTCGGAGGGTTCAACTTTCGGAGAGTATTTCAACTCTGAAACATGAGTGACACTCAAGCTTCTCACACAATTAGGAGTAAAACAATAGACCTGCAAGAAGTACATGATTTCCTTAATTAGATGTGTGTGTATTGGGTATATATGTTGTGTAACTGTTAGATATTACTTGTTAGATATTACTGCACTGTCGGCGCTAGAAACACAAGCATTTCGCTACACCCGCAATAACATCTGCTAAACACGTGTATGTGACCAATAAAATATGATTTGATTTGATCAAAGGCTGATTAGAGTGACATTGATGGATGAGGTGGGCGAGGCATTGCATCATACTGGTCTCAAGATGGTTGATGGGTGAGTGTGTTGCTTACATTAGGAGCAGGCGGGCCAGTTATCATGCTGATCTCCAGCTTGTCAATGTGTGTGTGTGTATGCACATACGGACCGTATGTGTAGCCTATAGTCTTACTTGAGGAGGTTGATGAGTAGCCGGGCTAGGCCTTGCATCATGCTGATCTCTAGCTTGTCGATGGTGATCAGCTCGTATAGCAGCTTGATGAACAACACATGGTCCTCCTTGCTGAACTTCCTGCCGTACAGCCGTATGTACCTACAAGAAAATAACCTTTAGGGTACAGCCACAGAGACGCATGAACGCAAATCATATACAGGTCTCGACATTAACTTGTGTATATACACACACACACACACACACACACACACACACACACACACCACAAAAAAAACAATATCATTCAACTACTCAGATCAGAATTGGCTCAGAGGCCAACATGATCACGTGGACTGGGACATGCAGGTGTCAGTGCAGGCCCTGGTTCGATCCCGGGCGGTACCACAACAGGCCGTGATTGGGAGTCCCATAGGGCAGCGCACAATTGGCCCAGCGTTGTCCAGGTTAGGGAGGCCGGGGTAGACCGTCATTGTAAACAAGAATTTGTTCTTAAGTGACTTGCCTAGTTAAATAAAGGTTAAATAAAAATAATGTAAGATGTTCCGGGCTGCCTCAGAGTATCATTGACGTATACACTGACGGAGTGTATATGGGATGTTGTTCCCACGGTGACGATTAAAACCTATCTAAACCAGAAAACATGGACAGATGGATTTAACCACAGAAAGGAGACTGGGAATACGATTGAATACAAACAGTCCAGTTTTGCCCTTAGGAAGGCAATCAAACAGGTAAAACATCAGTTCAGAGACAAAGTGGGGTCTCAATTCAACGGCTCAGACACCAGACGTACAATGCATTCGGACAGTATTCAGACACCTTGACTTTTGTTACGTTACAGCCTAAAATGTATTACATTTTCCCTCATCAATTTACACACAATACCCAATAATGACAAAGAAAAAAAAGTATTCAAACCTATTGGTATAAGACTCTAAATTGAGCTCAGGTGCATCCTGTTCCCATTGATCATCCTTGAGATGTTTCTAGAACTTCATTGGAGTCCACCTGTGGTAAATTCAATTGATTGGACATGATTTGGAAAGGAACACACCTGTTTGTATAAGGTCCCACAGCAAAAATCAAGCCATGAGGTCGAAGGAATTGTCCACAGAGCTCAGAGACAGGATTGTGTCGAGGCACAGGTCAGGGGAAGGGTACCAAAACATTTATGCAGAATTGAAGGTCCCCAAGAACACAGTGGCCTCCATCATTCTTAAATGGAAGAAGTTTGGAACCGCCAAGACTCTTCCTCCAGCTGGCCGCCCGGACAAACTGAGCAATCGAGGGAGAAGGGCCTTGGTCAGGGAGGTGACCAAGAACCCGATGGTCACTGACAGAGCTCCAGAGTTCCTCTGTGGAGATGGGAGAAAGACAACCATCTCTGCAGCACTCCACCAATCAGGCATTTATGGTAAAGTGGCCAGACAGAAGCCAACCATCAGTGAAATGCACATGACAGCCCGCTTGGAGTTTGCCAGAAGACACCTAAAGACTCTCAGACCACGAGAAACAAAATTCTCTGATTTGATGAAACAAGACTGAACTCTTTGGACTGAAAGCCAAGCATCACGTCTGGAGGAAACCTGGCACCATCCCTACGGTGAAGCATGGTGGTGGCAGCAGAATCAGCAGGGACTGGGAGAATAGTCAGGATCGAGGGAAAGATTAACGGAGCAAAGAGAACAGAGAGATCCTTGATGAAAACCTGCTCCAGAGCACTCAACAGGACAACGTCCCTAAGCACACAGCAAAGACAACACAGGTTTGGCTTCAGGACAAGTTTCTGAATGTCCTTGAGTGGCCCAGCCAGAGCACGGACTTGTATCCGATCTAACATCTCTGGAGAGACCTGAAAATAGCTGTGCCACGATGCTCTCCATCCAACCTGACAGAGCTTGAGAGGATCTGCAGAGAAGAATGAGAGAAAGTCCCCAAATACAGGTGTGCCAAGCTTGTAGCGCCATACCCAAGAAGACTCTAGGCTGTAATCTCTGCCAAAGGTGCTTCAACAAAGTACTGAGTAAAGGATCTGAATACTTATGTAAATGTAATATGAGCTTTTATTTTTAATACATTTGCAAAAATGTCTAAAAACCTGTTTTGCTTTGTCATTATGGGGTATTGTGTGTAGATTGATGAGGGGAACACAACTTAATCAATTTTAGAATAAGGCTGTAACGTAACAAAATGTGGAAAAGGTCAAGGGGTCTGAATACCTTCCGAATACACTGTATGTGGCAGACACTCCAGACAATCACGGACTTTAAAGGGAAAACCAGCTACGTCACGGACACCAACACCAACATATTATATCACCTCCACCCTTACCAGACTCCCTAGATCCACTGCAATTTGCAAACCGCCCCTAGTAGATCCACGGATAATGCAATCACTATCACACTGAACACTGCCCTATTCCATCTGGACAAGAGGAATACCTATGTAAGAATACTGTTTATTGACTACAGCTCAGCCTTCAACACCATAGTACCCTTGAAGCTCATCATTAAGCTCTGGGCCCTGGGTCTGAACCCCACCCAGTGCAACTGGGTCCTGGACTTCCTGACGGGCCGCCCCGAGGTGGTGAAGGTAGGCAAAAACACCTCCACTAAGCTGATCCTCAACACCGGAGCCCCACAAGGGTGCATGCTCAGACCCATCCAATACTCCCTGTTTACCCATGACTGCGTTGCCACACACACCCCTCCAATTCATCAAGTTTGCAAAGTTAATCAACAACAATGACGAGACCGCCTAAAGGAAGGAGTTGATGGCCCTGGCAGAGTGGTACCAGGAAAATAACCTCTCCCTCAACTTCAACAAAACGAAGGAGCTGATTGTGGACTTCAGGAGACAGAGAGCAGGCCTCCATCCACATCTCCTGCAGTGAAAAACCATTGGCTCAATGGAACGTTCAGGCACAAACTGTGTGGCTGTAGCCTTAGAGGTCGGATATCTAGCCTGAGCATCCTGACCACGCAGTACAGTAAGCTGACAGAATGGATAGAAAAGAGAAGACGCTCTGAGCTATCCCACCAAGAAAGTTACTGCTAGAGTAGTTGCCCAAGAAGTATACTCGGCCATGGAAACCCATTTCATGAAGCTCTCAACGAACGGTTGCTTCCAGAGGCAGTTTGGAACTCGGTAGTGAGGACAGACAATTTTTGCTCTTCAGTAAGGCCCTTCTATTGCCAATGTTTGTCTATGGAGATTGCATGGCTGTGTGCTCAATTTTACACCAGTCAGCAACAAGTGTGGCTGAAATAGCCAAATTCACTCATTTGAAAGGGTGTACACATACTTTTGTATATATAGTGTATGACAATCTGGATACCGCCCAAGCCCAGTGCTTAGGGCCAGGCAACAACTGTACACAAATAGGCCTGCTATGTCTGCATTGAATGCTTCTTGTTCTGGCCAAGGAGCCAAAATATGTGTGTAACTCCAGAATCTAGATCAACTGTTGAGAGCAGTTTCCATCTCTGAGTCTGGGCTGAGCCGGCAGTGACTCAGTCATAGCCTGGACATAGCCTACAACCCAACAGGGCATTAGGACTGAGTCCCAAAAGGAACCCTATTCCCTATGTAGGTCTCTACTTTGGATAAGGGCCCATAGGGAATAGGGTGCCATTTGGGACAGCCTAGGACTGACTGACACAGCTTAAGGTGAAAAAGCCTAATGAGCCTAGTAACTAATACAACCAAATAAAACATGGCAAACACACAACAGACAGAGAGTAAGCTGATGTAACATCAACATTGGCAATGTGTGAAAACACTGTATACGTCTAGCTATTTCTATAAAGCGGTACGCAGCCTATATTTGTATTTATTATGGATCCCCATTTATTTCTGCCAAGGCAGCAGCTACTCTTCCTGGGGTCCGGCAAAATTAAGGCAGTTATACCATTTTAAAAAACATTACACTACATTCATAACAGATTTCACAACACACTAAGTGTGTGAACTCAGGCCCCTACTCCACTACCACCTATCTACAACACAAAATCCATGTGTACCTGTGTGTTTAGTGCGCATGTTACCACGTGTGTATGTTTGTGTAGCTTCACAGCAACACAAACATACACACAGAACTCTTCTGATTTTGGGAGGAGCCCTGGCGAGTGCCTTGAATTCAGAACTTCTGAAACAGGCTCAGATAACTGTGCATCGATCTTCTGTAGCCTGACACTTTATAAAGTATAGTTTACTCTTTACAGAAGGGCTGGGTACAACAGGGATGTGGTACAGATCATATACAGCCAACCATTGTATCAACATTGTGTAAGGCCTTATTATGGTGCTGTATTGTGTTTACATCCTGAACCACAGTCAGCAATAGAAAGGGATCATCGGTTTGTCACCAATCCCACAGGAGGTCACACTCAAGCAAAATCAGTGAGCCCTGAACTAGGGACTATGGAGTAATTGTGCTGTGTAGCTATGACCAGTAGCTATACTAAACACAAAAATAAACACAATATGCAGTTCATATAAGGAAATCAGTCAATTGAAATAACTTAGTTAGGCCATAATCTCTGGATTTCACATGACTGGGAATAGAGATATGAATCTGTTGATCACAGACACCTTAAAAAAAAAAAAAAAAAAAGTAGGGGCGTGGATCGTAAAACCAGTCCGTATCTGGTGTAACCACCATTTGTCTCATGAACCGCAACATGTCTGGTGAGTATTCAGGCCATGGAAGAACTGGGACATTTTCAGCTTCCAGGAATTGTGTACAGATCCTTGCGACATGGGGCGACATGGTGCATTATCATGGCGTGATGGTGGCAGATGAATGGCATGACGATGGACCTCAGGATCTCATCACAGTATCTCTGTGTATTCAAATTGCCATGGATATAATGCAATTGTGTTCGTAGCTTTTGCCTGCCCATATAACATAACCCCACTACCATCGGGCACTCTGTCCACAACGTTGACATCAGCAAACCACTTGCCCACACAACGCCATACACGTGGTCCGTGAGGCCGTTTGGACGTACTGCCAAATTCTCTAAAACAACGTTGGAGGTAGCTTATGTCAGAGAAATGAACATTAAATTCTCTGTCAACAGCTCTGGTAGACATTCCTGCAGTCAGCATGCCAATTTCACACACCCTCAAATCTTGAGACATCTGTGGCATTGTGTTGTGTGAGCAGACTGCCCATTTTAGAGTGGCCTTTTATTGTCCCCAGGACACGCTGCACATGTGTAATGATCATGCTGTTTAATCAGCTTGTGGATATGCCACATCTGTCAGGTGGATGGATTATCCTGGCAAAGGAGAAATGCTCACTAATAGGGATGTAAACAAATTTGCGCAAAACATTTGAGAGAAATTAGCTTTTTGTGTGTATGGAACATTTCTTGGGTGTTTTATTTCAGCTTATTTTTGTTCAGTGTAGTTTAAGGCCATGTGACAGCATAACTGAACATCCTTCTGGGAGTGGTCTAAGGCATTGCATCTCTCACTGCAAGAGGCGTCACTACAGTCCCTGGTTCGAATCCAGGCTGTATCACATCCGGCCGTGATTTGGAGTCCCGTAGGGCGGTGCACAATTGGCCCAGCGTAGGCCGTCATTGTAAATAAAAATGTGTTCTTAACTGACTTGCCTAGCTAAATATAGAAAAAATGTGATGTTAATATTGTCTATCTACTAAGCTAGCTAAATCATGGGACTATTGTAGAACCATCAACACAGAAGCAAGTGAACACAACAGACTTGCATAAATAATCTTGAGTCCTCCCTAGGGCTAAACAACTCGTGAGATTGTACCAACCATACAGTCACAGTGACTAAGCAATGGCTGGCTAATTTATGTTTAGGTAAAAGGGACATGTCTCAAGTAGCTAGCAAGCTGGATAGATAGGTTCGCAGGGAAACTGATGTTAGAAAGATAAAGTCTGTACTAGTACAACCAACTATCCAATGTTAGGCCTACAACGTTAAGCACGTTTACAAACAAGTTGGAACTAACTAGTTAACGTTAGCGCGCTTGCTCGTTAGGTAGATAGTGTTTTGCTAGCCACGTTAGCTAACATTAACAACCTTAGTGTTTTAATGACAGCAACTGATAACTTCTAGCACGGCGATGTTATCAGTGGCTATGGTTAGTATTACTCATTTAAGACACGACAGAGATTTCTTGAAATGTTAAAGTTTATTGTAGCTGGCTACTGTTCTACTTAGTTCTCGTTAGCCAACTACCTCAGGGTTTCTGGCCTGGCCAACCTTAATCCTCAGAGTTAAATCCACTAGGCCGAGTCAGTGACAGAGATGTCTACACCAAGCTCAAAATAAACCGGTCAAATAGCGAATGTTAGCTAGCTACTAATGTTAGTTACCGGTGCCTTTAGCCCACTTTCTCCAACGGAAATCTAACTTTAACTAGCCTGGGTTATACTAGCTAACCGACTAAACCAAATATGCATAACGTACCCCTTCTATATGTGACTAAACTCCACGATTTACGATGGATTTGAGTTTAGTCGGCTGGTTGCTAGCTAACTACATAGCTTAGGTAATTTGGCCAAACGAATGTAGTTCGTTCGCCACGCTGCTAGCTAAATAAGCTCGTTTTCAGGGCAGGTGAATGGCAACCAGCTAGCTAGAAAGAAAGCCAGACACTTGGGTAAGTTAACTAGCACTTACGTGGAAAGTTTCCTTGTCCAAAACAAGACACCCGGCCATATCTCTCGAAGCTGGACAGCCCGGCCCAAGTTTCCCTTGATTTGACCCAGAATGTCATTGGATTCCTCGTCTAATAAATCCGCGTATGGCAGAAGTTTGTTGTAGACGATGTCTTTTTGAGGGTCAAATCCTAATGCTTCCGACACGTCTTTTTTCATATTACAATTTACTAAAATGTATCCGTTCTCTTCTTTGCTTGACAAGCTAGGTCGAAATAGCTACGTTAGCTTTGTATGAACAGTTTGTCTCCTTCTATAGCTAGCTACGACAAGTTATTGTTTCATTTGTAACATCCTAGCTAGCTAAATATCACAATTTGGCATTGATATGACTACACCAAAATGTAGATATCCGAATCAGTTGAAGATGCTTTCTTGAAAGAGTGCATTGGCACTTAAAACTGATTTCTTCTCATCTAGCTAGCTACCAAAGCTACATTCATCTGACTTTTCAACGTTTAATTACTTTACGCAAACCGCTCCTCCCCGACCCCTATAGTCACTTCCGCTAGACAAAAAAAAAACGTATTATTTTGGATTGTGTTGGCGGAACGCATCCAATTTAAGGTACATACACCGCTACCTACTGTACTGGAGTGTGAGGCCATGCACTGCCTACCTACAATTCAATTCTTTGTGATATGGTACTATACAATTGGGGAAAATTCAAAAATGAACCTGCCAACTATTAGCCCTCTCTCACTGCAACTGTTCTGCAGTAAAACCCTACAACTGTTCTGTAGTAAAACCCTGCAACTGCTCTCCAGTAAAACCCTGCAACTGTTCTGCAGTAAAACCCTGCGACTGTTCTGCTGTAAAACCCTGCAACTGTTCTGCAGTAAAACCCTGCAACTGTTCTGCAGTAAAACCCTGCAACTGTTCTGCAGTAAAACCCTGCAACTGTTCTGCTGTAAAACCCTGCAACTGTTCTGCAGTAAAACCCTGCAACTGTTCTGCAGTAAAACCCTGCAACTGTTCTGCAGTAAAACCCTGCAACTGTTCTGCAGTAAAACCCTGCAACTGTTCTGCAGTAAAACCCTGCTACTGTTCTGCAGTAAAACCCTGCAACTGTTCTGCAGTAAAACCCTGCTACTGTTCTCCAGTAAAACCCTGCAACTGTTCTGCAGTAAAACCTTTCAATCCCAAGCATTTCTCTGCCCCTGCCACCACAACCTCTATTTTCTGTGACTTTCGATCCATTTCTGTAGTACAATTGACAACCACAGCTATGAATGCCAAGTAAACTACCTAACTGAAGCATACAGTATATTATCCCCATCACTCTCTATTAGTCTCTAACTATTCACAGGAATACTCTCAGGATCCCTGACATTGTACCCATCTTCCTCTACCACTCTCTTAACTGCTTCAGAATACAACACTTTCTGTACTACTCTGACGCTGGCAACCTCAACCTGCCTTTCTCTCACAGGACACCTTTGATATCCAGCCCCACGGGCACCCCCACAACTAGCACACATAACTTTCTTCATGACCTCCTGCACACTTCCCACATCTAGGACTCACCCTCCTACATACTGCTGCAACATGCCCATAAACTGGACACCAAATTTAGGAACAAACACTATCGTGATTAACTTCCTACCTTGACTTTATCTGGCAAAGACTCTACATCAAAACTCAACAGAACAGACAATGTCTTCTCTGTTTCCCCACACTCACCACCAGATCTGTGCTGCACCAAACGCCAAGTGTCACAGACACCGGGAATCTTCCTCAACACTTAATGCCACCCCTGTTAACACTCCTTTCAACAGTGCCCTGCTCCGGAGAGCAAATCATGTCACATTTCTTGTCCCTAATCGCGTAATCCGGAGCGTCCGCTCCCTCTGTGCTTAATAAACACAATAAATCACTAGTCCACTCCTAGTTACTTTCACCAACTCAACAGTCCCCAACCTCTTCTCCACCCAACCTCCCAGCACATATGGAGATCTCAAACCAGTGTGCCTGGCACCTAATACCGTATCCCGTTCAAAGGCACTTTAATTTTTTGTCTTGCTCATTCACCCTCTGAATGGCACACATACACAATTTGGTTGGCAGATCACATCCAACTTTTAGGTGCATACACCACCCCCTACTCTACTGTACTGTGAAGCCAGTCATGGCCTACCTGCATTACATTATCTTAATTAGTCAGGTTCCTACTGTACTGGAGTGTAAGGCCAGTCACAGCCTCCCTACACTACATTATCTTCATTAGTCCTGTTCCTACTGCACTGGAGTGTAAGGCCAGTCACGGCCTCCCTACATTACATTATCTTCATTAGTCCTGTTCCTACTGCACTGGAGTGTAAGGCCAGTCACGGCCTCCCTTCATTACAATTATCTTAATTAGTCAGGTTCCTACTGTACTGGAGTGTAAGGCCAGTCACGGCCTCCCTACATTACATTATCTTCATTAGTACAGTTCCTCTAAGAAAGTGAAATATAGCCCTAGACACCACCACCTATATTCATTAAAAACCCACTACCTCGTTTCACTACTTTGAACCTATCTGCTCCTACACCATGCCATGGGCCTGGGAGGACGGGACACCACCACTCAACACACCCTGTAACTCTACTGAAGTCACATTTCATATACCCAAATACCTCTCCGCAGCTGCCACCATAACATATATTGTCTGCGATTTACGTTCCATTTCTGCGGTTCAGTTGATAACCATTGATATGAACGCTAAGTTGCCAACCTTACTTCAGCATAAATCACTTGTTGGCCTATCCCTCTGTACTGGCACAAATCTACTACTCACTGGAATCCTCTCAGGATTTCTCACCCTTGACCCATCCTCCTCTACTTTCTTTACTGCCTCAGCATACGACACCCTCTGCACTGCACAGACTCTGGCCACTTCAACCTGCCTCTCTCGCACCAGACACTTCCGATCCCAAGCAACATGGGCACCCCTACAGTTGACACACACAACTTTATCCACCAAAACAACACTTCCATCATCTTGGAATCTTTCTCTTACAAACTGCTGTGGCATGACCATAAATGTTGCACCTGAAACAACGCATTGTATTCGGCACAAAAGCTCTAACAGGATAACTGATATATCCTAATATGACTGACTCAAAACTCAAAAGGACTGACAGTGACTCCTCTGTTTCACCACGCTCCCCACCGGGTCTGTGTCGCACCAAAAGGTGGGCATCACAAACACCAGGAATCTTCAACTTCAATTGCTCCACCACCACACTTCATGCTACCCCAGAAAGCATTAATTTCAATGGTGCCCTGTTCCTCAGAGCAAAGCAAGAAACAGATATTGACCCAAGTTGTGTGACACGGAGCGCCCGCTCTGGTCGGAAGGAACACAAACAAATATCACAAGTCCACTACAGGTTACATAGGTTACCTTCACTGATTCATTCTACACACAACTCCTTTCCCTCCCACCCACCCTGAAACCACAAAGGGATCTGCCATTTTCTCCAAGATTCTTCTTCATCATGTCCATTCATGCCAGGCTCAGGTTCTGAACTCTTCACCACACCTTCCACCTAATTTAACTCGCCCTCTTTCACTTCCATTTCCCCTCCAGAACTCGGTCTGGCGCACGTCTCACTCTGTTTGCACTTGACACCAATCCTCTTCAACACCCCATCTCCATTTTTATTGTCATCTTCCTGAAATTCAAATCCAACCTCTGCTTCCCTCTTGGACCTCTTTTTCTCCTTTCCCCTCCATTGCACCTCAGAAATCCACCTTTCTGTGTCCCTGTCCCAACATTCCTCTTCTCCCAACATTGCTTGTGGCCCGGTGGCATCCCGACATAACTCAATCTTGTAATCGTCCTGCCACCTCGGAAACGTGTCTTCTCCGGGAGCTGACATTTTAAGAGCATGAGCAGTGGCCACCCTCCCCCACGTAACCTTCAGCTACAATCTAACAACTGTTGTGTTCACTGAGGCGTATTCATTAAGGAAACCGTTTAAGAACCAAATGAAAGCAAACAGAGCAAAACAAGAGTTTCTATTGGACAAATTCAGGTCTGTCCCTCCCGTTTTGTTTGCTTCCGTTTAAGAAAAGTTTTGCAACAGAATCAGTGTAATGAATACGCCCCTGGTAACAGCGATGGAAGAGAAAGCGGACATTTCACTGGCAGATCGGAAACAAAGATTTGTACAGGCTGTTGGGATGAGCTGTAGGAGGACAGGCTCATTGTAATGGCTGGAATGGAATAAATGGAACAGTATTAAACACATCAAACACATGGAAACCAAATGTTTGACTCCGTTCCATTTGAAGAAGCCAATGAAGAAGATGAAAATGGACTACTTTAAAATGGAGATAGCTTAAATGGCGCTGCCCATGCGGTCACAGACGCTATGATGGCACAGAGACAAATATGAGTCCTCCATCCGTCTCTATGGCCTCTAATTGGCTAGAATGGCCCCACCTGCTCTCCCCTTCTCCTGCATGCTTTCCATCTAGGAGGACATGTATTTCCATTGTTAGAGCGGTCACTCTAATATCTTGTCAATATAATAGACAATCTCTGACTCCCTCTAGTCAGAACCTACGAACATGCTTTTATTTATTTTTTATTTAACCTTTAACTGGGCAAGTCAGTTAAGAACAAATTCTTATTTACAATGATGGCCTATCAAATTCTTATCTACAATGACGGTCTGGGTTAGGGGCCAGACCTCCCCTAACCCAGACGACGCTGGGCCAATTGTGCGCCACCCTAAGGGACTCCCGAACACGGCTCTGTAGCGTCATTCAAGGGTTTTTCTTTATTTTTACTATTTTCTACATTGTAGACTAATATTGAAGACATCACAACTATGAAATAACACATATGAAGTCATGTAGTAAGCAAACAAGTGTTAAACAAATCAAAATAAATTTTATATTTGAGATTCTTCAAAGTAGCCACCCTTTGCCTTGGTGACTGCTTTGCACACTCTTGACATTCTCTCAACCAGCTTCACCTGGAATGCTTTTCCAACAGTCTTGAAGGAGTTCCCACATATGCTGAGCACTTGTTGGCTGCTTTTCCTTCACTCTGCGATCCAACTCATCCCAAACCATCTCAATTAGGTTGAGGTCAGGTGATTATGGAGGCCAGGTCATCTGATGCAGCACTCCATCACTCTCCTTCTTGGTCAAATAGCCCTTACACATCCTGGAGGTGTGTTTTGAGTCATTGACCTGTTGAAAAACAAATGATAGTCCCACTAAGTGCAAACCACATGGGATGGCATATCGCTGCAGAATGCTGTGCCTTGAATTCTAAATAAATCACTGACAGTGTCACCAGCAAAGCACCCCCACCCCATCACACCTCCTCCTCCATGCTTCACGGTGGGAAACACACATGCAGAGATCATCCGTTCACCTACTCTGCGTCTCACAAAGACACAGCGGTTGGAACCAAAAATCTCAAATTTGGACCAAAGGACAAATTTCCACTGATCTAATGTTAATTTATCATGTTTCTTGGCCCAAGCAAGTCTCTTCTTCTTATTGGTGTTCTTTAGTAGTGGTTTCTTTGTAGCAATTTGACCATGAAGGCCTGATTCACGCAGTCTCCTCTGAATAGTTGATGTTGAGATGTCTGTTACTTGAACTCTGTGAAGCATTTCTTTGGGCTGCAATTTGAGACTGGTAACTCTAATGAACTTATCCTCTGCAGCAGAGTTAACTCTGGGTCTTCCTTTCCTCTGGTGGTCCTCATGAGAGGCAGTTTTATCATAGCGCTTTACGGTGTTTGTGACTGCACTTGAAGAAACTTTAAAAGTTCTTGACATTTTCCGGATTGACTGACCTTCATGTCTTAAAGTAATGATGGACTGTCCTTTCTCTTTGCTTATTTGAGCTGTTCTTGACATAATATGGACTCTGTCTTTTTCCAGGTGGCCTGGATGGTAGGAGCATTGATCGAATCCCCGAGCTGACAAGTTAAACATCTGTCGTTCTGCCCCTGAACAAGGCAGTTAACCTACTGTTCCCCGGGCGTCGAAAACGTGGATGTTGATTAAGAAAAACCCTTGAATGAGTATGTGTGCCCTGCACCTCTCTGATTCAGAGGGGTTGGGTTAAATGCAGAAGAAACATTTCAGTTGAATGCATTCAGTTGTACAACTGACTAGTATCCCCCTTTCCCTTTCTTCTGTATACCACCCCTACTTTGTCGCAACACAACTGATTGGCTGAAATGCATTAAGAAGGAAAGAAATTCCACAAATTAACTTTTTACAAGGCACACCGGTTAATTGAAATGCATTACAGGTGACTACCTCATGAAGCTGGTTTAGAGAATGCCAAGAGTGTACAAAGCTGTCATCAAGGCAAAGGGTGGCTACTTTGAAGAATCTCAAATATAAATTATATTTTGATTTGTTTAACACTTTTTTGGTTTTGATATGTCATAGTTTTGATGTCTTCACTACTATTCTACAATATAGAAAGTAGTAAAAAATAAAGAAAAACCCTGGAATGAGTAGGTGTGTCCAAACATTTGACTGGTACTCTATATGTTTATACAGTATATGTGATGTTGAAATGGAATACATTTAATACATGGATTGTTGTGCATTGGTGGCTATTACTGCACTGTTGGAGCTAGGAACACAAGCATTTCGCTACACCCGCAATAACATCTGCTAAACATGTGTATGCGACCAATAAAATGAGATTTGATTTTGGCTTGGTAAAGTGCAGCTTTACTTCCGGGCTATTATGACGCATCTGGCAGTTCCATCTCTGTATGTTCGTTTTTCAGAACAGGTAAACAGCCTTTATGGGATATTTTCATTTATCCACCATGTTTGCCCAGAACTTAATCGTGCAGCTGACCAAATTACGCAAGATTTTAGTTCTGGGTTAACGAGATGAGTATATAGCAGGGGTCCAAGCTGAGATCTACTGCTCAGAATTGTTTTTAACATTAACCTAATAAAAATATTTGCTAGGGATTTGTATTTGCTAGGGATGGGGCAAAAGTGTGATACCAATCAGGCTCCAGAGGAGTTGCCCAGGCCTGCCCTAGAGAGACTAGGGTTACTACACAGTGCACCTACCAATATAGTTTGTATTGGGTTATTAGCCTTAGCTATGTAGTCATTTCAATGGCTGGCTGATGATTTCTTTATTTTGCTCTGTTCAGAGAGGAGCTACATAGAAATCCATCACCATGTATGGTTGTGGGAAAGGCAGCGAGACCAACAGGGCGGCAGGTAGCCTAGTGGTCAGAGCGTTGGGCCAGTAACCGAAAGGTTGCTGTATCGAATCCCTTAGCCGACAAGGTGAAAACCTGCCGATGTGTCTTTGAGCAAGGCACTTAACCATAATTTGCTCCAGTGGTGCCGTACTACTATGGCTGTCCCTGTAGATAGGCTGTCATTGTAAATAAGAATTTGTTCTTAACTGACTTGCCTAGTTAAATAAAGGTTAAATTAAAAAAAGACAGATGGTGGAGAAGCTATCCTTGTCCTTTGATACATTGCTATCTCACCTGCAGCTTGCCTGATGTCCCTCTCACTTTGCCTCACCATTACACAGGCACACACTAGGATTTGATACCAACAAATACCCTTCAGGCCCTCCTCAGTGGCTTCCCACCATTATGTGTAAAGAAGTTGGCCTCTTCAATCATTGCATCAGCTGGTTCCACCACTCTTCAATGCATTTCCTCCCACCTGCGACTGACTGGTCAGTCGAATAAAAATATAATAAAATGTTGTTGTTTTGCATCTGTTGTTGTTGCATCTAGTACAGTTATTGGGACTGCTGGGAAATGTAGTACATCTGTCATTTTGTCCCTGTAATGAACGATTGGCTGCATGCTCAGGGGACAAAGTATACATACTCAATTCCAAGTTAGGTACAGAATGATGAATGTGTACTCTTCCAGTCAAATTCATCCCTTATTACAAGTGTTTGTGTGATGTTTATACAACTTTTGTAAGATGACAAAGGAATGGACAATTAAGTTGGGCAATAAAGTTCTCTTTCTTACAGTGTCTGTTTGACTCTGAACTCCAGATCGAGGAAGTGTTGGCTGGCTAGCCACCTTTGGCAGCAGCAGAAGCAGCAGAGTTATGTCCATGGGATAAAGACATCCTGGTGTCCATATCAGAGGACCACACATTTAAGGTACAGCCATGTTATTCATCCCCCAGTAAAATAACCCAGCTTCAGTTGTTTTGGTTTAACTCGTTCTTTCAAGGCTACACTGTATACTACAAATGATATGACTACCAGTCAGTCAGCTGTAGCTTTCTACTACAAATGATATGACTACCAGTCAGTCAGCTGTAGCTTTCTACTACAAATGATATGACTACCAGTCAGTCAGCTGTAGCTTTCTACTACAAATTATATGACTACCAGTCAGTCAGCTGTAGCTTTCTACTACAAATGATATGACTACCAGTCAGTCAGCTGTAGCTTTCTACTACAAATGATTTGACTACCAGTCAGTCAGCTGTAGCTTTCTACTACAAATTATATGACTACCAGTCAGTCAGCTGTAGCTTTCTACTATAAATGATTTGGTTTGGGAGGGTGGCGGCTCAGATTACAGGGACACCAAAGGCACCTGGACACAGTGGCCTCACAGACTGGTGGTGTAGAAGGGAAGGCAAGATAGTATTGTAGTTATGGAGGGGATTTGTTGCTTTCCTGGGATGTGTTCTAGCCTGCAAGCCAAACACACATTTCCATTTTCACATAACGTTTGGAACTTTAACTTATTTCCCATATTTCCTCAAGACAAAAGGCTAAAACATGAAAGTGTTTTTCCTTACGCTTTACCACTAGATGGAATCAGAACACTTTGAGTTACTATACAGTAGGTGAAAACGTCACCATTTTTCTCAGTAAATACATTTCCAAAGGTGCTATTAACAACCCAAGTAATCCATACATACAAAGAAACCAAAACAAATACATTCAGAAATTAAGTTATGTGTAATAATGTGAAATGACACAGGGAAAAAGTATTGAACACATGAAGAAAGGGAGGTGCAAAAAGGCATGGAAAGCCAAGACAACAGCTGAAAACTATCAGTAATTAAAAAGCAATCCAGCCCCCTGTCAGTGCAAATTAATATCAGCTGGTTCAGTCCCAACTGATGGCCTACAAAAAGGTCTCATTGCCAAGGTGTCACACAAGACACATCTCATGATGGGTAAAAGCAAAGAGCTGTCTCAAGACCTTCGCAACCTAATTGTTGCAAAACATAATGATGGCATTGGTTATAGGCGCATTTCTAAGCTTCTGAATGTTCCAGTGAGCACTGTTGGGGCCATAATACGGAAGTGGAAAGACAATCATTTCACCATAAATATGCCTCGACCAGGTGCTCCTCGCAAGATTTCTGACAGTGGAGTGAAAAGAATAATCAGAAGAGTTGTCCAAGAGCCAAGGACCACTTGTGGAGAGCTTCCAAAAGACCTGCAATTAGCAGGTACTGTTGTCTCAAAGAAAACAAAAGTAATGCACTCCACCGCCATGGCCTGTATGCACGCTCACCACGCAAGACTCCATTGCTGAAAAAAAAGCATGTTGAAGCTCGTTTAAAGTTTGCTGCACAACATTTGGAAAAGCCAGTGAAATACTGGGAGAATATAGTGTGGTCAAATGAGAGCAAAACTGAACTGTTTGGATGTCATAATACACACCATGTTTGGAGGAGAAATGGACCTGCACATCACCCTAAAAACACCATACCAACAGTGAAGTTTGGAGGTGGGAACATCATGGTGTGGGGCTGCTTTTCAGCAAATGGTACTGGCAAACTTCACATAATTGAAGGAAGGATGAATGGGCAAATTTACCGAGACATTCTTGACAAAAATCTGCTGCCATCTACCAGGATGATGAAGATGAAACGAGGGTGGATATTTCAGCAAGACAATGATCCCAAACACACAGCCAAGGAAACTCTCAATTGGTTTCAAAGAAAGAAAATAAAGCTGCTAGAATGGCCCAGCCAATCACCTGACTTAAATCCCATTGAAAATCTATGGAAAGAACTGAAGATCAAGATTCATAGAAGAGGCCCACGGAACCTTCAAGATTTGAAGACTGTTTGTCTGGAAGAATGGGCCAAAATCACACCAGAGCAATGCATGCGACAGGTTTCTCCATACAGGAGGCATGTTGAAGCTGTCATTACCAACAAAGGCTTTTGTACAAAGTATTAAATACATATCAGTAAGTGTGTTCAATACTTTTTCCCTGTGTCATTTTACATTATTACACATAACTTAATTTCTGAACTTATTTGTTTTGGTTTCTTTGTATGTATGGATTACTTCAACATTTCATGTCAATAGCACCTTTGGAAATATATTTACTGAGAAAAATGGTGATGTGTTCAATACTTATTTCACCCGCTGTATGTTCTGTAGGAGCTTTGGGGTTATATACAGTAGTAATATGCTGTGTCTGACTGCACTCAGTAGCCATTTGTCATATTTCATAAACCCAAGCACCCTCTTGTGTTTCATTCCAGGAATCACTCCAGATCCAGTGGAGACAGCAAAGCCAGTTCTCAGAATATTGTCTTGATACCTGACATTGATCATGGGCAGCAGAGGTAAAGTGGGGTTCTAAATGGGGTTTCCCTGCAGGGTCCATGTACTATAGATGAAAGGCCTTAATGCAACACATTTCCTCATTTATCACTTGACACATCACTTGTTTAACCCATTGTTTGCTTATTACAGTATATTTTACTTGTGTAGATGTTTTATACCTTTTTAGTATACAGTGCTTTGGAAAGTTTTCAGACCTTTTGACTTTTTGCACATTTTGTTACATTACAGCCTTATTCTAAAATGGATTGAATTAATATTTTTCTTCATCAATCTACACACAACACCCCATAATGATAAAGTGAAAACAGTTTTTTTTGCAAATGTATAAAAATTTTAAAAAACATACCTTATTTACATTAGTATTCAGATTATTTGCTATGAGACTTGAAATTTAGCTCTGGTGCATACTGTTTCAGATGATCATCCTTGAGATGTTTCTACAACTTGATTAGAGTCCACCTGTGGTAAATTCAATTGATTGGACATGATTTGGAATGGCACACACCTGTCTACATAAGTTCCCACAGTTGACAGTACATGTCAGAGCAAAAACCAAGCCATGAGGTGGAAGGTATTTTTTGTAGAGCTCAGAGACAGGATTGTGTCGAGGCACAGTCCTGGGGAAGGGTACCAAAACAATTCTGTAGTATTGAATGCCCCCAAGAACAGTGGCCTCCATCATTCTTAAAAGGAAGAAGTTTGGAACCACATACTAAAGTCAGTAACGTTTGCCCTGAGAGTCCTGACCTTACTATACTAACCAGTCAGTCATCGTGGAGAAGGGCCTTGGTCAGGGAGGTGATCAAGAACCCAATGGTCACTCTGACATAGCTCCAGACTTCCTCTGTGGAGATAGGAGAACCTTCCAGAAGGACAATCATCTCTGCAGCACTCCACCAGGCCTTTATGGTAGAGTGGCCAGACGGAGGCCACTCCTCAGTAAAAGGAACATGACAGCCCGCATGGAGTTTTCCAAAAGGCACCTAAAGGACTCTCAGACCATCAGAAACAAGGTTCTCTGGTCTGATGAAACCATGATTTAACTCTTTGGCAGAGTTCTCTTTGCAGAGAAGAATGGGAGAAACTACTCCATTACAAAAAGACTTGAGGCTGTAGTTGCTGCCTAAGGGGCTTCAACAAAATACTGAGTAAAGGGTCTGAATACTGTTTTGTCATTATGGGGTATTGTGTGTAGATTTAATCAATTTTAGAATAAGGCTGTAACGTAACAAAATGTGGAGAAAGTCGAGTGGTCTGAATATGTCCTAAACTTTTTTTAGTTACTCTACCACCAACTGAATTTCGATCTGGCCGGAGTACCCCTGATGTAACCCCTTATGTGCATTTGACCAGTCCTAGTCTCCCCGGTTGAGGACCACTGGTCTATGTGACAGGTCTATGTTTCCCTAAGTCTTGATGAGAGTGCTTGATTTGTCATTATTTCCACAGACTGAGGTTTGAGTGAGCCAGGAAAATATTATATCACAAGTGTAAATATATAACTTTGTCATAAAAAGTAATGTATCCAGCCTGGCAGGTGTCATGCTGTCACAGTGGACTGGAAACAGTTCCAACATCACTATGTATGTGTCGTTATTTGTAGCGACTAACGGGGTGTTAGTGGTGTTTCCACGGCCACAGCAACAAACTTCCTATTGAAGGCTAGTTAAAGTGGCGTTAACAATCTCAGGCTGTCCAAACAGCAGCTTTTGCCATGGTGAAGTACTGTAGACACTCTGCAAAGCTGGGGCAGACGCAAGGGGTGCATATGCTGCGTACTGTCTGTAGGACACAGGATGACTGACTGGTTAGTATAGTAAGGTCAGGAATCTCAGGTCAAACGTTTCTGACTTTAATATGTCCATCACAAGTAATCTTAGAATGGGCTTCAAAGTTATGCCATGTGTTATGCCATGCTACAATAGAAGCCTGGTCCCACATGTGTTTGTGCTCTATAGCCAACTCATGTCTGTATGCATAAGCAACTGTACAGCTAACTCATGAAGGCATGACAATAACTATAGGAGATGGCAAGACAGCACAAATAGATCTGGGACCAGGATACTAAATCAGTTTATGAAAGTAAATGTTGCATCAGTTATAGAGACACAACTTGTATCACAGGCTTCTAGGCCTAGTCAATCGTGGTTCGTTATTTCCAAGTACAGTACAACATTTTCTGCTGTTCATTTCTCAAGGCAAGGGAAATATTTCACTACAGTCAACTGTTGAGTTTATGTTGGAAGTGATCATTTTGGGTTGAAGAGCTGCCCTGCTGTGGAGAGAGGATCCTTTGGGTACATTCCAATTTTACTGGTTTCAAATTGTAGCTTAGTTGTCCTGGTGTGTTTTTAAGAATGTGCTGAGGTGGCGGTTCTGTGCTGTAGCCTGGTGTTAGTGAATCACTGAGGAGCAGCCATACCTCTCCACAGCTCTCCTCTCTTCTCCTGTTCTCTCCTCCCCAATCCTTTCCTTCCCTCCCCTCTCCTCCCCCAAACCTCTCCTTCTCTCCCCTCTCCTCCCCAATCCTCTCCTTCTCTCCTCTCTCCCCTCTCCTCTCTCCTCCCCCTCTCCTCTCCTTCTCTCCCCTCTCCTCCCCAATCCTCTCCTCTCTCCTCTCTCCTCCCCCTCTCCTCTCCTTCTCTCCCCTCTCCTCCCCCAATCACCCCCCCCCCTCTACTCCCCCAATCCTCTCCTTCTCTCCTCTCTCCTCCCCCTCTCCTCTCCTTCTCTCCCCTCTCCTCTCTCTCCTCTCTCCTCCCCCTCTCCTCTCCTTCTCTCCCCTCTCCTCCCCCAATCACCCCCCCCCCTCTACTCCCCCAATCCTCTCCTTCTCTCCTCTCTCTTTCCCCTCTCCTCTCCTTCTCTCCCCTCTCCTCCCCAATCCTCTCCTTCCCTCCCCTCCCCCAATCCTCTCCTTTCCTCCCCTCTCCTCTCCCAAATGCTCTGCTTCCCTCCCCTCTCCTCCCCCAATCCTCTCTTCTTCCTCTCCTCTCCTTCCCCAATCCTCCCCTCTCCTCCCCCAATCCTCTCCTTCCCTCCCCTCTCCTCCCCCAAACCTCTCCTTCTCTCCCATCTCCCCCCAATCATCTCCTTCTCTCCCCTCTCCTCTCCTTCTCTCCCCTCTCCTCCCCAATCATCTCCTTCTCTCCTCCCCAATCCTCTCCTTCCCTCCCCTCTACTCCCCCAATCCTCTCTATCTCTCCCGTCTCCTCCCCCAAATGCTCTGCTTCCCTCCTCACTTCTTCCTCTCCTCTCAGCTTTACTCTCAGCTCTTCTCTCCTCTCCTCAGCTCTCCTCTCCTCCCCTCTCCTCCCCCAATCCCCTCTTTCCCTCCCCTCCCCTCCCCGAATGCTCTCCTTTCCTCCCCTCTCCTCCCCCAAATGCTCTGCTTCCCTCCCCTCTCCTTCCCCAATCCTCTCTTCTTCCTCTCCTCTCAGCTCTCCTCTCAGCTCTTCTCCCCTCTCTTCAGCTCTCCTCCCCCAATCCTCTCTTTTCCTCCCTCAATCCTTTTCTTCCCTCTCCTCTCCTCCACCAATCCTCTCCTTACCTCCCCTCTCCTCCATCAATCCTCTCTTCTCTCCTCTCCTGGGCCACCATGTGTTGTTAATTCTACAGTGTGAGATGGCTTTAGCTTTCTGGCTTCCATTGTGTGATATACATATGCAGCAATAAACCAGGGGAAAATGCAGCCTAGGCTTGGATCAAACCCAAAGCTCCCAGTTGGTGGTGTGGTGTATGCCTAGCCATCTCACCGCCCACAGACCACAATGTTTTTCTTTAGGGTGGGGTTACATGGTCTCCTCTCCTCTTTAGGGTGAGGTTACATTGTCTTCTCTCCTCTTTAGGGTGAGGTTACATTGTCTTCTCTCCTCTTTAGTGTGGGGTTACATTGTCTTCTCTCCTCTTTAGGGTGGGGTTACATGGTCTTCTCTCCTCTTTAGGGTGGGGTTACATGGTCTTCTCTCCTCTTTAGTGTGAGGTTACACGGTCTTCTCTCCTCTTTAGTGTGGGGTTACATGGTCTTCTCTCCTCTTTAGTGTGGGGTTACATGGTCTTCTCTCCTCTTTAGGGTGAGGTCACACAGTCTTCTCCCCTATTTAGTGTGGGGTTACATTGTCTTCTCCTCTCCTCTTTAGTGTGGGGTTTCAGTACTGAGTTGATGTGCAGGGGTATGAGGTCATATATACACAGGGTACCAGTACTGAGATGATGTGCAGGGGTATGAGGTCATATATACACATGGTACCAGTACTGAGTTGATGTGCAGAGGTATGAGGTCATATATACACAGGGTACCAGTACTGAGTTGATGTGCAGGGGTATGAGGTCATATATACACAGGGTACCAGTACTGAGTTGATGTGCAGGGGTATGAGGTCATATATACACAGGGTACCAGTACTGAGTTGATGTGAAGGGGTATGAGGTCATATATACACAGGGTACCAGTACTGAGTTGATGTGCAGGGGTATGAGGTCATATATACACATGGTACCAGTACTGAGTTGATGTGCAGGGGTATGAGGTCATATATACACATGGTACCAGTACTGAGTTGATGTGCAGGGGTATGAGGTCATATATACACAGGGTACCAGTACTGAGATTATGTGCAGGGGTATGAGGTCATATATACACAGGGTACCAGTACTGAGTTGATGTGCAGGGTTATGAGGTCATATATACACAGGGTACCAGTACTGAGTTGATGTGCAGGGGTATGAGGTCATATATACACAGGGTACCAGTACTGAGTTGATGTGCAGGGGTATGAGGTCATATATACACAGGGTACCAGTACTGAGTTGATGTGCAGGGGTATGAGGTCATATATACACAGGGTACCAGTACTCGCCTGTTCAAACTCTATTTCGTATCGTCTGAGATCCCTAGAGATTGGAAAGCTGCTGCGGTCGTCCCCCTCTTCAAAGAGGGAGACACTCTAGACCCAAACTGTTACAGACCTATATCCATCCCGCCCTGCCTTTCTAAAGTCTTCGAAAGCCAAGTTAACAAACAGATCACTGACCACTTCGAATCACACGCTCAGCCACGCTAAAGGTACTAAACGTTATCATAACCGCCATAGATAAAAGACAGTACTGTGCAGCCGCCTTCATCGACCTGGCCAAGGCTTTCGACTCTGTAAATCACCGCATTCTTATTGGCAGACTCAACAGCCTTGGTTTCTCAAATTACTGCCTTGCCTGGTTCTCCAACTACTTCTCAGATATAGTTTAGTGTGTCAAATCAGAGGGCCTGTTGTCCGGTCCTCTGGCAGTCTCTATGGGGATGCTACAGGGTTAAATTCTCAGGCCGACTCTATTCTCTGTATATATCAATGATGTCGCTCTTACTGCTGGTGACTCTCTGATCCACTTTCTATGCAGACGACACTATTCTGTATACATCTGGCCCCTCTTTGGACACTGTGTTAACAAACCTCCAAACGAGCTTCAATGCCATACAACACTCCTTCGTTGGCCTCCAACTGCTCTTAAATGCTAGTAAAACTAATGCATGCTTTTCAATCGAACGCTGCCCTCACCCGCACACCGGACTATCATCACTACTCTGGACGGGCCTGACTTAGAGTACACCTACAAATACCTAGGCATCTGGTTAGACTGTAAACTCCAGACTCACATTAAGCATCTCCAATCCAAAATTAAATCTAGAATCGGCTTCCTATTTCGCGACAACTGTCTCGTTGGCAAACCCACTGGCTCATTTGAGGTCATTTATAAGTCTTTACTAGGTAAATCCCCGCCTTATCTCAGCTCGCTGATCACCATAGGAACACCCACCCGTAGCCTGCGCTCCAACAGGTATATTTCACTGGCCATCCCCAAGCCAACACCTCCTTTGGCCGCAATTCCTTCCAGTTCTCTGCTGGCAATGAATGGAACGAATTGCAAAAATCACTGAAGCTGGAGACTACCATCTCCCTCAATAACTTTAAGCATCAGCTGTCAGAGCAGCTTTCCCATTACTGCACCTGTATACAGCCCATCTGTAAATAGCCTACCCTACTACCTCATCCCCATATTATTATTTTTGCTCATTTGCACTCCAGTATCTTCTATTTGCACATCATCATCTGCACATCTATCATTCCAGTGTTAATGCTAATTTGTAATTATTTCGCCACTATGTCCTATTTATTGCCCTACCCTCCTAATCTTACTACATTTGTACACACTGTACATAGACTTTCTATTGTGTTATTGACTGTACGTTTGTTTATCCCATGTGTAACTCTGTTGTTTTTGTTGCACTGCTTTACTTTGTCTTGGCCAGGTCACAGTTGTAAATAAGAACTTGTTCACAACTGGCCTACCAGGTTAAAATAAGGTGAAATAAAATATATATATATTGCCAAGCAGGTGCCATACCAAGTGGTGATGCAGCCAGTCAAGATGCTCTCAATGGTGCAGCTGTAGAACATTTTGAGGATCTGAGGGCTCATGCCACATTGTTTAAGACTCCTGAGGGGGTAGAAATGCTTGGGTGCCCACTTCACGACTGTGTTGGTGTGTTTGGACCATGATAGATCCTTAGTGATGTGGACACTGAGGAACTTGAAACTCTCGACCCACTTCACTACAGCCGTGTCAATGGGGATGTGCACGGCGCTCCGTTTCCTGTAGTCCATGATCAGCTCCTTGGTCTTTCTGACGTTGAGGGAGATGTTGTTTCTTCTGGCACCACACTGCCAGGTCTCTGACCTCCTCCCTATAGGCTGTCTCATCGTTGCTGGTGATCAGGTCTACCACTGTCATGTCGTCTGCAAAAGTAATGATGGTGTTGGAGTCGTGCGCCGCCACGCAGTCGTGAGTGAACAGGAAGTACAGGAGGTGGCTAAGGGGACTCCTCAGCCTTTACTCTCCCACCTCATTAGATAGCTTTTGAGCCGGGCCGATCGGATGAGACTCTTAAGGAGGGCGGTCACGTGTGTTTGTGAGACATAGGTCCTGAGTTTGCGCCTGGTATGGGCCGAATCAGGAGGAAGTGGCACTCGCTAAGGAAGAAGCGTGACATCCTATTTATAAGCACTCATCCCTGAGGGGCCCCTGTGTTGAGGGTCAGCGTGGCAGATGGGTTGTTGCCTACCCTCATCCCCTGGGGGAGTACCGTCAGGAAGTCCAGGATCCAGTGGCAGAGGGAGGTATTCAGTCCCAGGGTCCTTAGCTTAGTGATGAGTTTGGAGAGCACTATGGTGTTGAATGCTGAGCTTTAGTCAGTGAACAGCATTCTCACGTCGGTGTTCCTTTTGTCCAGGTGTCAAAGGGCAGTGTGTAGTCTGGATCTGTTGGAGCTGGTGCTCTCACGGATGGTTCAGTGTTGCTTGCCTCGAAGTGACCATAGAAGGAATGTATGTTTTTTCCCCGTGGTTCCATCTCTGTGCCCCCTGAAGTGTGTGTGTGTACGTGTGAGCTGTCCCGTTGGTAGGATGTGCATAAGTGTTTTTCCATGAGGCTCTCTCTCTATGCACCCCTTTACGGATAGCTAACAGCTGGGTGTGAATGAGAAGCTCTGATGACCTGTACCTGGTTGACCTGGCTACCAATGAGCTCCACATGGCACTCCTCAGAGGTTTGCTACTGCCCTGTGTGTGTGTGTGTGTGTGTGTGTGTGTGTGTGTGTGTGCTTGTGCTTTACAGGTCTAACTGTGTTTGCTGTGCTCATGAGGTACAGCATGCATGTGTGGTGCAATGTATGCATGTGTGGTGTAATGTGTTGTGTAAGGTATGCATGTGTGGTGCAATGTATGCATGTGTGGTGCAATGTATGCATGTGTGGTGTAATGTGTGGTGTAATGTATGCATGTGTGGTGCAATGTATGCATATGTGGTGTAATGTATGCATGTGTGGTGTAATGTGTGGTGCAATGTCTGCATGTGTAATGTGTGCATGTGTGGTGCAATGTGTGCATGTGCGGTGCAATGTATGCATGTGTGGTGCAATGTATGCATGTGTGGTGTTATGTATGCGTGGTGTAATGTATGCATGCGTGGTGTAATGTATGCATGCGTGGTGTAATGTATGCATGTGTGGTGTAATGTGTTGTGTAATGTATGCATGTGGGGTGTAATGTATGCATGTGGGGTGTAATGTATGCATGTGGGGTGTAATGTGGGGTGTAATGTAAGCATGTGTGGTGTAATGTGTTGTGTAATGTATGCATGTGTGGTTTAATGTTGGTGTAATGTAATCATGTGTGGTGTAATGTGTTTTGTAATGTATGCATGTGTGGTGTAATGTGGTGTAATGCATGCATGTGTGGTTTAATGTGTGGTGTAATGTATTACCGTGAAATGCTTACTTACAAGCCCTTAACCAACAATGTAGTTCAAGAAATGTTGAACTACATTGAGAAAATTGTTAAGAAAATATTTATAAAATATTCTAGACTTGGCTCTCTGGTACCGCTTGCCGTGCGGTAGTGGAGAGAACAGTCTATGACTTGGGTGACTGGAATTTTTGAAAAAATGTTGGGCCTTCCTTTGACAACGCCTATATAAAGTATACGTCCTGGATGGCAGGAAGCTTGGCCCCAGTGATGTACTGGGCTGTACGCACTACCCTCTGTAGCACCTTATGGTCAGATGCCGAGCAGTTACCATACCAAGTGGTGATGCAACCGGTCAGGATGCTCTCGATGGTGCAGCTGTAGACATTTTTGAGGATCTGGGGACCCATGCCAAATATTTTTTGTCTCCTGAGGGGGGAAAAGACTGTCTTGTTTGGACCATGATAGTATGTTGGTGATGTGGACATCAAGGAACTTGAAACTCTCGACCCGCTCCACTACAGCCTTGTCAATGTGAATGGGGGCGTGTTCGGCCCTCTTTTTCCTGCAATCCATGATCAGCTCCTTTGTCTTGCTCACGTTGAGGGAGAGGTTGTTGTCCTGAAACCACACACACTGGGGGCGGCCCGTCAGGAAGTCCAGGATCAAGTTGCAGAGGGAGGTGTTTAGTTCCAGGATCCTTAGCTTAGTGATGAGCTTTGTGGGGACTATGGTGTTGAACGCTGAGCTGGAGTCAATTAACAGCATTATCATATAGGTGGGCAGTGTGGAGTGGGATTGCATCATCTGTGGATCTGTTGGGGCGGTATGCGAATTGGAGTGGGTCTAGGGTTTTCTGGATAATGGTGTTGATGTGAACCATGACCAGCCTTTCAAAGCATTTCATGGCTACCGACATGAGTGCTACGGGGCTGTAGTCATTTAGGCTGGTTACCTTTGCTTTCTTGGGCACAGGAACTATGGTAGTCTACTTGAAACATGTAGGTATTCCAGACTCGGTCAGGGAGAGGTTGAAAATGTCAGTGAAGACACTTGCCAGTTGGTCCGCGCATGCACTGAGTACACGTCCTGGTATTCCGTCTGGCCCTGCGGCCTTGTGAATGTAGACCTGTTTTAGGTCTAACTCACATCGGCTATGGAGAGCGTGATCACACAGTCTGGTGCTCTCATGTATGGTCCAGTGTTACTTGCCTCAAAGCGAGCATAGAAGTAATTTACCTCGGCTGGTAGGCTTGTGTCACTGGGCATCTCGCGGCTGTGCTTCCCTTTGTAGTCTGTAATAGTTTGCCAGCCCTGCCACATCTGACGAGCGTCAGAGCCGGTGTAGTAGGCTTGAATCTTAGTCCTGTGTTGATGCTTTGCCTGTTTGATGGTTTGTCTGAGGGCATAGCAGGATTTCTTATAAGCATCCGGATTAGTGCCCCGCTCCTTGAAAGCAGCAGCTCTAGCCTTTAGCTCGGTGCGGATGTTGCCTGTAATCCATGGCTTCTGGTTGGCATATGTACGTACGGTCACTGTTGATGAAGCCGGTGACTGAGGTGGTATACTCCTCAATGCCATTGGATAAATCTTGGAACATATTCCAGTCTGTGCTAGCAAAACAGTCCTGTGGCGTAGCATCCATGTTCATCTGACCACTTCCGTATTGATTGCGTCACTGGTACTTCCAGCTTTAGTTTTTGCTTGTAAGCAAGAATCAGGAGGATATCATTATGGTCAGATTTGCCAAATGAAGGGCGAGGGAGAGCTTTGTATGTGTCTCTGTGTGTGGAGTAAAGGAGGTCTAGAGTTTCCCCCCCCCCCCCCCCTCTGGTTGCACATGTGACGTGCTGGTAGAAATTAGGTAAAACGGATTAAGTCCCCCGCCATTAGGCGCACTGCTTCTGGATGAGCATTTTCTTGTTTGCTTATGGCCTTATACATCTCGTTGAGTGTGGTCTTAGTGCCAGCATTGGTTTGTGGTGGTAAATAAACAGCTATGAAAAATATAGATGAAAACTATTGGTAGATAGTGTGGTCTACAGCTTATCATGAGGTACTCTACCTCAGACGAGCAATACCTTGAGACTTCCTTAATATTAGACATCGTTCACCAGCTGTTATTGACAAATAGACACACTCCCACCCATCGTCTTAGCAGAAGTAGCTGTTCAGCCAACTGTATAATCAGCCACGACTCGGTAAAAACATAAGATATTACAGTTTTTAATGTCCCGTTGGTAGGATAGTCTCGAACGGAGATCATCTAGTTTATTCTCCGGTGATTGCATGTTGGCCAATAAAATGGATGTAAGAGGCGGGTTACCCACTCACCAACAAATTCTCACAAGGCACCCCGATCTTCACCCCCTGTATTTCTGTATTATCTTCATGCAAATGATGGGGATTTGGGCCTGGTCTCGGAGAAGCAGTATATTCTTCGCGTCAGACTCATTAAAGAAATAATCTTCATCCAGTTCGAGCTGGGTAATCGCTGTTCTGTTATCCCGACGCTCTTTTCAGTCCTACAACGGTATCAGAAACATTATGTACAAAATAAGTTACAAACAATGCGGAAAATAAAATAGCACAGTTGGTTAGGAGCCTGTAAAACAGCAGCCATCCCCTCCGGCGCCATGATATCAATGTTATTATTATCCCACTCTCTCTCTCTTACAGACCACCACAACTTGAGCATCACCATGGCTTGGCCCAAGGACTGGATGACAGCGTGAGTAAATCATCATTGAGACTTGATTCACTACTGGTTCACTTCACTGATTCAGCCAGGACTTCCTCCAATACAGGGGCACTTGGACCAGCTGAAAAGTAGACGGTCCAATCAGACCAGAAAAAAAACTTTAGAGAAAAAAGGAATTTATGGCAAAAGCAAGACTGATGGGGAGGCAGACAGACACGGGGGGTAATTCCCTGATATTAGGCCTACCCTAGCCTACACTGTAACACATAATTGCCTCTCATTCAGAACAGAAACACTCCCTTTCCTCCTCCATGCCAACCGCAGTCAAACCTTGTAAAACCTTTACATCTCATATAATCCTAGTCTCGTGAAACCATAAACTTCTAATTGCATAGTTATAAAAATACCATTGGTTCAGTACATGAGAACTCTATACGACGTTCAGAATTAAATATAGGGAACAAAAATGTGAAAACCATAGACATTTTTATTCAAATGCTTTTAATATGGAGTACAATCTAATCTGTAAAAGTAAATTTTAGGATGACAAATTAGCAGCTTCCAAGAGTTCTGGAAACTGGTGTGGCTACTAGATAGAATGGTGTAGAAATACAACACATAGATCCTCTCAGAGATAGATGGTGAGCAGTAGGTTTCATAGCTGTCCTAAAACATTGTCGCCTTTATAGTGTGGATCCCAGGCTGTACATTCCTGACATGTTTTGAAATGTCCCTTCTCATACCACTTTGGCATGATTTACTGCTATATACAGTGGGGAGAACAAGTATTTGATACACTGCCGATTTTGCAGGTTTTCCTACTTACAAAGCATGTAGAGGTCTGTAATTTTTATCATAGGTACACTTCAACTGTGAGAGACGGAATCTAAAACAAAAATCCAGAAAATCACATTGTATGATTTTTTAAATAATTAATTTGCATTTTATTGCATGACATAAGTATTTGATAACCTACCAACCAGTAAGAATTCCGGCTCTCACAGACCTGTTAGTTTTTCTTTAAGAAGCCCTCCTGTTCTCCACTCATTACCTGTATTAACTGCACCTGTTTGAACTTGTTACCTGTATAAAAGACACCTGTCCACAGACTCAATCAAACAGACTCCAACCTCTCCACAATGGCCAAGACCAGAGAGCTGTGTAAGGACATCAGGGGTAAAATTGTAGACCTGCACAAGGCTGGGATGGGCTACAGGACAATAGGCAAGCAGCTTGGTGAGAAGGCAACAACTGTTGGCGCAATTATTAGAAAATTGAAGAAGTTCAACATGACGGTCAATCTCCCTCAGTCTGGGGCACCATGCAAGATCTCACCTCGTGGGGCATCAATGATCATGAGGAAGGTGAGGGATCAGCCCAGAACTACATGGCAGGACTTGGTCAATGACCTGAAGAGAGCTGGGACCACAGTCTCAAAGAAAACCATTAGTAACACACTACGCCGTCATGGATTATAATCCTGCAGCGCACGCAAGGTCCCCCTGCTCAAGCCAGCGCATGTCCAGGCCCATCTGAAGTTTGTCAGTGACCATCTGGATGATCCAGAGGAGGAATGGGAGAAGGTCATGTGGTCTGATGAGACAAAAATAGAGCTTTTTGGTCTAAACTCCACTCGCCGTGTTTGGAGGAAGAAGAAGGATGAGTACAACCCCAAGAACACCATCCCAACCGTGAAGCATGGAGGTGGAAACATCATTCTTTGGGGATGCTTTTCTGCAAAGGGGACAGGACGACTGCACCGTATTGAGGGGAGGATGGATGGGGCCATGTATCGCGAGATCTTGGCCAACAACCTCCTTCCCTCAGTAAGAGCATTGAAGATGGGTCGTGGCTGGGTCTTCCAGCATGACAACGACCTGAAACACACAGCCAGGGCAACTAAGGAGTGGCTCCGTAAGAAGCATCTCAAGGTCCTGGAGTGGCCTAGCCAGTCTCCAGACCTGAACCCAATAGAAAATCTTTGGAGGGAGCTGAAAATCTGTATTGCCCAGCGACAGCCCCGAAACCTGAAGGATCTGTATGGAGGAGTGGGCCAAAATCCCTGCTGCAGTGTGTGCAAACCTGGTCAAGAACTACAGGAAACGTATGATCTCTGTAATTGCAAACAAAGGTTTCTGTACCAAATATTAAGTTCTGCTTTTCTGATGTATCAAATACTTATGTCATGCAATAAAATGCAAATTAATTACTTAAAAATCATACAATTTGATTTTCTGGATTTTTGTTTTAGATTCCGTCTCTCACAGTTGAAGAGTATCTATGATAAAAATTACAGATTTCTACAAGCTTTGTAAGTGGGAAAACCTGCAAAATCGGCAGTGTATCAAATACTTGTTCTCCCCACTGTATATAATACTTCTCATACCACTTTGACATGATTACTGCTATATATACTCAGCAAAAAAAGAAACGTCCCTTTTTCAGGACCCTGTCTTTCAAAGATAATTAGTAAATATCCAAATAACTTCACAGATCTTCATTGTAAAGGGGTTCAACACTGTTTCCCATGCATGTTCAATTAACCATAAACAATTAATGAACATGCACATCTGGAACGGTCATTAAGACACTAACAGTTTACAGACGGTAGGAAATTAAGGTCACAGTTATGAAAACTTAGGACACTAAAGAGGACTTTCTACTGACTATGAAAAGCACCAAAAGAAAGATGCACAGGGTCCCTGCCCATCTGTGTGAACGTGCCTTAGGCATGCTGCAAGGAGGCATGAGGACTGCAGATGTGGCCAGGGCAATAAATTGTAATGTCCGTACTGTGAGACGCCCATGACAGCGCTACAGGGAGACAGGACGGACAGCTGATGCACTGCAGTACTTAATGCAGCTGGTGGCCACACCATATACTGACTGTTACTTTTGATTTTGACCCCCCCCTTTGTTCAGGGACACATTATTCCGTTTCCGTCACATGTCAGTGGAACTTGTTCAGTTTATGTTTCAGTTGTTGAATCTTGTTATGTTCATACAAATGTTAAGTTTGCTGTAAAATAAACGCATTTGACAGTGAGAGGACGTTTCTTTTTTTGCTGAGTATATATATAGTACTTCTCATACCACTTTGACACGATGTACTGCTAAATATATAGTACTTCTCACACCACTTTGACACAATGTACTGCTAAATATATAGTACTTCTCATACCACTTTGACACGATGTACTGCTAAATATATAGTACTTCTCATACCACTTTGCTCACATCAGTGATATCAAAGACAGTGAGATCGAAGACAGTGAGATCGAAAGACAGTGAGATCGAAAGACAGTGAGATCGAAAGACAGTGAGATCGAAAGACAGTGAGATCGAAAGACAGTGAGATCGAAAGACAGTGAGATCGAAAGACAGTGAGATCGAAAGACAGTGAGATCGAAAGACAGTGAGATCGAAAGACAGTGAGATCGAAAGACAGTGAGATCGAAAGACAGTGAGATCGAAAGACAGTGAGATCGAAAGACTGTGAGATCGAAAGACTGTGAGATCAAAGACAGTGAGACTGTAATAAATGAACTGTAAAGAAAGTCTTGACTCATGTTGGACCAAGACCTTACAAAGAAGTAGAGGTCCATACATTTACATGCACACAATAATACGATTATTGGGAATAGTCCGATTTAATATAATACTTTGATTTAAACATTTACATGCTTTGCAAGAAGAACGATTTCCCTAATAATCCTGTTTAAATGGAAATCAGGCTACCTAACGGTACTTAAATAACTGCAGAAAATCACCAATCAAAATATACGTTCTACCACAGCGACCATGTTATTTTTTACAAAGCCTATTTGATTCGTTTGGACATATAAAGTTTGTATGTGAAAACTATTTCTAAGATGCATACTTTCAGTTTTTCCGAACTCCCGATTAAGCTGTTCAGAAAACCAGGTGTTTTAATCGGTTTATGCTTACTTTGATTTTGACCTTACGCCGATTTAAGATAAGCAGAGTAAGGCGTTTACATGACTATTTCCACACTCGGCCTACTGCCATAATCAGTTTATTATTGATTGATTAGTGTGCATGTAAAAGCACTCACTGTCGCACTGATGCTATATAATTAACAGCTTCACTATTTTGTAACTTTCTGGCATGTGTGGATGGTTTTACAGGGTTAAACAGAGCGTTAGAAGGTCAGGTCCTCTCCACACCTTGGTTCAAGCCAATCATTTATGTGCCCTCAAAGATTGGAAAGCTGCCACGGTCATCCCCCTCTTCAAAGGGGGAGACACTCTAGACCCAAACTGTTACAGACCTATATCCATCCTGCCCTGCCTTTCTAAAGTCTTCGAAAGCCAAGATAATAAACAGATCACCTACCATTTCAAATCCCACCGTACCTTCTCCGCTATGCAATCTGGTTTCCGAGCTGGTCATGGGGGCACCTCAGACACACTCAAGGTCCTAAATGATATCATAACCGCCATAGATAAAAGACAGTACTGTGCATCGACCTGGCCAAGGCTTTCGACTCTGTCAATCACTGCATTCTTATCGGCAGACTCAATAGCCTTGGTTTCTCAAATGACTGCCTCGCCTGGTTCACCAACTACTTCTCAGATAGAGTTCAGTGTGTCAAATCGGAGGGCCTGTTGTCCGGACCGCTGGCAGTCTCTATGGGGGTGCCACAGGGTTAAATTCTCGAGCCGAATCTATTCTCTGTATATATCAATGATGTCGCTCTTACTTCTGGTGACTCTCTGATCCACTTCTATGCAGACAACACCATTCTATATACATCTGGCCCTTCTTTGGACACTGTTATCAAACCTCCAAACAAGCTTCAATGCCATACAACACTCCTTCCGTGGTCTCCAACTGCTTTTAAATGATAGTAAAACTAAATGCATGCTCTCCAATCGAACGCTGCCCTCACCCACCCGCCCGCCATCACTACTCTCGACGGGTCTGACTTAGGTGTCTGTTTAGTCGGTAAACTCACCTTCCAGACTCACATTAATTATCCAAAATTAAATCTAGAATTGGCTTCCTATTTCGCAACAAAGCCTCCTTCACTCATGCTAAAAAACATACCCTCGTAAAACTGACTATCCTACCGATACTTGACTTTGGCGATGTCATTTACAAAATAGCCCCATATACTACCCACCACTGCGACCTGTATGCTATCGTTGGCTGGCCCTCACTACATATTCGTTGCAAAACCCACTGGCTCCAGGTCATCTATAAGTCTTTGCTAGGTAAATCCCCGCCTTATCTCAGCTCACTGGCCACCATAGCAACACCCACCCGTAACATGCGCTCCAGCAGGTATATTTCACTGGTCACCCCCAAAGCCAACACCTCCTTTGGCCGCCATTCCTTACAGTTCTCTGCTGCCAACGACTGGAACGAATTGCAAAAATCCTTGAAGCTGGAGATTCCTATCTCCCTCACTAACTTTAAGCATCAGCAGTCAAAGCTGCTTACTGATCACTGCACCGGTATATAGCCCATTTTGTAAATAGCCCACCCCAACTACCTCATCCCCATACTGTTATTTTTGCTCATTCGCACCCCAGTATCTCTGCCCGCACCAAAGGCATATTTGCACATCATCATCTGCACATTTATCACTCCAGTGTTAATGCTAAATTGTAACTATTTTGCCACAATGGCCTAATTATTGTCCTACCTCCCTAATCTAACTACATTTGCACACATTGTACATAGATTTTCTATAGTGTCATTGTCTGTACGTTTGTTTATACCATGTGTAACTCTGTTTTTGTTTTTGTCACACTGCTTTGCTTTATCTTGGCCAGGTCGCAGTTGTAAATGAGAACTAGTTCTCAACTGGCTTACCTGGTTAAATAAAGGTGAAATAAATAAAAAACTAATAAAAACCTCCAACCCCATACTGCATATTAAAGACCTATTCTAAACCTTTTATACTGTATAGAGAGGATTCAACAGTATCATACTGCTGAGAAAGTGGCTATAGGGGGTTATTCATCCATAACCATCTGTTGGAAAATGCAGTGCACACACACACACACACACACACACACACAGAGCTGTTTTAGTTCCTGTAGCTAAGGAGACCTTTTTTTGTCTCTTCCTAAATCTGCTGAATCTCCTGAATCTGCTGAATCTCCTGAATCTGCTAAATCTGCTGAATCTCCTCTCAACACTGAATCTGCTGAATCTCCTGAATCTGCTGAATCTCCTGAATCTGCTGAATCTACATTAAACAAAAAATATCCTAAACCTCCCCAAAAAAAACAGGTCAGCAACAAGCATCAATCCTCTGGGCTTTTACACACATACACACACACACACACACACACACATACACACCTACACACACACACTGGGCTTACCCCTTCACACAGAAACAGATTCACACACTAATGCACACAACCACATGTTATAGCCGATACACACTAAACCAGGAACACTGTTGAATGAATTAGAGTTTGTGGTCTGGTGTGGTTCAGTTGGTAAGAGCATAGCGCTAGCAACACCAAGGTTGCAGGTTTGATTTCCATTGGGTTCACATATACCAAAACGTGTGTAAAATACACACTCAGTTGATTAAAACCGTCTACTAAATGGTATGTAATGTTATTAGGCCTATATACAGTATTATTAAAAGTATGGTTTTCTTTTATGATTGTCCACTGCTTAGTTTGGCTGCAGGTCACCTCCCTTAAACTGTATTATGTTTCATATTGGGATTCTACATCTATCATTACTATAGATACTAAGAAACCTCGTCCCTCTGGCTAACTGCTACTGCATAGAGAGCCGTCTGGTGGATGAGATTTGAGCTACTGACAACCTCCTTATAATCTCTAAATATAGAGGACAGGATTGGATGGTTAAACCTCTGGAAAGAAACATTATCTCCCTCTGCATAACAGATGGGATGGTCAAACCTCTGGACAGACACATTATCTTCCTGCTCAGACCCATTATCTTCCTATGAAGCATACATTATTAGGTTTCTCTCAGTTCCTTACATTAGTAGATTCCTATCAGTTCCTGTGTATTGCACATACTGTACAGAGTTTGCCTGACGACTCATCCTGAATTTATTTCCACTGCTCTATCGATCGCTCCAGAGAAAAAACTCTAGTGGGTGTGGCATTTGGCCGTAGATAGATAGATAGATAGATAGATAGATAGATAGATAGATAGATAGATAGATAGATACTTTATTGATCCCGTGGGGAAATTACTTTATCAAGCAGCTACAAAAAACAAAGGGCAGGTGCAAAATGCCAGAAAGAAATACACGAAAGACAGATACACGATACATGATACATAGTGCGGCAGTATGAAAAACAAATAGTTTGGAGTGCAAAAAGCTATAGAAACGCATTGCATAGTATGAGTGAATGACTGAATGTGTACACTATACATTGTTATAGTGTTAGGTGAAAAAATGATACAATTATTGCACGTTGATATAAATAAAAAAATATTTGCATGGTTAACTATACAGGACGATGGCAGAGAAAGATACTTAAATAGTTAAATGCGCGTATGATATAAGTGAGGGTAATAGTTTACTTAATATACCTGTAAATGTACAGGTAAATTCATATTTGCATGGTTAAATGAACTGTACAGGTAAATGACAGGAAGATATACTTAAATAGCTAAATGTGCATATGATATAATTTTTGGTAATAATACTAATTCCCTTAAAATACAGTCCTTAGAACAGGGTTAATTACAGATAAATGCAGGACTGACAGGATACTAGTATACAGTCCTGAGTGAATGACTACGCATGTTTAGTCCAAGAATTACTTACAATATTGCATGGGATATAATATAAAAACTGTACATGAATATGTACATACAGTCCTGATTGAATGAGTGATTACAGACCAGAGAGATACTCATGGATGTATGGATGCCTAATTGTTAAACTAGGTCTTAACACCCCAACAGTTCCAGGTCTATGTTGCCAACGACATGGCACCCCGGTGAGGCATTTAGTCTAATAGCCGCCGGCAGGAAGGACGTCCTGTAGCGCTCTCTGGCACACCATGGTGGGATCATTCTTTCTCTCCATCACCTCCTCTAGAGTGTCAAGGTTAATCCCCAGAACAGAGCTAGCCTTCCTGATCAGCTTATTTACCCGAGAAGCATCACCAGCCTTTATGTTGGTGCCCCAGCACACCACTGCAAAGAAGATGGCACTGGCCACCACAGACTGGTAAAAAGTATGCAGTAGTTTACTGCACACATTGAAGGACCTGAGCCTCCTCAGAAAGTAGTCGGCTCTGGCCCTTTTTGTACAAAGGCCCGGTGTTACCAGCCCATTCCAGCCTGTTGTCCATATGGACTCCCAGGAACTTGTATGACCCAACGCGGAGTCATCCAAGAATTTCTGTAGGTGGCATGTAGGTGGCAAGTCCGAGGTGTAGAGGGTGAACAGGAAGGGGGACAGAACAGTTCCCTGGGGGGCCCCTGTGTTGCTCACTGCCCGTTCTGATACACAGCTCTGTAGCCGCTATTAGGTATTTTTAGTTAAGCAGTAGTAAAAAAAGTCAGGAGGGGTAACTTCATCTTTTAGGATGAGCTGGAGGGGTAACTTCACCACACCGCACAAATTGTGGCCTACCGGTAAGGTAGTCCGTAACCCAGGAGACTAAGGGTGCACTTTCATCCTCCTCATCTTCTCACCCAGTAGCAGGGGCTGAATGGTGTTGAAGGCACTGGAGAAGTAAAAAAACATAACCCTCACAGTGCAGCCTGCGTTGTCCATGTGAGAGTAGACCCTCTGCAGAAGGTAGATGATTACATCATCCACCCCGATGTTTCACTGGTATGCGAACTGCAGGGGGTCAAGTAATGTACACACCAGGGGTCTGAGGTGAGCGAGTACTAACCTTTCCAGGGTCTTCATGATTTGGGACCTTAGCGCTACAGGTCTGAAGTCATTCAGGACAGTGGGGTGCGCCTTCTCGGGCTGGAGTACTGGAGTATTCCACACACTTGGTCAGCACAGTCCCTAAGCACCCGTGAGGGTGTGTGGCCTGGAGAGCTGGAGGGGAGGTGGACAGAGCTAAAATCATACCTTTTAAAAAATTGGTTTAGCTCATTGGCTCTGTCCTGGGTCCCCTCCGTCTGCCCACAGTTTGACTTTTTGAAGCCAGTGATATTTCTCATACTCTTCCACACCTCTCTCACCTGGCTCTGCCTCAGCTTTTCCTCCATCTTCTCCTTATACACTCTCTTCCCCTCAGCAATCCGCAACTTCAATTTGTCCTTGTCCCCCTCCTTGAAGGCCCTCTTCTTCTCATTCAGCAGGGCCTTCAGGTCGCTGGTGACCCAGGGTTTATTATTTGGAAAACAGCGTACCTTCCTGGTGGGTTCGGTGTTGTCTACACAAAAATGTATGTAGTCCATTATGCAGTCTGTAAGTCCATGTGGAAGGAATACATATTGTGTGTTGACTGAAGTGATTCTACAAGTGATTTAGATACACTAGTTTAAAAAAAACTTTCCTCTTAGTTCCTTAGATTGATACCATTATCACATATTATAAATTAGCTTTTTTGAATAGTTTTTAGTACTGTAGAGGGATTGGTACTAGTCTCTCTAGACCAGGGCTTTTCAATTCCAGTCCTTTTGTTTCTACTTGGTAGTTAATTACACTCACTTGTTGCCCCTTGTCTAACTAGGTTTGATTTGCTCCTAGCAGAACTCGGCTAGGCAAGCGAGCATCTGTGCCTCACATACTCCCTAAAATGATCTTCGCTTGAAAAACTGCAATATTACTGTTTGTCCCTCTTGAGACTACGGAGCGAATACATAGAGAGTAATAAATATCTTTAATTTATTTTGACATTTTTGCCAAGGAGGTCATTGTCACAAAATGTTACATCTAACTAAGATATTTGATGCAGTATTTCTCAATTGAAAAAAATTGCATGAACACTAGTTGTTTCACGTTGAATGACAACAAACAAGTCATTGAAGAAGCCCGTCCATACAGTAGTTCCCACTCCTACTATGAGAAGTACTGTTGATCAATCACCGACGAAGGGGCGTAGACTTCAGCTACCGCGGACGGATGAAAAAACAACCTACCGGACGTCAATGCGAACAATAACGTTCACAAAATGTCGTCACAATATATGGGTGAACTGTTTCTACTGGTAAGCATGAGACAGGCTTTAGTAGGAGAGGATGAAAAACAGAAGTGTTTTGGCCCTCCTGGACCGTCATTGAACAGCCCTGATCTAGACAGATGGGTTGTTTCCCACAATGTAATGAATAGGTCTGGGATTTCCAAGACTAATTAGGTACTGTAATAGGGCATGTCTCTTGTTCAGTAGATAAAGTGAGGCCATCTCTGTTCTGTCTGTGGGGCTCAGACAGACAAACAGTTCTGTGGTGTATCATTAGACCCTGGAAGCTCTAGTCTAACTTTGCCCTGCTGGAGACAGTAGCACATTCTGTGGTTTACACACTACAATTTTGGTTAGTGCTAACAAAAATCTGCTGTTAAAGAACAGGGCTCCCCAGAGTGTGAGTGTGTGTGTGTGTGTGTGTGCTTAATTCTATAGCTAGAGGACTCCTGATATCTCCAGGAGGGATACATATAATTTGTCTTTACTGTCTTTTTGCTAGATAAGGCCATCTACTATTTTAAGTGCTGCCTGTCTTCCCAGGGACCTTCTTGGCGTGTAAACTACTGACTGCTCATAACTTGTTGACACATCAACCAGGATCAAGGGCCAGGCAATTTGTGACTTGTTTTGGTAATCAGTGGCTGTATTGGAGGGGAGTGGTTTCTCCTCTCCTAGGCAATCAGCAATTAGTACAGGTAGGTGTGTTGTTCACCTCTGCAAGGTTAATTAGCAATTAGTGTTAGTACTTCAGTCTCCCCTGCAGTCAAAAATGACGATTTCATTTCAGCCTGTGCTGCCCTTCAGTCCCTTGACTTTTTGACCCTGACGGAGATCACCCCAGAGAACACTACTCCAGCTGCGCTCTCTTCATCTCACTACATCTTCTCTCATAGACAAAGAGCATCTGGTCATCGCGGCGGGGGCACAGGACTACTTGTCCCTATCTTACCTGTCCATCTCCTTAATTGAATTCAATGCTTGTCCACTCAAGCTTAACATTGTTGTCATCTATCGCCCACCAGGTGCTCTTGGAGAGTTCCTCAATTTGCTTGACACCTTGATTAGCTAATTTCCTGACGATGGCTCAACGCTCTACGTACTTGGAGACTTCAACCTCCTGATGTCTGCCTTTGATTAATTTCTTTCCAACTCTCTCTTTCCCCTCCTTGCCTCTTTTGACCTCACCCTTTCCCAATTCCATCCAACTCAGGAAATACGCTTGACCTCATCTTTACTGGAGGATGTTCTCCTACTAATCTCACTGCAATACCCCTCCAGGTCTCTGATCCCTACTTTGTTTCCTTTTCTGTCTCCCTCTCCTCCAACCATAACTCCAACCATAACCATAACCACTCAGCTCCTACACAGATGGTCATGCGCCATCGTAATATTCACACTCTCTCTCCCACTACTCTCTCCTCTTCTATCCTGTCATCTCTCCCTTCTACTAAATCCTTCTCCCTCCTGTCTCCTGATTCTGCACCTTCAACCCTACTCTCCTCTACTTCCGCATCCTATAACTCACACTGTCCCCTTTCCCCCGGGCGGTTTGGCCCTCCCCTCCTGCTCCGTGGCTGAGTGACTCATTGCGAGGTTACAGAACAGGGCAGCTAAGCGAAAATGGAGGAAAACTAAACTTCCGGAGGACCTATCATCCTTTTCCTCCCTCCTCTCTAACTTCTCTTCCTCTGTATCTGTTGCTAAAGCCACTTTCTATCACTCTAAATTTCAAGTTTTTGCCTTAAACCCTAGGAAACTATTTTCCACCTTCTCCTCCCTCCTTAATCCCCCTCCCCTCCCTCTTTGCGGACGACATTGTCAACCACTTTTAAAAGAGAAGGCTGACGACATCTGCTCTTCATTCACTCAGCCTATTGAGTCCACTGGTCCCACTCACACAGAACTATCCTACGCCTTGAACTTTTTCTCCCCTCCCTCACCTGCAACTAGTGAGGTACGGCCGGCCGACAACCTGCCCGCCTGACCCCCATCCCCTCCTCTCTTCCCCAGACCATTTCTGGAGAACTACTCCCATTCCTCACTTCCCTCCTCAACTCATCCCTGACCACTGGCTGTGTTCCCTCTGACTTCGAAATGGGCCGAGTTTCTTCCCTCCTCAAGAGACCAACACTCATCTGACGTCAAACTATAGACCGGTAGCTCTTCTTTCTGTGTCCCTGAGACTCTCTGCACTGCCAAAGCTGACTATCTCTCCTCTGTTCTCATCCTCCTGGATCTATCCGCTGCCTTCGACACAGTGAACAGTCAGATCCTCCTCTCCACCCTGTCCGGGCTGGGGATCTCAGGCTCTGCACACTCCTGGATTGCATCCTACCTGTCAGGCCGCTCCTACAAGGTGACGTGGAGAATATCTCTGTCTGCACCATGTACTCTCACTACTGGTGTCCCCCAGGGCTCGGTTCTAGGCCCTCTCCTCTTCTCTCTACACACCAAGTTACTCGGCTCCGTCATATCCTCACATGGTCTCCTATCATTGCTATGGGGATGACGCTAAACTACTTTTCTCCTTCCCCCTTCTGACACCCAGGTGGCGACACACATCTCTGCGTGCCTGGCAGGTACTTTTGGCTATGTACTGTGCATTCAGAAATTATTCAGACCCCTTGACCTTTTCCACAGACACCTTTCTTTTTCCTCATAAATCTGCACAACCCATAATATTTATATAAAAAAAGCGTTTTAGAAATGTTTGCAAATATAATACAAATACAAAACTGAAATATTACATTTACATAAGTATTCAGACCCTTTACTCAGTACTTTTGTTGAAGCACCTTTGTCAGCGAGTCTTCTTGGGTATGACGCTACAGGCTTGGCACACCTGTAGTTGGGGAGTTTCTCCCATTTCTCTGCAGATTCTCTTAAATTCTGTCAGGTTGGCTGGGGAGTGTCGCTGCACAGCTATTTTCAGGTCTCTCCAGAGATATTAGATCGAGCTCAAGTCTGGGCTGTCTTGTCTGTGTGCTTAGGGTCGTTGTCCTGTTGGAAGGTAAACCGTCACCCCAGTCTGAAGTCCTGAGCGCTCTGGAGAAGGTTTTTACCAAGGACCTCTCTGTACTTTGCTCCGTTCATCTTTCCCTCGATCCTGACTAGTCTCCCATTCCCTGGTGCTGAAAAACATCCCCACCGCAGGATGCTGCCACCACTCTGCTTCACCTAAGGATGGTGGCAGGTTACCTCCGGACGTGACGTGTATCTAAACATATCAATTATTATTACTTCCCACTACAAGTGTACTAGGCCTGTGTTTTTACTACACCTTAATAGTATCCATATTGCTGTCTGTCAGGCCTAGTGTTGAGTGATGGGTGTTTTATATTTGAGTTATTGACTGAGATTCATTGTGGGCATAGGCCAGTGTTAATTGCCTGGATTCCCTCTCATGTGTTTGTTCTTCTTACATATCAATGGTAGGGGTTGTTGTAGAGGAGCGGCTGTTCACTACAGCCAGAGATCTTACTCATGTATGTGGCACACGCACAGGCCTTTATGCTGCCATTTCCCCTTGGTAACCCCATCCAATGGCAGAGACGTGTGGAACACTGTTTCATGCCACACACACACTCCGGTTAATGGGGAGGACGTGTGGAACACTGTTTCATGCCACACACACACACACTCCGGTTAATGTCGGTGAGAACCCTCCACACGTTCGGCCCAGATGGGTTTAAAAACATATTTTTCTAAAAGAGAAAGAGAGAGTGAGCTTATTGAAATAGATGGACAACATGACAGCATCATCCTGATTTAAATGGTTATAGTAAGAGCTAAGTTACGACCCTGGCATGCAAGTTATAGTAAGAGCTAAGTTACGACCCTGGCATGCAAGTTATAGTAAGAGCTAAGTTACGACCCTGGCATGCAAGTTATAGTAAGAGCTAAGTTACGACCCTGGCATGCAAGTTATAGTAAGAGCTAAGTTACGACCCTGGCATGCAAGTTATAGTAAGAGCTAAGTTACGACCCTGGCATGCAAGTTATAGTAAGAGCTAAGTTACGACCCTGGCATGCAAGTTATAGTAAGAGCTAAGTATTGAATGTTTTTTGATTCTTTGAAACCACTATAAAGTTTCTGATTTGTATTTTGTCTTGTGTGACCACATTTTTCACAAGAAGAAAATGGTTCCAGTCCTGCCAGCTCCACTGTAGCGTATAGATTAATGTTTGGGAAAGGGGGATACTAGTCAGTTGTACAACTGAAATGTGTCTGCATTTACCCCAACCCCTCAATCAGAGAGGTGCGGCGGGCTGCCTTAATCCACACAAACAGTTTTTTCTTTGGCTCCCAGGGAACAGTGGGTTAACTGCCTTGTTCAGGGGCCGAACAACAGATTTTTACCTTGTCAGCTCGGGGATTCGATCCAGCAACCTTTTGGTTACTGACCCAACGCCCCTAATGATGCACCAGGACCTGTGCTCACTGCTCAGGGAGACAGTCCAAGTCAAGGGAAAACTGTTCAGAGTTTCCACACTGAAAGACATGGAAGAGTAGATAGAAGAGAGAGAGGGGGAGATACATGGGAGAAGAGAGGGGGGGGGGGGGGGGATACATGGAAGAGTAGACGAGAGTTACCTTACTGAGTAGAGTTAGGCACTGTTAGGCCTGGCCCAGTTACCTTACTGAGTACAGTTAGGCCCTGTTAGGCCTGGCCCAGTTACTTTACTGAGTACAGTTAGGCAATGTTAGGCCTGGCCCAGTTACCTTACTGAGTACAGTTAGGCTCTGTTAGGCCTGGCCTAGTTACCTTACTGAGTACTGTTAGGCCCTATTAGGCCTGGCCCAGTTACCTTACTGAGTACTGTTAGGCCCTGTTAGGCCTGGCCCACTTACCTTACTGAGTACAAAAACAGTGAGGTGCAGTTGAGTTCTTATTTTATTGAAGTGTCACTTTGCGAAAACTGTTTAAACATTCATAAAACTGCCTACTAGTTTTATTTATATAAGAACAAATAATTTAATGAGTTAAAAAAACCGTAAATCAATCAAAGTATGCTCCATAAACACAAAATAACCGTCTATCCTTTTTCAAATGTAATGTGATTACAATTATTATAGCTGTTCTTAGTTAACGGGGCTATTTGACTTTTCCGTATTTTGCCTGCGGACGACAGGAGAAGTGTTTTTGGAAAACCACAAACGTTTTAATGGTTGTGGAAAAAGTGAGCTCACTCTTAACTCCAGAGAAGTGAATGTTCTGACGGCGAGGAGAAGAGTGGCACACACGTCTGTAGTGTCCTAATGGTGACAGTATGAGGTAGAATATAACTATATACTTCATGCTGTCAGTGAATGGAACCTTCATATACATTTCTGCTTATCCTATCAACGACTCTACAGGTCTTATCTTGCTCCCTCTTGTGGTGTGAAGTAGCAGCCTCTAGGTTTAGGGTTATGTTTTGGGGTTAAGGTTAGGGAAAATAGGATTTTGAATGGGACTGAATTGTATGTCCCGACAAGGCTAGCTGCGCAAGACTGTGTGTGTGTGTGTGTGTGTGTGTGTGTGTCCGGCAGGACTTCCAGTCCTTTTCAACCCATTGGAGGGCTGTATTGAGTTCGGACAAGGAAGTAAGACAGAGGAAATAAACACCTTACAATTTGTAATATTAAAATAGCCTTCATATTAGATGGATTATGATTTGGTTTAATTCTTTCTGTCTTTTTACATAGGTGTTGTCAGGGCTGGATAAAGAACTCATATGTTCCGGGGCTTTTTTTATAGCCCCCTCCCCCAAACGGCACACAGATCGTACAAGGAGGCAATATATATATATATATATATATATATATATATATATATATATATATATATATATATATATATATATATATATATATATATATATATATATATATATATATATATATATATATATATATATATATATACATACAATATAAATTTCATAGGCTACTAAATAACATTTCCAGTGGCACACTGACTTGAATAGTGATGAAGATGAAACCATAGGGTACTCACGGGGATGGCCGACGCGCTCGTTGTGGCAATAGCCTATCTCAACATGAGCTACTTTGAAAAACAGTGCTGCTATTAGCTACAAATTGGGAATTGTTGAGAAAACATTTTTTCCATTGGTTCTACAGAGATTAGTATTCTCTTTTCAGCAGTAGGCATTTGCTTTCCAAACTGTGCATTTTTCCAGCAATTATATTTTGAAATCTGCAAAAGGCAAAACCACAGCAGCAACCAACCATAGAAATATAATCCATGCTCCCATTCAAGTCAGGACAAGCATCCATTCCTAGTGTACCCATGAGTTTAACAGTCAGATTGCCAGGGCAAGTGGTTCAAAACCCTTCTATGGATTATATGTCTATGTCCACAATGCAACAAGCTGTAGCCTATATTTGGGGTGCATGCTGCCCACAAGCTCACAGAACTGGAGTGCTCAGATGCAACACTCACTACCGAGTTCCAAACTGCCTCTGGAAGCAACATCATCACAAGAACTGTTTGTCTGGAGCTTCCTGAAATGGGTTTCCATGGCCGAGCAGCCGCACACAAGCCTAAGATCACCACGCGTAATGCCAAGCATTGGCTGGAGTGGTGTAAAGCTCGCCTCCATTGGACTCTGGAGCAGTGGAAACGCGTTTTCTGGAGTGATGAATCACGCTTCACCATCTGGCATTCTGAAGGACAAATCTGAGTTTGGCGGATGCCAGGAGAAAGCTACCTGCCCGAATGCATAGTGCCAACTATACATTTTGGTGGAGGATGAAAAATGATCTGGGGCTGTTTTTCATGGTTCGGGCTAGCCCCTTAGTTCCAGTGAATGGAAATCTTAACGCTACAACATACAATGCCATTCTAGATTATTCTGTGCTTCCAATTTGTGGCAATAGTTTGGGGAAGGCCCTTTCCTGTTTCAGCATGACAATGCCCCAGTGCACAAAGCAAGGTCCAAACTGTTGAAATGGTTTGTTGAAATCGGTGGGGATGAACTTGGCTAGCCTGCACAGAGCCCTGACGTCAACCCCATCGAACACCTTTGGGATGAATTGGAACGCCGACCACGAGCCAGGCATAATCGCTCCAACATCAGTGCCGACCTCACTAATGCTCTTGTAGCTGAACGGAAGCAAGTCCCCGCAGCAATGTTCCAACATCTAGAGGAGGCTGTTATAGCAGCAAAGGGGGGGACCAACTACATATGATTTTGGAATGAGATGTTCGGCGAGCAGATGTCCACATTCGTTTGGTCCTGTAGTGTACACAGTATATAGATGATCATTTAGCAGTGTGTTATCGTGGTCTAAACTCTGTTTTCTTCCTAGAGGTTGTTCTGTTGTCTTTGTTTCTACTCTGTTCTAGGTTCCAGTCCTAGTCTTGCATTTCACTTATTGGTCATATTTTATGTGGACACGTTTTTAAATAAAATGCTGATCCATCTCTTTCATATATTCTTGGAACAATATTAAGGCCAATTTGTTAGCGATTTAGATTAAATGCGTGAACCAAAATAGATGTTTAAACCAGACCTGGGTTCAAATACATTTGTATTTGAGTATTTGTTAATACACTGCCCAAAGCAAGTACTTTTAATTGATTATTTGAATGGTTATTTATAAAAACGAAATAGTCTTCCAAATTGTATTTTAAAGTATTTTCAAACACTTGTTTCAAATACTTTGGTAACACATCCTTATAGCGCTATAAAATGCTAACTTCATTACAAAAGCTATTAATGGGAGTGTATTTGAGTCATAGTATTTTCAAATACTTTCCAAGTGTATTTCCAAATACAACTACTTGTTATTTCAAATAAATGTTATCTGAATACTTCAGAATGTATGTGAAAGTAATTGAGATATTTGAAATAATATATGATCCCAGGTCTCATATAAACTGGCTTAATCTGTAGTTATTGGGTTTATTTTCATATGAATATCAATCATTTTGCTTTATTTCAGAGGGTGACTCTTTAGTGATTGCCCAGGAGACACTGCAGCACCCAGTGTCCTATATACTCACCTGAGCACAGTCAAAACCCTACACCATTCTGCTGCACTCAATACTCAGGTACGTCTCCCCTGATCCAGTATCATCATAGCATAATACAAGCTAGCATCTTTCATTTTGGCTTTTACCAGGAGCTGGAAAGCAGATCCTGTGTGGTCTGGGAGACAGAACTGGATTATTGTACAAGTCCTCCCTCACTGGCACTCTAGCTGTCTATACAGGTAGTGGGGCAAGCACACACATGTCACGAGTGGGTGTAGAGAGAGACCAAGGAGCAGCGCAGAGATAGTTCGACATGTTTACTTTAACTATAAACTTGAAACGTCACAAACTATACAAAACCAAACAATGAAACAGAACACACTTACTTGGCTGTGACTTGACGTACAAACATCTAACAATGACCCACACAACAGGTGTGGGGAAAGGCAACTTAAATAGAATCCCCAATCAGAGACAACGTCTCGCAGCTGTCTCTAATTGGGGATTCAGCACAAAAAGAAAACATAGATCTAGATCTACTAGATCTGTCAGGCTCTGACCCTGGCTATCTAGAGGAGCCAAAGAGCTCCCTATGGCCAGAGCCTGACAACACAAACACACAGTGTGATTAAAAACCTCTGGTGCTCTGTTTATTTGAGCTCTACAGTGTTTTGGTCCTTGGTTATCTCTTTTCCTCCCCTTCCCCTCCTTTAAAATAAGTCTTTGCGAAAAAGCAAAGCAGCCAAAACCATAAAAACCCACAGAATAGGACGGAGTGTGGTTTTTGATTCCTGGTTATTTTTTTTCATAATTTATTGAACCACAGTTTTTGTTAATCTATCTTGCCTGTCAATCATGTTGAGGAATGAAGTTCTAGCTCTGAGGAGAATCCAGGCAACTGACTGGTAATGTATTTTCTAGCTCTGAGGAGAATCCAGGCAACTGACTGGTAATGTATTTTCTAGCTCTGAGGAGAATCCAGGCAACTAACTGGTAATGTATTTTCTATCTCTGAGGAGAATCCAGGCAACTGACTGGTAATGTATTTTCTATCTCTGAGGAGAATCCAGGCAACTAACTGGTAATGTATTTTCTAGCTCTGAGGAGAATCCAGGCAACTGAGTGGTAATGTATTTTCTGCTGTTGTGGATAGGATTGTTTTTCTTTATCACTCTATTACTGACAGAGAAGCTTATAAACTATATGGCTGAGAAACAACGAGGGGTACTGAACTTATAACCGTTTTGGAAGCCTAGCTTATTTTCACTGAGAGAAGTGAGGTAGCGTTCTCAGCTCAAGCTACCAAAGCTCCAAGGTGTTCCCTATCCATGATGAAAGTAATATCCTGCACCAGAGTCACCTTCTCTTTGACATCATACAGCAGGGTTCCCCAACTGATGGCCCGCAGGCCGAATTTGGCCCTCGGGTGATTTTATTTCACCCCCAAGTCTTCTGTAAAAAAATTAATATAATATTGTTATTTTTTTATTTTTTTATTTATTGTTGGACATAAGATTGTAGTAACACCAGGAAATCAGCTCCAAGTCATTTTGGAAATCTGTTCCATAGTATTCCCATGTATAATAGAGATATACCGTATGTGATCGTGTACAAATGTAAGCAAGGTTTGAAATTATTATGTTTTAGTCAAACATATCTGTTAGGGCTTCTTGAGCTCAGTTTGCAGTTATTTGTAACTATGTTCCGACCCCCTGACCATCCTCTCAAGTAAAAATAGTTCTGCAGCTGAATCTAGTTGATGACCCCAAGATGAAATGCCTCAGGAGAAGATCCAAATATACACTCATATCCTCTGTCTAACTTTTAGATAAACATGCTTTGATCTCCCGGTGATGGTGAAGCATTCTCTGGGTCTCTGCCAAGGTGTGAGCATGAGTTAGGTGTTTGGTACACATTGTATTTTACCTTCTTCCGAGAAAGAGAAGGACTTCACAGATGGGTACTACAACATCATGTCTTCCGCTTCTGAAGAGTTCATAACATCTTGCTCAACATCTGCACTCCATCTAACCCACAACCTCCCTCCCTCCCTCACACACACACACACATGCGCACATACACACACACACACACATCCCTGACTCTTGCTTTGATAGTTCCAAGCCACTATCGCTAAAAGCATTCTCTTGGAGGTGAATTGTGTTGATTTGAAGAGCTGTCTACAGTCAGCAGACCACACGATCATAAATCTCTGGCGAAGTGTGGTTGGGTTCTGAACAGCTAAAACAGACTAGTATTGTCAACCACACTGTGGACAGCAGTATAGACCGGGGGGGGGGGGGGGGCTATACTGCTGTCCACAGTGTGGTTGACAATACTAGTCTGTTTTAATAGTGTTACCATAGAGAATAGTGTTACCATAGAGAATATTTGCTAGTCGACACCCTACGGAGCATTGCGCCAAAGCTGCACCTGCTAGCTACTAGTCTTAGGATCTACGACCAGGCGTAGCTGATGAAGGGTTTACGCCCAGCTGGTGCTACAGGTATTATAATTCTTGTGGTGCACTAAAGAAACTATCAGAGCCAGCACATTACAGTTTGGGTTGCCACAATTATGTATGCATGTCTTTCAGAGGGGTTCAAATTTCGATTGGACTTTGTGTACAATTGACTAATAAAGTAATCTTAATCCTAAAAGGGTACCAGGTTCACTGACTACTGTCCATCAACTCCTTGCACTTGTCCATCAGATCCAGGCTGATACAGCACAACTCTGAATGTGTTAATAGCTCATGACAAGGCAGTGGGCTGAGTGCCTCAGAAGACAGGATATGGCCCACTGGAAGTGCTAAGTGTCAGGCTCTGGCCATAGAGAAGCTTTGCTTCTCTATATTTCTATGGTCAGAGTCTGGCAGATCTAGTATTCTACGTCTGTGTGGTGTTGTGTGTGGGATCCCTAATTAGAGGCAGCTGCTATGCATTGTCTCTAATTAGGGATCCTACTTATTTGTGTATGTTCCATCCCCATGGCGTGGTTCATTGAATGTCGTATGTCTCGTCTCGAAGTAAGTGTGTTTCCTTTCAATTATCCATAGCATTGTTATTTTGTATAGTTCACATCCAGTATAGTTCCTTACTAAATAAACGATGTCGAACTATCGCTACGCTGCGCCTTGGTCTCTCTACACACCCGAACGTGACACTAAGCCTCCGTTACCATGGTAAACACTCAACATGTGAGGCCCTACACAGGCATAGTCAACTCTTTAAACATTATTATGTAATATTTTGACTTCCATTTAGTGAGATTAGTAATTCAAAAACAAGATTTGTTATTTGTTATAATGTGACAAAATAGATCTATCATCATGGTATAAGAACGGTTTCCTACTCAGGTTTTTCCAGGGTCCATGATGTGACAAGGCTCATGGAATAGTAAAAGCCTAGTTAATGAGGTTGATGACATGCTGTGTCTCTTGGCCCGGCGTTGTGTGATGGCGTTATAGGAAACACAGAACTCTCCTCTGTCCGTCTGTCTATCTGTCTGTTGGCCAAATATGCAGAGCAGTGAGCATGTGCAGGTCCTCTTCACTTCCTAACGACATCACATTCTCGCCTAGAAGTCCCAGAACATGTGACTGTATATGTTTTCCTTTATATCCTCATGCTTTCCAGGGTGGGGAATTGGTTCCATTTCAATTCAGTCTGAATACAATTCCAATTGCTGGACAACCGGGATGGGGAGGCGCGCTGGACCGATAGGCCTGGAGATCTGGTGCTGGGGCCGGAAACCGAACACACCCTCTCGTCGTCCTCCTCGGCCCACCCGAAATATCTCCTCAGCCGCTCCTCCTCCTCCTCCTTGTCCCTCGGGTCCCAAGGACCACACAACCCCCCCCCCACCATCTATATGGGGGGACCTTCGGGGCTGTCCACAGCCGGTCCTTCCTCCCCTTGAATGCCGATGATTGTAGGGGCTCTGTCCCGAGCCCCCACGCTGGTCCAGCCACGGGCTCCTCTTCCCAAACGTGGGTCGAGAGCCCCCAGATGCTCCCCACCACCAGTGGCTGTGCTCCCTCCGGTACCTTTGCTCGCTGACATGTCCTCCGTCGACGTCGGTGCTCTCCAGGCTCCTCCACAATGCCCGGAGAGCCGAAACAAACGTCCTCCTCCTCCTCCTCCTCCATCAGCTGCGGGTTCCCAGGGTGGTGGATCATTCTGTCACGGTGCATGGTGAGGGAACGAGGAGCAGAGCGAGAGGTACGTGCAGAAATGTTTATTTAGACTCAAAATACAAAACAACAAACGTAAGAAGCAGCACCGTGAGCTGGTGTCTAGCACTTTTTCTCCAGTGGTACCACATCCGGCTCCTAAAGCTTTTTATTTATTTTTTATTTATTAGGACCCCCATTAGCCAACACCAATGGCAACAGCTAGTCTTACTGGGTTCCGACACATAACGAAAATATGCCGACCCACCTGACCACCTGTGTCCACCTTTCCTACTGTGTCCTCTTTATCCATCTGCTTCTTCTATTCTGCCAAAATTAAAACATCAAAGATATGAAAAGAGAGTGGTTTCAAACAAGAGGACACCATAACTGCTCCACAACGAAAGCATAGTATGCTGATGAGAGCATAGCCACTCTCCCTCTCCTGCACTGTTTCAATCCAAATTATTTTCTTTCATGAATCTCTTTTTCCACACGGAAAATATAAATTCCTGTGTCTTACTGACTTTGAGGCCATGGAAAACTCTTCACAAAGTTGTTTAAAGGGAGAATGAAAGAGGGGGAAAGAGAGAGAGAGAGAGACATTTCTGAACGCAACAAGCCTTCTATTAAAGTGTAGATCTGTTTAATGCACATATGGTATCAGGCTGTGAAAGTAGATCCTTAGACTTTTATTTAAATAGCTGGTTTAAAGCTTAGAAATAACTCCTCACATTCATTAGATTCAATAATAGCATTCGTAAACTACAGTACAGTATTTCACAGTCATGATCCTATTGTTGGGCTAGCCTTGGTTTCCAGTCTTTCACATTATTTGTCTGACTATTGTCGAACTATGGATGTTAGAGGTACTGATTCATTTTTCTAGTCTTTATGTAAAGCCTGCAGGTAACGTATATAAGCATGTATGAATCGTTAATGCCCTTATGTACCTTTTTAACATGAGCCTTAATGAAACCTTTTCTCTGTTGGTCATTTAGGGAAGATGGGAAGTTCTCTAAACCCATCTGACTGGCTCAGTTTTATTACCTAGATACGTTCCTGACCCCTCTCTAATCCTCTACCTGTATCACCATGATAACACATGGGACTACATTAAAAGGTATTATGAGATGAACAAGACTTACCCACTTGTCCCGATAATGCCGGCTGAAGCATAGGGCAGCAACAAAGGTTTGCCACTTCTGTTGGTCTCTGGCCATGTCTCCTGTTGATGGTGTTGGAGCTAGTCTCCATCGTTCTCCTGAATTATACAATTTTAACCAAACATTTATGATGCTCAGCCAGGAAACACCAATCGTTGGCTAATCAGGCTAGTTTTATTCTCTTTCTTCTGACCATGGAAATCAAAGGCTGCACTACAGCCATGCAATCTTCATAGACAAACATTGGCAGTAGAATTGCCCGTACTGAAGAGCTCAGTGACTTTCAACAGGATGCCACCTTTCCAACAAGTTCAGTTTGTCAAATCTCTGCCCTGCTAGAGCTGCCCCAGTCAACTGTAAGTGCTGTTGTGAAGTGGAAATGTCTAGGAGCAACAACGGCTCAACCGCAAAGTTGTAGGCCGCACAAGCTCACAGAACGGGACCGCCGAGTGCTGAAGTGCATAGCGCCTTGAAATCGTCTGTCCTCGGTTGTAACACTCACTACCGAGTTCCAAACTGCCTCTGGAAGCCTAAGATCACCATGTGCAATGCCAAGCGTTGGCTGGAGTGGTGTAAAGCTCTCCACCATTGGACTCTATAGCAGTGGTAACGCGTTCTCTGGAGTGATGAATCACGCTTCACCATTTGGAAGTCCAACGGACAAATATGGATTTGGCCAGGAGAACGCTACCTGGCACGGGCTAGGCCCCTTATTTCCAGTGAAGGGAAATACAATTACGTTTTAGACTAATATGTGTTTCCAACTTTGTGGCAACAGTTTGGGGAAGGCCCTTTCCTGTTTCAGCATTAAATTAAAATGCCCCCGTGCACAAAATGGAAATGGTTTGTCGAGATCGGTGTGGAAGAAATTGACTGGCCTGCTCAGAGCGCTGACCTCAACCCCATCGAACACCTTTGGGATGAAGTGGAACGCTGACTGCGAGCCAGACCTAATCTCTCCAACATCAGTGCCCGACCTCACTAATGCTCTTGTGGCTGAATGGAAGCAAGTCCCTGCAGCAATGTTCCAACATCTAGTGGAAAGCCTTCCCAGAAGAGTGAGGCAGGGGAGAAACATCATGAGAGAGAGGTAGAGGAGAGACAGAGAGAGAGAGGGGTAGGGGAGAGACAAAGAGAGAGAGAGAGAGGTAGGGGAGAGACAGAGAGAGAGAGAGGTAGGGGAGAGGCAGAGAGAGAGAGAGAGAGGTAGGGGAGAGACAAATAGAGAGAGAGGTAGGGGAGAGACAGAGAGAGAGAGAGAGAGGTAGGGGAGAGGCAAAGAGAGGTAGGGGAGAGACAAAGAGAGAGAGAGAGAGAGAGAGAGAGAGAGAGAGAGAGGTAGGGGAGAGACAAATAGAGAGAGGTAGGGGAGAGAAAGAGAGCGAGAGGTAGGGTAGAGACAGTGAGAGGGGTAGGGTAGAGACAGAGAGAGGCAGGAGAGAGAGAGAGAGAGGCAGGGGAGAGACAAAGAGAGAGAGGGGGGAGAGACAAAGAGAGAGAGAGGGGGGAGAGACAAAGAGAGAGAGAGGTAAGGGAGAGTTAATACTGTAACGTAACAAAATGTGGAAAAAGTCAAGGGATCTGAATGCTTGCAGAATGCACTGTACATATTACCTCGACTAACCTGTACCCCCGCACATTGACTCGGTACCGGTACCCCCTGTATATAGCCTCGTTATTGTTTTTATTTTAAATTTTTTTACTTTCGTTTATTTAGTGAACATTTCTGTAACTCTTATTTTCTTAACTGCATTGTTGCTGAAGGGCTTGTAAGTAAACATTTCACTGTAAGGTCTACACCTGTTGTATTCAGCACATGTGCTGAAATCATAATAAAATGTGATATGATTTGACCAACCAGGAGATGGCCATGCCATAACAACCATGCCCACCACTTTAGCTGAGAAACGCTAAGAAATGGGACTTTGATCATCACACCCTTTACCAGTAATAGGGTGAAAAAGACTAGTGGCATATTTTCTTCTGCAAGCACACTTTTTCTCAAGCCCCTTGGATGCTGCCATAGAGTTGCATTAGAAGTGCTCATCCAAGAAGGCTAAGGTTATTGGCCACAGATAAAATGAGGTCAAATCACGTTATATCCCTATTAGCTTTGATTGGACTTTGCTGGCATGCATCTCACATTTTTTTAGTTTTTGCCCTACCAAGATTTGCATGCTAAAATCGACACTGGTCTCTAATATGTTCATACATTTGGCAGGAGGTTAGTAAGTGCAGCTCAGTTTTGTGGGCAGTGTTCACATAACCTGTCTTCCATTGGGAGCCAGGTCTGCCTACGGCAACCTTTCTCAATAGCAAGGCTATGCTCACTGAATCTGTACATAGTCAGTCACTGTGTACTCTCTGTTTAGGACCAAATAGCATTTTAGTTTGCTCTGTTTTTTTGTTAATTCTTTTCACCAGTCTCCTTAGGGGGAAAAGGTGTTGTCATGCGCTCTTCACGACTGTCTTGGTGTGTTTGGACCATGATAGTTTGTTGGGGATGGGGACACCAAGGAACTTTAAACTCTCAATCCGCTCCTCTACAGCCCCATCGATGTGAATGGGGGTGTATTCGGGCACTCCTTTTCCTGTAGTCCAGCGTAGCGTGCAACACCATAGTGCCCACAAAGCTCATCACTAAGCTAAGGACCCTGGCACTAAACACTTCCCTCTGCAACTGGATCCTGGACTTCCTGACGGGCCGCAAATGTCTCTCTCTCTCTTTAGGCTGATTTGATGAGGAGGGTTCTGTTTTCAGTTAGCCGCCACCACAGGCTTAGCGTTGACACTCAACACCACCGAGACTGCCTCCCAGACGTGTACTGTAACTAAGTTGTGTGTGTGTGTGCATGCACTTGTGTACTTTAACTAAGCTGTGTGTGTGTGTTGTAAGCTGTCAGGGCCCATTTAGATCCGTTTTGAATGCCTGGCTGTAGTCTGTATAACAGCTGGTATGAGGAGGCTCTTCAGGCAGCATTCCAGAACGCTCTCACTGAGACCATCAAGGACAAGTTGGTGTCCAGGGATGAGCCTGATGGACTCGATGAGCTCATCTCTCTCACCATCCACATCGACTACCGTCCCTGTGAGTGTCAGGGGGAGAGGGCAGGTAAGGGTGCATGCCCCATAACATCTGCTTCCTTGCCTTGTTCTTCTTCTCCGACTGCCTCCCTTCCCAAGTCTCTTCCAGAACCTGAACCCATGCAGCTCGGCCGGGCCATCTCTCTCCAGAGGAGAGGCAGCGGCAAACCAGCACCAGGAGTTGTATATACTGTGGCCAGGTTGGTCACTTTGTCTCCACTTGTTCCCTGCGTCCAGCAAAAGATGGGGCTCGGCAGTAGTGGGGGAAATACTGTAGCCAAATCACCTGCCCATCTTCCCCCAGACCCCTGCTTGACGGCACCCTCGTGTGGCAGAACCAGGCTTTTCCTCTGCCTGCTCTCATTGACTCGGGCGCCGACGAGAGTTTCCTGGACAGAGGTGTCGTTACCCAGTTGGGCCTGGACACTGTCCCACTCGATTCTCCCCTCGATGCAAACACTCAACGGACAGCTCCTCGCCCGTGTCTGTGAGAGAACCGTCCCTGCCATCCTGCATCTCTCTGGAAACCACCAGGAAAATATCAGTTTCCACATAATCGACTGTCCTCACTCTCCCCTGGTTCTTGGCCATCCATGGTTAAAGCTGCACAACCCACAGATTGACTGGACTACCGGAAAGGTAACCACTTGGAGTTAATTTTGTCACTGTAATTGTCTACATTCTGCCCATTCCCCTGCCTTGTCTGTGCCCCAATCCATTCCAGAACCTCCGGACCTGTCATCAGTTCTTCCCGAGTATCACGATCTAGCTCCTGTGATCAGCAAGCACCACGCCCTGTTGCTGCCGCCTCATTGGCCAGCCGACTGCGCCATTGACCTCCAGCTTGGAGCTTCTCTCCCCAGTTACTGGTTGTAAAACCTCTCTCGCCCCGAGCATGTGGCTATGGAGAGGTACATCCTGGATTTCCTGGCTGCAGGACTTATCAGGCCTTCTTCCTCCCCGGTGGGTGCTGTTTTTTTCTTTGTAAATAAAAAGGATGGGTCACTGAGGCCGTGCATAGACTTCCATGGGTTGAATAATATCACAGTGAAGAATAAGTATCCCTTACCACTCATCAGTTCTGCTTTTTCCCCCTCCATGGTGCCACGGTGTTCACCAAACTCGACCTCCGGAATACCTACCACCTTGTCCGACTCAGAGAGGGGGACAAGTGGAAAACCACTTGGCCACTTTGATTATTTGGTCATGCCTTTTGGTCTTACTAACACCCCTGCTGTTTTCCAGAACCTAGTCAATGATGTGCTGAGGGATGTGATTGGACGCTTTGTTTGTCTATTTGGATTGGATTACATCCTGATTTTTTCCAAGGACCCTGAGGCTCACCAGCAACACGTTCGTCCAGCTCCTCAGAGAGCAGACTCCTAACCAGTGCTGATCAACAATAACCCATATCATTCACTGACTGACAGATAGGAATCTCTTCAGAGAGCAGACTCCTAACAAGTGCTGATCAACAATAACCAATATCATTCACTGACTGACAGCAAGGAATCTATTCAGAGAGCAGATTCACAGATAACACAGTAGCACACAGACAGTGGAAAATCTTACAGAATCATCTGATATCTACTTTGTCCGTTGCCAAGCACAACACAGCGTAATACCTCATGAAAAATGACACTCAGTCCTCCAAACATTGCTATAAATGGACATTAGGGTTCGAAGGATTTATTAGAAAGTAAATGTATTGTAAACTCTTTAACAAGGAGACATTCTGGATGGAGACATTCTTGAAAAATGTAAGTAATCGGTTGTTTCCCAAATAGGGTTGCAAAGGGTCGGAAACTTTCCGGTAAATTTCCTGAATTTTTCTTAAATTCATTAAAATTAGGTTCCAGATATCTAAGAGTGTCCACTCACAAAAGGGTTCTTCAAAGGGTTCTTCTATGGGGACAGCCGAAGAACCCTTTTTTTCAAAGAGTGTAGAAGGAAAAGCTGTGTACATTTGCAAATACTGTGCCAAATCATATGTGAAGAATGCAACAAAGATGCAGAATCATCTGGCCAAGTGCATAATGTTCCCTCAGCGCTCACAACAAGCAACCTCTGACAAAAGTCCCTCTACTTCTATTTGAGGTGAAAATTATGAATCAGACAGCAACAGCTCATGGTCCACCTAGAATTAGAAGTTTTTAGACTCAATGAACGTATTCAGAGAAATGCTGATGAATGTCTTGCTCGAGCTATGTATGCAACTGGTTCACCTCTGATGCTCACAGGCAATGTGTTTTGGAAGAGATTTCTGAATGTTCTTCGCCCAGCATACACCCCTCCAACCAGACATGCTTTATCTACTCATTTGCTGGATACAGAGTTCAACAGAGTTCAAGTGAAGGTCAAGCAAATCATAGAGAAAGCAGACTGTATTGCAAACATCTCTGATGGGTGGTCAAATGTTTGTGGGCAAGGAATAATTAACTACATCATCTCCACCCCTCAACCAGTATTCCACAAGATCACAGACCCAAGGGACATCAGACACACTGGTCTCTACATTGCAGATGAGCTGAAGGCAGTCATCAATGACCTTGGACCACAGAAGGTATTTGCACTGGTGACAGACAATGCTGCGGACATGAATGCTGTTTGGTCTAAAGTGGAGTAGTCCTACCCTCACATCACACCCATTGGCTGTGCTAGCCTTTACCAGGAGGAGGTTTAATCTGGGTTCAACAAACTGGCCCTAAATGCTCTAAAATGTATTTGAAGTATGACTATTGTAGGAAAAACATGGAACATAACTATTTTCCGCTAGTCTGTGTGAGTTCAGATGACATTGGTGGCTGTTGAAGTGATTGAGGTGATTTCGTCCAGGACAGGTCAGAGAGAAATTGAGTTATTGATTAAAATACCACATCATGGTTGAGTCTATAAAAGCTCAAAACCTCACGGACTGAGGTGACTTCCTTCCCTCAGTCGGGCTGTGATGGGACACTCCTCCATCTCTGGAAAGCACATTAGGTTCTCGAAAGATACCGCTTTTTAGGTCAATAAAGTCACTCTGAATCAATGAAAGCAAACCTTTCCTACTAACATGACGTCATTTTCTTTTATATGATTTGAATTTGGTATGTTTGGCTGACAACAACTCAGTGTAGAAGTAATGACAAGTCAGCATGGTTTATTTTAATTTCCTCTGTGGAAATAGATATTAAGCATTATGAAAACAGCATTGATTATTTGTATCTGATGTAACCTTTCTTGTATCCTATTCTCGCATAGAGGCTGTGGTTGTTAAAAGAGACTGGAGGCAAAAAGCTCTAAGCGTAAAAGGAATACTAAATCAGATTAGAGTAGAAGATTGGAGAGCCAGCTAGCCTTGGCCTGGAATAAAGTGGTATGCCAGCACCCATCCTCCATCATACAGTAACACGCATTTTGGCATTTGCCTTCATTAGGGGAAAGAAAAAACTAGCAGACGTATTTGCGAATTATCATCCTAAAAGTTGTCCCTCACCCTTCGGTGGACTTGCCTTGGGCAAGCATGCAGTGGTACGTCGGCAACATCCATCCTCTATCATACTTGGCCAGACATGGGTATTCTAAAATCACATACACATGGTTAGCAGATGTTATTGCGAGTGTAGCGAAATGCTTGTACTTCTAGCTCCGACAGAGCAGTACTATCATGTCTAACAGTTTCACAACATATAACACACATAAATCTAAGTAAGAAAGTATTGAGAGTATATAATATATACATATATTATATAAGATACCATCTTGGTCTACGTTACATAAGAAACATCTCTCTTTCTGGGGATAGAACAGTCAGTCTGTGGTGTGAATGAACAAGACAGTGGTAAGACAGTGGATGAATCCCAAATGGCACTCTATTCCCTACATAGTGCACTACCTTTGACCAGAACCCTGGATGATGGGGCTTGCGTCATCACATTCCTCCTATTATACTGAACAAAAATATAAACGCAACGAGCAACAATTTAAAAGATTTTACTGAGTTACAGTTCATCTGAGGAAATCAGTCAATTGAAATACATTCATTAGGCCCTAATCTATGGATTTCACATGACTGGGCAGGGGTGCAGTCATGGGTGGGCCTGGGAGGGCATAGGCCCAGCCAATCAGAATGAGTTTTTATTCCCACAAAAGGGCTTTATTACAGACAGAAATACTCCTCAGTTTCATCAGCTGTCCAGGTGGCTGGTCACAGACGATCCCGCAGGTGAAGAAGCCAGATGTGGAGGTCCTGGGCTGTGGCGTGGTTGCACATGTTTTGCAGTTGTGAGGCCTGTTGGATGTAATAACAAATTCTCTAAAACGATGTTAGAGGTGGCTTATGGTAGAGAAAGGAACATTAAATTCTCTTGCAAATAGCTCTGGTGGATGTTCCTGCATTCAGCATGCCAATTGCACGCTCCCTCAAAACTTGAGACATCTGTGAAACTGTGTTGTGTGATACATTTTAGAGTGGCCTTTTACTGTCCCCAGTACAAGGTGTACCTGTGTAATGATCATGTTGTTTAATCAGCTTCTTGATATGCTTGATTTCTCAAATGACTGCCTCGCCTGGTTCACCAACTACTTCTCAGATAGAGTTTAGTGTGTCAAATCAGAGGGCCTGTTGTCCGGACCTCTGGCGGTCTCTATGGGGGTGCTACAGGGTTCAATTCTCAGGCCGATCCTATTCTCTGTATATACAGTGGGGAGAACAAGTATTTGATACACTGCCGATTTTGCAGGTTTTCCTACTTACAAAGCATGTTGAAGTCTGTAATTTTTATCATCGGTACTCTTCAACTGTGAGTGACAAAAATCCAGAAAATCACATTGTATGATTTTTAAGTAATTAATTTGCATTTTATTGCATTACATAAGTATTTGATACATCAGAAAAGCAGAACTTAATATTTGGTACAGAAACCTTTGTTTGCAATTACAGAGATCATACGTTTCCTGTAGTTCTTGACCAGGTTTGCACACACTGCAGCAGGGATTTTGGCCCACTCCTCCATACAGATCCTTCAGGTTTCGGGGCTGTCGCTGGGCAATACAGACTTTCAGCTCCCTCCAAAGATTTTCTATTGGGTTCAGGTCTGGAGACTGGCTAGGCCACTCCAGGACCTTGAGATGCTTCTTACGGAGCCACTCCTTAGTTGCCCTGGCTGTGTGTTTTGGGTCGTTGTCATGCTGGAAGACCCAGCCACGACCCATCTTCAATGCTCTTACTGAGGGAAGGAGGTTGTTGGCCAAGATCTCGCGATACATGGCCCCATCCATCCTCCCCTCAATACGGTGCAGTCGTCCTCTCCCCTTTGCAGAAAAGCATCCCCAAAGAATGATGTTTCCACCTCCATACTTCACGGTTGGGATGGTGTTCTTGGGTTTGTACTCATCCTTCTTCTTCCTCCAAACACGGCGAGTGGAGTTTAGACCAAAAAGCTCTATTTTTGTCTCATCAGACCACATGACCTTCTCCCATTCCTCCTCTGGATCATCCAGATGGTCATTGGCAAACTTCAGACGGGCCTGGATATGCGCTGGCTTGAGCAGGGGGACCTTGCGTGCGCTGCAGGATTTGAATCCATGACGGCGTGGTGTGTTACTAATGGTTTTCTTTGAGACTGTGGTCCCAGCTCTCTTCAGGTCATTGACTAGGTCCTGCCGTGTAGTTCTAGGCTGATCCCTCACCTTCCTCATGATCATTGATGCCCCACGAGGTGAGATCTTGCATGGTGCCCCAGACCGAGGGAGATTGACCGTCATCTTGAACTTCTTCCATTTTCTAATAATTGCGCCAACAGTTGTTGCCTTCTCATCAAGCTGCTTGCCTATTGTCCTGTAGCCCATCCCAGCCTTGTGCAGGTCTACAATTTTATCCCTGATGTCCTTACACAGCTCTCTGGCCTTGGCCATTGTGGAGAGGTTGGAGTCTGTTTGATTGAGTGTGTGGACAGGTGTCTTTTATACAGGTAACGAGATCAAACAGGTGCAGTTAATACAGGTAATGAGTGGAGAACAGGAGGGCTTCTTAAAGAAAAACTAACAGGTCTGTGAGAGCCGGAATTCTTACTGGTTGGTAGGTGATCAAATACTTATGTCATGCAATAAAATGCAAATTAATTATTAAAAAATCATACAATGTGATTTTCTGGATTTTTGTTTTAGATTCCGTCTCTCACAGTTGAAGTGTACCTATGATAAAAATTACAGACATCTACATGCTTTGTAAGTAGGAAAACCTGCAAAATCGGCAGTGTATCAAATACTTGTTCTCCCCACTGTATCAATGATGTCGCTCTTACTGCTGGTGACTCTCTGATCCACTTAACTAACCTACAAACGAGTTTCAATGCCATACAAAAAAAAAATATATATATATATATATATAAACTCTTGTGTTCCAATGGTACGTTGTGTTAGCTAGTTAAATTTTAAAAGGCTAATTGATCATTAGAAAACCCTTTTGCAATTATGTTAGCACAGCTGAAAACTGTTGTGCTGAATAAAGAAGCAATAAAACTGGCCTTCTTTAGACTAGTTGAGTATCTGGAGTATCAGCATTTGTGGGTTTGATTACAGGCTCAAAATGGCCATAAACAAAGAACTTTCTTCTGAAACTTGTCAGTCTATTCTTGCTCTGAGAAATGAAGGCTATTTCATGCGAGAAATTGCCAAGAAACTGAAGATCTCGTACAACGCTGTGTATTACTCCCTTCACAGAACAGCGCAAACTGTCTCTAACCAGAATAGAAAGAGGAGTGGGAGGCCCCGGTGCACAACTGAGCAAGAGGACAAGTACATTAGAGTGTCTAGTTTGAGAAACAGACGCCTCACAAGTTCTCAACTGGCAGCTTCATTAAATAGTATCCGCAAAACACCAGTCTCAACGTCAACAATGAAGAGGCGACTCCAAGATGCTGGCCTTCTAGGCAGGGTTGCAAAGAAAAAGCCATATCTTCCTTTGTCCAGTGTCTGTGTTCTTTTGCCCTTAATCTTTTATTTTTATTGTCCAGTCTGAGATATGGCTTCTTCCGTGCAACTCTACCTAGAAGGCCATCTAGTATAAAGAAGGCCCGTTTTATTGCTTCTTTAATCAGCACAAACGTTTTCATTGTCTGTTCAACCCCATGATCACCAGCTGTCTCCCTCGGCCCAAAGACTCCTGGCATCGTTGTTTCTCATGCCACATAGGAGAGCATAGAATGTAGGTTTTCCTTGTATTTTCCTAATCACGCCACCCTATTGTGTGCAGTGCATTGTTGGCTGGTTGTCATGCTGACCCTTGTTGACTCAGACAGGGCGTTTCATCAATGTGGGGTCCTCCCTCTGTCTGGTTGCCGTAGGACTGTAGGATTGCCTGGGGAGGGTTAATCACTGAGGATCATCATGGGGAATGCCTATCCGTGCCTGAAAACATTGCTAAAAACCCCTCTAACTAACTAACCTCCTCTCTCCTCCCCTCACTTTCTCTGATCGTATCCCTGGGCTGGCTGGAGTCCAAGCAAAAACATGTAATAAAGCTAAATAAATGTAAATAAAGCTGTATATAATAAGTGTTGCTTACCCACCCCATTGTAGAGGGATTTGTGTGTGCATCCTATCTCTCTAAATTGACTGAACATGTGGCTAAGACATTGTGAACTGAAGCAGCTTCTCCAACACTACTTCAACTTTCCATCCTTTCCCTCTCTGCAAAGATCACCTGGAAATCGTCAGAGCAGAGCCAAGGCACTTCTGGGAAACTAGAAATGGAAATGCCCTCTTAGTCTCACTTTCCCACACTCTCACTGGAAACCTAAACAAAAGCACATCATTCATTCTGCATCATCAGAGGATCTGGTCTAAAAGTCATAAATGGACTCCATGAATATCCCTAAAGGGTAAGATGAAGAAAATATTTTAGGGAGTGAAGAAATAGCCTCAGTCCAAGGTTGCGTCCCAAACGGCACCCTATTTCCTATATAGTGCTCTAGTCAAAAGCAGTGCACTATATAGGGAATAGGGTGCCATTAGGGATGCAACCCCAAGTCTCTTATCCCATCTCTGTGGGGTGGTGGTGTGGGTAGATGGAAAAAAATGACACATTTGTTTCCATTCCAGCAGTCAGCAGAGTAATGCAGCTACAGGCTCTCATTACCACATTCAGGGGTTACCTCTACTCGGTCTCTCTCTGACTCGCTCACATTCAGGGGTTACCTCTACTCGGTCTCTCTCTGATTCTCTCACATTCAGGGGTTACCACTACTCGGTCTCTCTCTGACTCTCTCACATTCAGGGGTTACCTCTACTCGGTCTCTCTCTGACTCGCTCACATTCAGGGGTTACCTCTACTCAGTCTCTCTCTGACTCTCTCACATTCAGGGGTTACCACTACTCTGGCTCTCTCTGACTCTCTAACATTCAGGGCTTACATCTACTCTGTCTCTCGCTGACTCTCACATTCAGGGGTTACCTCTATTCTGTCTTTCTCTGACTCTCTCACATTCAGGGGTTACCTCTACTCTGTCTCTCTCTGACTCTCTCACATTCAGGGGTTACCTCTACTCGGACTCTCTCTGACTCTCTCACATTCAGGGGTTACCTCTACTCGGACTCTCTCTGACTCTCTCACATTTAGGGGTTACCTCTACTCGGACTCTCTCTGACTCTCTCACATTCAGGGGTTACCTCTACTCGGACTCTCTCTGACTCTCTCACATTCAGGGGTTACCTCTACTCGGACTCTCTCTGACTCTCTCACATTCAGGGGTTACCTCTACTCGGTCTCTCTCTGACTCGCTCACATTCAGGGGTTACCTCTACTCAGTCTCTCTCTGACTCTCTCACATTCAGGGGTTACCACTACTCTGGCTCTCTCTGACTCTCTAACATTCAGGGGTTACATCTACTCTGTCTCTCGCTGACTCTCACATTCAGGGGTTACCTCTACTCTGTCACTCTCTGATTCTCTCACATTCAGGGGTTACCTCTACTCTGTCTCTCTCTGACTCTCTCACATTCAGGGGTTACCTCTACTCGGACTCTCTCTGACTCTCTCACATTCAGGGGTTACCTCTACTCGGACTCTCTCTGACTCTCTCACATTCAGGGGTTACCTCTACTCGGACTCTCTCTGACTCTCTCACATTCAGGGGTTAAATCTACTCTGTCTCTCTGACTCTCTCACATTCAGGGGTTAAATCTACTCTGTCTCTCTGACTCTCTCACATTCTACAAGTCTACTAACTCTACTAGCGCAACGTAGCTATTTTCTGGCACAATTTACATGAAATTGAAGTAAATGAATGTGGCCCAAAAAATAAGACACTCTCTAAATAGCTGATTGTTTAGCTGAAGATGTTCTATAACACTGTGCCAAGTGACAATTTTCTCTGTTGTGGTATTCTCTTACTGTATTAACATACGTGGTCGGCTACTGGATACAAACGTGAACGGTTATCTAACCTCGGGCGCTTGTAGCCATCTCTAGATTGGTTACAATGGCGAATTACACTGACCTGCTAAGGGTGTCAGCTTGTCATAACAGGTCAATATTGCCATCTACTGGTAATTGTTAGAGGTAAAATATGTCTACTGGCATTTAAATAAGAGGGAATCAATCAAATCAAATCAAATGGAAATCATTAGTAATGCAGCAATAACTCTCACCCTCTACTGACTCTACCAACTCTACCAACTCTACCGACTCTACTGACTCTACCGACTCTACCAACTCTACCAACTCTACCAACTCTACTGACTCTACCAACTCTACCGACTCTACTGACTCTACTGACTCTACCAACTCTACCAACTCTACCGACTCTACCAACTCTACCGACTCTACCGACTCTACTGACTCTACTGACTCTACCAACTCTACCGACTCTACTGACTCTACCAACTCTACCAACTCTACCGACTCTACCGACTCTACTGACTCTAGCAGCTCTACTAGCTCTCAACCCCTACTAACTTTATTAACTCAGCTAACTCTCACCCTCTACAAACTTTCACCCTCTACTAACTACATTATTCTTTAGACTAGTTGAGTATTTGGAGATCTCAGCATTTGTGGGTTCGATTACAGGCTTGAAATGGCCAGAAACAAAGAACTTTCTTCTGAAACTTGTCAGTCTACTCTTGTTCTGATAAATTAAGGCTATTCCATGCGAGCAATTGCCAAGAAACTGAAGATCTCGTACAACGCTGTGTACTACTCCCCTCACAGAATATTGCAAACTGGCTCTAGCCAGAATAGAAAGAGGAGTGGGAGGCCCCGGTGCACAACTGAGCAAGAGGACAAGTACATTAGAGTGTCTAGTTTGAGAAACAGACGCCTCACAAGTCCTCATCTGGCAGCTTCATTAAATAGCACTTCATTAAAAAACACCAGTCTCAACGTCAACAATGAAGAGGCGACTCCGGGATGCTGGCCTTCTAGACAGAGTTGCAAAGAAAAAGCCATATCTCAGACTGAGCAATAAAAATAAAAGATTAAGATGGGCAATAGAACACAGACACTGGACAGAGGAAGATTGGAAAAAAGTGTTATGGTTAGATGAATCTAAGTTTGAGGTGTTCGGATCACAAAGAAGAACATTGCCCAATTTCTCATGATATTGGAGTGACTAATCCTTTTAACGCACACACTTGATGTTGAGGGAAGGAATTACCTTTTTGAGACATTGCTGATTAACTGCACATTAATGACACACAAAGAACTTCAAACCAACTGCCATCCAGAACCGTAACAAATCTGTCGGCTGTATACACTGAGTGTACAGAATATTAGGAACATCTTCCTAATATTGAGTTGCACCCCCTTTTGCCCTCAGAACAGCCTCAATTCATCGGGGCATGGACTTTACAAGGTGTCAAATCAAATCAAATGTTATTGGTCACATACACATATTTAGCAGATGTTAGCAGATGTTATTGCGGGTGTAGTGAAATGCTTGTGTTCCTAGCGCCAGCAGTGCAGTAGTATCTAACAATTCACAACAATACACACAAATCTAAAAGTAAGAGAATGGAAAGCGTTGTGCAGGGATGCTGGCCCATATTGACTTTAATGCTTCCCACAGTTGTTTCAAGTTGGCTAGATGTCCTTTGGGTGATGGACCGTTCTTAATACCCACGGGAAACTGTTGAGCGTGAAAAATCCAGCGGTTTTGCAATTCTTGACACACTCAAACAGGTGTGCCTGTCTCCTACTGCCATACCCCATTCAAAGGCACTTCAATCTTTTGTCTTGCCCATTCACCCTCTGAATGGCACAAATACACAATCCATGTCTCAGTTGTCTCAAGGCTTCAAAATCGTTCTTTAACCTGTCTGCACCCCTTCATCTGCACTGATTGAAGTGGATTTAACAAGTGAAATCAATAAGGGATCATAGCTTTCACCTGGATTCACCTGGTCAGTCTATGTACACTCAGTGTATACACTTGAATATTAGATAGCTAAAGCAGGGGTTCACACGCGCCACGTTTTTTTATTTCTTTCCACTTCCTTGGGTCTTGATAGTGTTGCTACGGGGAATCTGAAACATGTCTCCCACTTTCCGACCACAGCCACAGCAAGAGAGTGTGTGTGTGTGTTGGTGGGGGATTTGGCAGCCTTTCACCTGCTCTTGCTGACTAAACAACGATTGTGCCGCTTCATGCAGTTTCACTGTTTCAGTGGAAGAAGCTTTGGGGATTATTTTCCTAAATTTGCTTATTGCTTGTTTTTGGCCTAGTTGGTAAGAGTTTAGTGCTATCAATGCCAATATTGTGGGTTTAATTCCTGCAGGCATCACATAGACATTCTAAAAATGTATGTACTGTAAGTAGATTTTGAGGAAAGCGTCTGCTAAGTGCTGTACAGTTGATAAACCCAGGTCTAATGTAAGTGCTGTATAGTTGATAAACCCAGGTCTAATGTAAGTGCTGTATAGTTGATAAACCCAGGTCTGATCTAAGTGCTGTATAGTTGATAAACCCAGGTCTGATCTAAGTGCTGTATAGTTGATAAACCCAGGTCTGATGTAAGTGCTGTATAGTTGATAAACCCAGGTCTGATGTAAGTGCTGTATAGTTGATAAACCCAGGTCTGATCTAAGTGCTGTATAGTTGATAAACCCAGGTCTGATCTAGTGCTGTATAGTTGATAAACCCAGGTCTGATCTAAGTGCTGTATAGTTGATAAACCCAGGTCTGATCTAGTGCTGTATACTGCCCTACCATGAAAAAGGCAGTAACTGCTCATTTGGTCGAAAATGAGTTAATGTCATTTTTACTACTTTAAATACATGCTTAATCATGTGGACAAGTATCCTGCCTCTATTGTATTGTGTTTTGGAGAAAATGGGGGTCATGTTAGCAGTAGGTTACTGTGAAGCCAAGGTAAATAAAAGCAATTTTTCTTAGTTCCACTGAGAAAAATCTGAGCGACCGTAAAATCTGAGCTCGTCTCCACTGATGGAAGAATGCTTACTGGCACCGGCTCTATTGTCTTTGCCACATGGTGTATTTTAACCAAGCTGGTCCCAGATCTGTTTGCACTGTCTTGCCAACTCATATGGTCATTGTCGGCAAGACAGCACTAACAGATCTGGGACCAGTCTACATTAGAAGTACAGGACATCTGAAAACAATTAGTATCTCGAATAGTTTGTCTTATGCTTTGTTTATAATGAGCCTTAAAGTATTAGCACTAATAATAGACCTAATGCAATACAAAGCCCTCTTTTGGCCTTCAGGCTGAGTGCTAGCTGGCCTAGGAGTTTATCATGTACTATAGAGCAGGTATTCTCCTCTTTGTGATACTTGCGTATTCAAAGTGTTGTCCATTAAATGAACTTCTACCCAGTACAACCAGAGGAGTCTGGTTCCTCTCAATGTTTCTTTCTTCTAGTGAGTTTTTCCTTCAAATCAAATGTTATTTGTCACATACACGTGTTTAGCAGATGTTATTGCGGGTGTAGAGAAATGCTTCTAGTGCTTCTAGCGCCGACAATGCAGTAATATCTAACAAGTAATATCTAACAATTTCACAACATATACCCAATACCCACAAATCTAAGTAAGGAATGGAATTAAGAATATATATGTACATATATGGACGAGCAATGTCAGAGCAGCATGGACTAAGATACAATAGAATAGTATAGAAACCAGTATATACTGAGATGAGTAATGCAAGATATGTAAGCACCACCCTCTGGAGAGCCCTGCGGTTGTGGGTGGTGCAGTTGCCGTACTAGGCGATGATTCAATCTCTCCCTGTCTCATACATTGCTTCTCTCAATGAGGATTCCATTTCCTCTCATAAAACTACTTTTTTTCATACTAGAACACTTAATGCTTTGCAGCAGGATCTGAATGTTTGCATTAACATTTGTAGATTGTCTTAGGATTTAGGTCCCAGTCTATTTAGAAACAAATACATCATATTTTAATAAAATGTCTAATATTTCAGATGTAAACGTTCCAAAGTTGATCAGTGTATAATAGTATCTCCTTGGCAAATTGGACAACATTTTGTCATTTTGCCTTCCACTCTGCAAAGATATCCATAACCTGTTTATGTTATGTATACAGGTTATTGAAGTGTAGGTCTAGAGTCATTTCTTTGGCTCTGGGTAGACCTATACTATTAGTCTCTCAATTCCAAGTGATTTCTTACTCCACTTTGCTTCGGCACGGTGGAAAAACATTGCTAAGCATTCTATGTGAGACTGCTTTCAAATTATTTTTAACCTTTATTTTGCTAGGCAAGTCAGTTAAGAGCAAATTCTTAGTTACAATGACAGCGGGTTGACTGTCAGGGGCAGAAAAAAAAAAAGCTCATGGATTCGATCTGGCAACCTTTCAGTGACAGGCTCAACACTCTAACCACTTGGATACCTGTGTTCCATCTAGCATGTGTTCCATCCAGCATGTGTTCCATCCAGCATGTGTTCCAACCAGCCCTGGGTTCAAACACGATCACTATTTAAAATATTTAAAATAGTTTAAGCATTTGCTTTAGTCTGCCTGGAATGCCAGGGGGGTGGGTTTGCACTTTTGCGACTATTTTATTGGTTCTATCGCACCAGGTAAGCTCAATCAAACACAGAAGCAGTATTTGAAATTATTTCAAATATGTATTTTTTTTAACCCAGTTCTGGTTCTATCCAAGGCCCAGATTCCGCTAAGATAAATATTTGTTCCCCGTTTCCAGGTCATGTTCTAGTTATGGTCTGGTTCTGCGGCCTGTCATTGAGTAGCCTATTCCTGCCTCTGTGGTGTCTGTGTGTGTGTGTTCATCTTTTAGAGGAAAACACATGCTGGATGTGCTTTTGAAATATGTATTTCTTGACAATATTATTGTTCATTGCTAAAAATAAGAATCTTCTGGCGGAACACTGTATATCAGCCAAATCAAACTTAGTTTACATTTACTTGGTAGACGTGGTCGTAAAAGTTTAGTATAATTTGGTGTGGCCTTGATGCTGTAGGATAGAAGGCTACACACCCTTGCACTCTTACACATCACATTCCCATTTCCAATGACAAATCTTTGTCTCCCTCCACTCCATTTGACTTGTCTTCTTCTTCTTCTTCTTCTTCTTGGAGATAAAGATCCGGTTTTATTTTTCTCAATCTTCATCAAAAAATAAGTTTCATAATTTTAGCAAGAAAATATGGGCCTTGGTCAAAAGTAGTGCACTACATAGGGAATAGGGTGCCTTTGTGTAGCCACTTATAGGACCATTTGCTTATGGTGTAATGCTTACTAGAATTTGCTCTGTATAGACATTGGCCTCATTACAGGTGACATGTCATGTCCCAACCTCATCCAACTTTTTAAACTGCTCCCAGGAGTGGGTATTGTGGCTCAGTAGAGGATTTGGATTTTATTTTATTTGACAATTTAAAATACATAAACATTTTATACCAGGCAACAGAGTGTGTTTGTGTGCAAGAGTGTGTTCGTCGGTATGAGTGTGTTCGTGTGCATGAGTGTGTTTGTGTGCAAGAGTGTGTTGTGTGCATGAGTGTGTTGTGTGCATGAGTGTGTTTGTGTGCAAGAGTGTGTTGTGTGCATGAGTGTGTTGTGTGCATGAGTGTGTTCGTGTGCATGAGTGTGTTGTGTGCATGAGTGTGTTCGTGTGCATGAGTGTGTTGTGTGCATGAGTGTGTTTGTGTGCATGAGTGTGTTTGTGTGCATGAGTGTGTTTGTGTGCCTGAGTGTGTTCGTGTGCATGAGTGTGTTTGTGTGCATGAGTGTGTTTGTGTGCATGAGTGTGTTCGTGTGCATGAGTGTGTTCGTGTGCATGAGTGTGTTTGTGTGCATGAGTGTGTTTGTGTGCATGAGTGTGTTTGTGTGCATGAGTGTGTTTGTGTGCATGAGTGTGTTTGTGTGCATGAGTGTGTTTGTGTGCCTGAGTGTGTTTGTGTGCCTGAGTGTGTGCTTGTGTGTGCGTGCATGTGTATGACTGACTCAATGGGTCAATCAACTCAACCCACTGGCCAGCATCCCACTGTCATTTTCCTAATCTAGTCTGGACTCAAAACCTTGTTCAATGGAGATTCTCCGTTGAGCATTGCTTTTAGTCCAGGACTAGGCTGAATCTGTGTCCAGGAAATCCACTCCTATTGTTGCAAATAGTTACACAGTTCTGTTAATCATTTAGCTGGTTCTACTCTTCTCCAAATACAGCATGTTATTATTGTTTTGCCAAGAAATGTAATGTCTGCAAACATATTCCCAGCGCTCCCAGGGTTCGAGCATGTACTACAAGGTGCCCGGACACACACAAACACACACACACCAACACACACACCAACACACACACACACACCCACACACACACACACACCAACACACACACCCACACACACCAACACACACACACCCACACACACACACACACCAACACACACACCCACACACACCAACACACACACACAGATGCCGAACCAAAACAACAACGTGGAGGAGAGGTACTCGGGGCGGCCTCCTGGTCCGGTTCAGGAAGCGTGCACACCGTCCACCACTCCCGAGTATTTTACTTGCTAATGTCCAATAATAAGGTTGATGAGCTTAGGGCGAGAGTTGCTTTTCAGCGAGACACTATGGATTGTAACACACTCTCCGCTCCACTGGTGCCCAGTCCGGGTCCGATCGTCTGCTCCACTCCCATGCCGGAGCAATCCGCTCCACCAGTGCCCAGTCCAGGTTCGGTCGTCTGCTCCACTCCCGTGCCAGAGCAATCCGCTTCACCGGTGCCCAGTACGGGTTCGGTCGTCTGCTCCACTCCCGTGCCAGAGCAGTCCGCTCCACCGGTGCGCCTCCCCAGTCCGGTACGTCCCGTGCCGGCTCCCTGCACCCGACCTCCAGTGCGTGCGCCCAGCCAGGTGCTTCCAGTGCCACGCAACCAACCTCCGGTGTGCCTCCGCAGTCCGGTACGTCCCGTGCCGGCTCATTCTCCTGTTGTGTGTCACTGTGTGTACCGCAATTAGCTTGGACAAAAGAAAGAAAACCAGAGAATTATCTGAGGTCAGGAATTGTAGCCAAGCATGGACAATCTCAAGGCTACAAGTCCATCTCCAGAGACCTTGATGTTCCTGTTTCCACCATACATACTGTTATCAAGTAGTTTAAGGCCCATGCCACTGTAGCCAACCTCACTGGACGTGGCCACAAGAGAATACTTGATGGAAGATTGCAGGATTGTTCGAATGGTGGAGAAAGCACCTCGGTCAACTGCCACACAGATTCAAGCTGATCTTCAGACACTTTTGTATTGGTTCCATTGCAAGACACAAGCTCAATCAAGCCAAGCTTAAGTATTTGAACATTAAATAGTACTCTGTACGCCTATGTAGATATTCCATTAAAAAATCTTCAGATTCCAGCTACAATAATCCCTTACAACATTGTATCCCATACAACTACACTGTATTTCTGATCAATTTGATGTTGTTTTAATAGACAAAAAATGTGCTTTTCTTTCAAAAACAAGGACATTTCTAAGTGACCCCAAACTTTTGAACGGTAGTGTGTATATATATATATATATATATATATATACACACACACACACAGCAGGCAGTTGTTTGGTTCTGGGACACTGACTGAGTAAATACTCAGGAAATATGAGTGCTTTTTAAACTAATGTTGTTTATCCCTATTCTTAGTTGTTGTAATCTTTTATTCTAACGAGAACCAGACAGACCCAACCTGCATTGTGAAGAGAAAACAAACAAAAGGCTCAGTGTTAAAGTTGCTGAATCCAACTATCCAAGTCAGACCTGGATTCAAATACTATTTTAAATAACTTCAAATACTTAAGTTCGGCTTGGTTGAGCTTGTGTCTTGCAATGGAACCAATACAAAAGTTCCAAAAGTCCAAACCCGGCCCACCCTTTTACTCCAGGTAGGCAAGATTTCAAATAGCATTTGAACCCATGTCTGAAAGTCTGAATGTGAACATTGATGAATCCAAGTCTCCTAGGTACTAAGTTCATAATACTGTTGCCTGGCAGGCGAAATAGGAACATTAAGGAGAGCAAAGAAGGCAGGCGGTCGGTTTTGGTGAGGATAAACACACTCTCTCTCTCTCTCTCTCGCTCTCTCTCGCTCTCTCTCTCTCTCTCTCTCTCTCTCTCTCTTGCATGCACGTGCACACACGCACAAACACACACACAGTATTCTCACACACACAGGAAGAGATTGTTTGAATTAGCAGACACATTTATTGTGACCTTTACCTTAATATAAACTGTATGTGTCCCAAATAGCACCTAATCCTTTTTTTAGTGAATTACCTTTACCCATAGGGCTTTGGTCAAATGTGGTGCCAGTTTTGTCAAGGAAATAAAAGGATAGTTTGGCAGTCTGGACAAAATCCTCAAAAAGGAGTTAATTTATTGTTATTGTCCAGCTCTATAAACATTGATGATGAATGAGAGGCTATTAAAAAGCTACAGTTTGTGTTTTAAATCAATTCAAATGCCCTGATGCCTGTTGTGGCACACTGTTCAAGGGGAAAACTGGGATTCAACAAAACAACAATGTGGGCACCATTCAACTTGTTTTGGTAAACAGCTGAGGGATGTGGCTGGATACATATAACCACTCTCAAATTCATAGACAGGGCTATGGATGCAAGGACTGACCATCCATGAAATCAAAATGATAATACACAGCCATTGATTCTTTAAGAATATAACTTAGAAATGCCCAATGAGCTTAGTTCAATATACTGTACATGTGTTTTAGCCTAGTCTTCAATGTAAATGTAATATCAACAAATACTGTGTAGCATCAAAACATACAGTAGTTGGCCAATTGCAACCAACGGGCAGAACTTAACGTGCAGCTTAGTGTGCAGATTTCCCCTTTAATTGAATCATGTTCTCATTAGACACACATCTCTATTTTATAGGATTTTTAGGATAGGTTAAGCACTAAGGCTAATATCCCCTAAATGTTTATTCATTCACCCTGATTTAACAGATACACTCTCTCTCTCTCTCTCTCTCTCTCTCTCTCTCTCTCTCTCTCTCTCTCTCTCTCTCTCTCTCTCTCTCTCTCTCTCTCCCCCCCCCTCCCCCCACTGGCACCACAGTGAAAATTCTAAATTTCTGGACTGTGGCTTTTCTCCTATTTGACATGTTGCTTCAGTTGGGAGAAACTGGCTTTATAAGCCATGTAAATCACTGGAATGACCAGAGTTTATTATTACCCTGCAATCTGTTATCCCTACACACGTCATTGTGTATGCAGTCGTGGCCTCCACCGCATTTCCACACGATGAGACAGCAGTCCAGATGCAGCAAAAAACCTATTCCCCATCAATATGTACTGGTTAACCACAGTTCTAAGCTTCTGGCCCTGTATTCAAAAGCATCTCAGAGTAGGAATGCTGATCTAGGATCAGGTCAGTCTTAATATGCATTCTGATTTATTATTAATGATTCATTATGCAAAACTGATCCTGGATCATCACTCCTAACTCTGAGAAGCTTTGGGAATACAGGGCCTGTCATGAGGCGAGTAGAAGGAACAGGGCGCAGAGAGAGTAGCGAGTTGACATCTTTTATACACTCAAAATAAATGGTGCAAATGCTATCATTCACCTATCCTCTGAGGATACAGATGGACAGATGATTGTCTAGGCTAGCATTAGCCATTTAGTGGCCATATTATTGTCTAGGCTAGCATTAGCCATTTAGTGGGCAGATGATTATCTAGGCTAGCATTAGCCATTTAGTGGCCAGATGATTATCTACGCTAGCATTAGCCATTTAGTGGCCCGATGATTATCTAGGCTAGCATTAGCCATTTAGTGGCCAGATGATTATCTAGGCTAGCATTAGCCATTTAGTGGCCAGATGATTATCTAGGCTAGCATTAGCCATTTAGTGGCCATATTATTATCTAGGCTAGCATTAGCCATTTAGTGGCCAGATCTATCTAGCCTTTTTATTATTATTTTATTTTATTAAACCTTTATTTAACTTGGCAAGTCAGTTAAGAACACATTCTTATTTAAAATGACGGCCTACCAAAAGGCAAAAGACCTCCTGCGGGGACGGGGGCTGGGATTAAAAATATAAATAAAATATAAATATAGGACCAAACACACATCACGACAAGAGAGAGAAAACAACCCTACCAAAAGAGATACACAAGACAACAACATAGCAAGGCAGCATGGTAGCAACGTAACATGACAACAACATGGTAGCCACACAACATGGTGGCAGCACAAAACATGGTACATTATTGGGCACAGACAACAGCACAAAGGGCAAGAAGGTAGAGATGACAATACTTCACGCAGAGCAGCCACAGCTGTCGGTAAGAGTGTCCATGATTGAGTCTTTGAATGAAGAGATTGAGATAAAACTGTCCAGTTTGAGTGTTTGTTGCAGCTCGTTCCAGTCACTAGCTGCAGCGAACTGAAAAGACGAGCGACCCAGGGATTTGTGTGCTTTGGGGACCTTTAACAGAATGTGACTGGCAGAACGACTGTTGTATATGGAGGATGAAGGTTGCAGTAGGTATCTCAGATAGGGGTTGGAGTGAGGCCTAAGAGGGTTTTATAAATAAGCATCAACCAGTGGGTCTTTCGATGGGTATACATAGATAACCAGTTTACAGAGGAGTATAGCGTGCAGTGATATGTCCTGTAAGGAGCATTGCTGGCAAATCTGATGGCCGAATGGTAAAGAACATCTAGCCGCTCGAGAACACCCTTACCTGCCGATCTATAAATGATGTCTCCGTAATCAAGCACGGGTAGGATGGTAATCTGAATCAGGGTTTGTTTGGCAGCTGGGGTGAAAGAGGAGCGATTATGATAGAGGAAACCAAGTCTAGATTTAACTTTAGCCTGCAGATTTGATATGTGCTGAGAGAAGGACAGTGTACCGTCTATCCATCTTCCCAAGTACTTGTATGAGGTGACTACCTCAAGCTCTATGGCAAAACTTACATCACGACAAAAGAGACAAAACAACACTACCCAAAGAGAGACCCAAGACAACAACATAGCAAGGCAGCAACACATGACAAACACAGTATGGTAGCAACACAACATGACAACAACATGTTGCCTCCTCCTCTTCCCTGCTCAGTCAAACCACTCCACACAGTGACCCAAAAAGCAGTATGTCATCTGTCTGTTGTCTGTAGTCAGTTTGATTGGCTTTGTCATCTAGTGTGCCTGTCTTACAGTATATCATAATACTGGATCCTTCAGTCTGCTGCAGTGTGCCATTCTTACAGTATATTATAATACTGGATCCTTCAGTTTGCTGCAGTGTGCCATTCTTACAGTATATTATAATACTGGATCATTCAGTCTGCTGCAGTGTGCCATTCTTACAGTATATTATAATACTGGATCATTCAGTCTGCTGCAGTGTGCCATTCTTACAGTATATCATAATACTGGATCCTTCAGTTTGCTGCAGTGTGCTAGTATTACAGTATATTATAATACTGGATCATTCAGTCTGCTGCAGTGTGCTAGTATTACAGTATATCATAATACTGGATCCTTCAGTTTGCTGCAGTGTGCCAGTATTACAGTATATTATAATACTGGATCATTCAGTCTGCTGCAGTGTGCTAGTATTACAGTATATTATAATACTGGATCATTCAGTCTGCTGCAGTGTGCCAGTATTACAGTATATTATAATACTGGATCATTCAGTCTGCTGCAATGTGCTAGTATTACAGTATATTATAATACTGGATCATTCAGTCTGCTGCAGTGTGCCAGTCTTACAGTATATTATAATACTGGATCCTTCAGTCTGCTGCAGTGTGCCAGTCTTACAGTATATTATAATACTTGATCCTTCAGTCTGCAGTGTGCTGAAGATGAGAGGTGGGGGGGTTCATGACCTTTCATGACCTTTGACTTTGTAATGCAATCTATGGCAGCAGGACCATCTCTCTGTCTGTCTGTCTGTCTGTCTGTCTGTCTGTCTGTCTGTCTGTCTGTCTGTCTGTCTGTCTGTCTGTCTGTCTGTCTGTCTGTCTGTCTGTCTGTCTGTCTGTCAATCAACCTGTCTGTCAGGATGGATTGCTCACTGTCTTTCTGTCTGTCTTATCGCCTGTGTCTCTCTATCTGTCTGTCTGTCTATCTGTATGTCTGTCTATACATTAACATTCCCATTAACATTGACGTTCACCAATTAAAGGTTTACACATTGTATTTTATTGCAGTATGTAAAATACAGTGTTCACCCACACTACCAACAACATATTTTAAGGGTTTCTGCCCCTATGAGGACACCAGTCATTAGGTTTGACCTAGTTTTTGGTCTGATGAGATTAGCATGTGAAGGTCCAGGACACACAAACACACACACACACACACACACACACACACACACACACACACACACACACACACACACACACACACACACACACACACACACACACACACACACACACACACACACACACACACACACACACACACACACCAGGAGCTGTGAAAGCCCTGGTCACGCCAACATCGTCCATTAGCAGAGAGCAAGGACTGGCCTGCAGTAGAATGGTAAAACCATTCTAAACGAATGAGCATTGCAGTCCTCTTAAGAGAGTAGGGGAAGGAGGGAACAGGTTGCCATCCATCTGCTCCTGTCTGCTTCCTGTGTTTCGTTTGGGTCAATAACCGTTTCCTCTCTTCCCTGTCTCATTGTCCTCCTATAGTACTGTACCTCACTGTGACCCACTCCCACATTGGCACCTGGGAACCCTGTCCTGTTTCGTGCTATAAGGAGCTTGCTCTGAGGTGTGATGGCACTTTGCTACTAGACTAAGCTAGTCCCTAGTCCCTAGTCCCTAGTCCCTAGCAGAACTATTTGTTATTTGATACTCTCTCTCTCTCTCTCTCTCTCTCTCTCTCTCTCTCTCTCTCTCTAACACTCTCTCTAACGCTCTCTCTCTCTCAGCAGAGATCTCACGTTGAGATGTTTGACATTCTGCACACTCATAAATCAATATGTGTGTGTATGTATGTGTGTGTATGCATGTGTGTATGTGTGTGCAAAACTAGATATTTTTGCAGCTAGTAGAAAAATGTGTCATCCTGGTATAATCCCACACTCATGTGTGGAAACCAGGACATGTGTAGATACCAGGACTGAGGCTGACACTTGCACAGCAGACTTAAATCTAAGCAGAATCATGACATTTCACTATTGCCCTTTCGAATGGAGCAGCAGTAGTAGTTTCATTGGCACTCTTAAATCTCCCCGTCTGTTTTCGCTCCATAGGTGTGTGTGGCGGTATGAGAACCACTTGAACCACATCCTCCCTACACCGCAGCCTTCTCACCCTGTGGATGATTCATGGCTTCTGGCTCTGATGACACCTGTGTAAGTGGTGAAGTTCCTTCCTCATCCCCACTCTTCCTCCTCCTCCCCCTCTTCCTCCTCTTCCCCTCTTCCTCCCCCTCCTCCCCTTCTTCCTCCTCCTCCTCTTCCTCCTCCTCCATCCCTCCTTCTCTTCCTCCTACTCCTCCTCTTCCTCCCCATCATCCTCCTCCCCCTCTTCCTCCTCCTTCCTCCTTCTCCCCTCTTAAAGTGACAAAGGAGTGATGTGACACATCAGAAAGGTCATGGAAATCCTTTTTCTAAGACAGTCGCACAGATAATAGGAGGAAAGAGGAATGCTTAGCTTGGTGGTCATAAATCAATGCTTATTCACAGTTCTGTGTGGTGTGAGGGTCGGTTTAACACATCTCCAGTTAAACCACAGATGGGACAGTGAAGCATTCTTTCTTCTTTTGGCTATATACTTCAAAAACGTGGATTTGAAATTATACAATGACGGATTAAAATGCAGACTGTCATCTTTAATATGAGTGTATTTTCATCCATATTGGGTAAACCGAAATTACAACACTTTTTATACATAGTCCCCAAATTTTAGGGGAGCAAAAGTATTGGGACAAGTTCACTTATACACTACATGACCAAAAGTATGTGGACAACTGCTCGTCAAACATCTCATTCAAAATCCTGGGTATTAATATGGAGTTGGTCCCCCCTTTGCTGCTATAACAGCCTCCACTCTTCTGGGAAGGCTTTCCACTAGATGTTGGAACATTCCAATTCATCCCAAAGGTGTTCGATGGGGTTGAGGTCAGGGCTCTGTGCAGGCCAGTCAAGTTCTTCCACACAGAAAACATTTCTGTATGGACCTCGCTTTGTGTACGGGGCATTGTTATGCTGAAACAGGAAAGTTGGAAGCACAGAATCGTCTACAAAGTCATTGTATGCTGTAGCGTTAAGATTTCCCTTCACTGGAACAAAAGGGCCTATCCCGAGCCATGAGAAACAGCCCCAGTCCATAATTCCTTCTCCACCAAAATGTACAGTTGGCACTATGCATTCGGGCAGGTAGTGTCATCTGGCATCTGCCAAACCCAGATTCGTCCGTTGGACTGCCAGATGGTGAAGCTTGATTCATCACTCCAGAGAACACGTTTCCACTGCTCCCGAGTCCAATGCCGGCGAGCTTTACATCACTCCAGCCGACATTTGGTATTGCGCATGGCGATCTTAGGCTTGTGTACGGCTTCTCGGACACGGAAACCCATTTCAGGAAGCTCCCGACGGACAGATCTTGTTCTGATGTTGCTTCCAGAGGCAGTTTAGAACTTGGTAGTGAGTGTTAAAAGTTAAGTATTTGGTCCCTTATTCATAGCACACAATGATTACATCAAGCTTGTGACTCTACAAACTTGTAGGATGCATTTGCAGTTTGATTTGGTTGTTTCAGATGATGTTATGCCGAATGGAAAATGCCTTCTTTTACTGCAGTACAATGCCTTCTTTTACTGCAGTACAATGCCTTCTTTTACTGCAGTACAATGCCTTCTTTTACTGCAGTACAATGCCTTCTTTTACTACAGTACAATGCCTTCTTTTACTGCAGTACAATGCCTTCTTTTTACTACAGTACAATGCCTTCTTTTACTGCAGTACAATGCCTTCTTTTACTGCAGTACAATGCCTTCTTTTACTACAGTACAATGCCTTCTTTTACTACAGTACAATGCCTTCTTTTACTGCAGTACAATGCCTTCTTTTACTGCAGTACGATGCCTTCTTTTACTGCAGTACAATGCCTTCTCGTCCTTTTATCTCCTGATAGAGATGGATTTGCAGAAACATCCGTTCTGTTCTGGGCATGTCATTTATACGTTTGCATCCAGTTCAAGTTATGGGCTGAAATTGAATTATGACACTCTAACGATGACGCTGGGAGTCAGGAAGCAGGTGCAGGTGGTGAGTTTAATAATCATAAAAAACAAGAGAAGCATCTGGACATGAACACAGAACCAATACTGCCTGAAGAGTTATGCTAGGGAGTGCTAGATAAAGGGGGTGGGAAGACCAGCGAGAGGGACAAAATAAACCTTCTTGGAGAATCTGCCCACTAGTATCAAGATGGTCGTATGTCCTTCAGACCGGGGAAGGTCAGTCACAAAAATAGCCAGGTGGGACCAAGGCCGCTGAGGTACCGGTAGGGGGTGGAGCTTACTCCCCAAGCCAGGCCACCAATACTTCGCCGGAGTGCATCCACGGTCCTGGTGATGTCCCTGGCGCCCAGGTCACCAGCCTTCCACGCACCCTCTGTGTCACATAGGTCTTACCCGGGGGGCACGACGCTGGTGGAGGGTAAGAACATAGTCCACCTGGCCTGACGCCGAGCAGCTCTGACGTATTCAAGGTTGCGATGATCCGTGAATGGCTCCAGTGCTGGGAGAGGACGAGGGGCATTGGATTCCGGAACCTGACCTCCACGTCGTTGAGGCCCCGGTAATTGATGCATGGTCGAAGACCCCTGTCGTTCTTAGTGATGAGGAAAAAGCTTGCTGAAACAGGCGATGTGGATCGGCAGGTATATCACTGCTTCAGTGACTCCACGATGTAGTTCTCCATTGCCGAAGACTCTGTCACAGAGAGTGGGTAGATCCTGATCCTGTAACAGGTCAATGGCACAGTCTCAGGTCCTGTGAGGAGGGAGACACTTTGCCTTCTCACGGGAAAAAACCTCAGCGAGATGTGGACCGTTGGGCTGAAGGGCGCACTCCGGGCTGTCCACCGATGTTGATCTGCAGGGCATCTGGGTGACCAGTCCTGGATCCTCCTCTTGCTCCATGAGATGTTGGGGTCGTGCCTTTGGAGGCAGGGAAGACCCAGGATGATGGGATGGATGGATGAGGTCATGACCATGAGTTCCAGTCTCTCCCGATGGCAGCCGTTGATGGTGAGGGTGAGTGGTCGAGTCTCGTGGGTAATGGACCCGTCACCCACTGCCGTTCAAAGCCTTTATGGGAAGTGAGGAACTCAGCCTGTGCTCCGGCAGTCGGAGAGCGGATACCAATGACTGGTCAATGAAACTCCCCGTGGAGTTTCACTCCCCTGAGGAGACATGAGGGTGAGTTCCTCCAGACAGCACAAAAGGACAACATAAAGGGCTAGTGATGTCGGTAACACACAAGGCACCTACCGTGCCTGTCCGTGGCGTCGAATCTGAGTACTCACCCCCTTCCCGTACTGGCCTTGTCGACTCCGGTGGTCTCTCTTCTCAGCGGAGAGCCTCATGTGTCCCAGCTCCATCACCTCCTGCTCCTCCCTTCGGAGAGGAAGAGAGGCGTGGTGTGCCACACGGTAACAGTCCCGAAGCTGCCCGTAGATGATAATGACCCGGGCGATGCATGCGTCCAGTGACATGGCTTCACTCACACAAGCCAGCTCCATCTGAACCTCTGCCCTCAAGCCCCTACAGAAAACAGTTCGGAGGGCCGACCCATTCCAGCCACTGGATGCAGCCACCGTCTAGGGATAGAAGCTGTTAAGAAGCCTTTTGGACCTAGACTTGGTGCTCTGGTACCGCTTGCCGTGCGGTAGCAGAGAGAACAGTCTATGACTAGGGTGACAATTCTTAGGGCCTTCCTCTGACACCGCCTGGTATAGAGGTCTTGGATGGCAGGAAGCTTGGCCCCAGGGATGCAATGGGCCGTACGCATTACCCTCTGTAGACAACGGTCAGTGGAACTTCTATTCCATAACTGTCCACTAGCACAGTCGTGTTGAGAGACAGAGTTGTTGAGGAGTTCTGTTTACATGGCTTCAGGGCCACTAAACAGTAAAACAACACAGTCGATAGATTAGAACACTACTGAACCAATAGCCGTGATGCAACCAGTCAGGATGCTCTCGATGGTGCAGCTGTAGAACCTTTTGAGGATCTGAGGACCCATGCCAAATCTTTTCAGTCTCCTGAGGGGGAATAGGCTTTGTCTTGCCCTCTTCACAACCGTCTTAGTGTGTTTGGACCATGATAGTTTGTTGGTGATGTGGACACCAAGGAACTTGAAGCTCTCAACCTGCTCCACTACAGCCCCGTCGATGAGAATGGAGGCGTGCTCGGTCCTTTTCCTGTAGTCCACAATCATCTCCTTTGTCTTGATCACGTTGAGGGAGAGGTTTTTGTCCTGGCACCACACGGCCAGGACTCTGACCTCCTCCACGCACCCCTGAGGGGCCCCCATGGTGAGGATCAGCGTGGCGGGTGTGTTGTTACTGAACCTTACCACCTGGGGGCGGCCTGTCAGGAAGTCCAGGATCCAGTTGCAGAAGGAGTTGTTTAGTCCCAGGGTCCTTAGCTTAGTGATGAGCTTTGAGGGCACTATGGTGTTGAAGGCTGAGCTGTAGTCAATGAATAGCATTCTCACATAGGTGTTCCTTTTGTCCAGGTGGAAAAGAGCAGTGTTGAGTGCATCATCCGTGGATCTGTTGGGGCGGTATGCAAATTGAACTGGGTCTAGGGTTTCTGGGATAATGGTGTTGATGTGAGCCATGACCAGCCTTGCAAAGCACTCCATGGCTACAGACGTGAGTGCCACAGGTCGGTAGTCATTTAGGCAGGTTACCTTAGTGTTCTTGGGCACAGGGACTATGGTGGTCTGCTTGAAACATGTTGGTATTACAAACTCAGTCAGGGACTGGTTGAAAATGTCAGTGAAGACATTTGCCAGTTGGTCAGCGCATGCACGGAATACACGTCCTGGTAATCCGTCTGGCCCTGCGTCCTTGTGGATGTTGACCTGTTTAAAAGTCTTACTCACATCGGCTACGGAGAGCGTGATCACACAGTCGTCTTTAGTTGTATAACACGTGATTAACACATGGTATATGGTACACATGACTGACACATTCCCACGTTGAACCTTCTCCAGCTACACTGACATAAGAATAAGTCTTCCCTCTTCTTGCTATAATTTCTGCGTCCCGATTTTCCAACTTTCTCCCCATCATAGATTTAAAAATGGTGGAAATCCCAAATCCAATGCTTACCCCAATTCAATGCTTACCCCAATCCAATGCTTACCCCAATCCTATGCTTACCCCAATCCAATGCTTACCCAAATCCAATGCTTTCCCGCAATCCAATGCTTACCCCCAATCCAATGCTTTCCCCCAATCCAATGCTTACCCCAATCCAATGCTTACCCCAATCCAATGCTTTGAAACCCATGAAGGGGAGTGTGTGAGACGAAGAGATTCATGGAATTGGAAAACATAACTTCAAAGGCCAAAATACAGATTTGTACCACATGGTGATGTAAAGTGGGTTTATTCCTGAACGATGTGTAGAGGTCACCAACACATTAGTCACCACACATTTTATTTCCTCTCTTCCTTCTCCTTCACAGTTCTTTCCAACCATGTCTGTCTTTCCTCTAACCGTGTGAGTAAATCTTATCTCTGGTATTTTATTGAGCAGCTGCTTTGTGTTTATCATTGATCCTCTCTATGTCTGGTGCCAAGCCAGCGCCAGAACTGTCACAACAATTCATTCTTCCCAACCAAGACAACGGTCAGTGGAACTTCTATTCCATAATTGTCCACTAGCACAGTCGTGTTGAGAGACAGAGTGGTTGGAGAGTTCTGTTTACTTGGCTTCAGGGCCACTAAACAGTAAAACAACACAGTCGATAGATTAGAACAGTGGAACCAATGATGAGTTTTAACCTTCAAACATTTCTCTTTTAAGCTAGAGCACTGAATAGAACACTGAACCTGTTTAACTTTTAAGTCTCTCTTCCAAGCACTCTTGTTCTTCAAAGGATTTGGAACCAGTTCTTGGTGCTTTAGTGGACAGATAAAATACATAAAAGCCTGGTGAGTCCCATTCCTTGAGGAGGACAGTTCAATTTAGCATTTTAAAGAGCTGGCTCATCATAGCTTCTTGCCACACGTGGACCAGACTCAGTAACGTATTTCATTTGTATAAAATATATTTATGTGAAAGCCCGGAAAGTAGCCACTTGGCGTCCAACATTTCACTGGTCAGGACAATGTACTAAAATGTGATGGATTGCTTCCATCAATTGAATTCTGAGTTTGACCTTAAAGGTTTACTTCGGGATTTGAATTCCCCAGAGTCAAATTATCTTGTGGATAACATTTTTATGTCTCTGTGTCAAGTATGAAGGAAGTTAGAGGTTGTTTTGCTAGCCAATGCTAACTAGCGTTAGTGCAATGACTGGAAGTCTATGGGTATCTGCTAGCATGTTAGCAGATACCATAGACTTCCAGTCATTACGCTAATGCTAGTTAGTAATCGTGCTAGTGCTAGTTAGCAACTTCCTTTAAACTGCACGTAGAGACATAAAAAATGGTATCCACGTGTTCGTCGGACTCTAGGGAAGAAGATAAAGTGCCTTGTTGCCAAAATACCGAAGTATCCCATTAACTTGTTGAAAAACCCCATGGTAATTTGCCTTTATAGGGGTTAAGCCTGAAGGGTCCGATTGATTGATTGATTGGTCAGGTACTGTAGGTGAGAGGGTCAAGCTCTGTAACAGATACAGTACAAGGCCCTGGGAACCATCACAACCTCACATCCTAAGAGGCTTACCACTCAGTCCAGTCATGCCGCTTATTGCAGATGGTTGTTGAGAAAAGTCAGTGAATAGCACCCTGGAGGGTTGGTAATAAGAAACCCAGACCTTAAACTGTGTGGTTTGAATGCTTCTTTCTCCAAGTGTAAATCTTACCCTGCTGGTTTTGCAGGTCAAAGCGAAGACATTTCTCTCCCTTCACTCAGTGATATATATACAGTATATACTCCATATATGTAGTGTAACTGAGCATGTTCTTCAGCCAAATCTTTGCGCCAGATGACTGTATCGATTGATGTGTTGTCTTGCATTTTCATCCCAATGGTGTTAATTTACTTATGAACTCACGTTTGTTTGTTATTTACCATGCATGATCTACATATAACAACAAATGTAGCGATACTTTATAGAGAGAAGAGGCTGGTTACACAGTTTAGATGTTTATAGAAAGATGAAAGGCTGGTTACACAGTTTAGATGCTTATAGAAAGATTAAAGCCTTGTTACACCGTTTAGATGTTTATGGAAAGATGAAAGGCTGGTTACACAGTTTAGATGCTTATAGAAAGATGAAAGGCTGGTTACACAGTTTAGATGTTTATGGAAAGATGAAAGGCTGGTTACACAGTTTAGATGCTTATAGAAAGATTAAAGCCTTGTTACACCGTTTAGATGCTTATAGAAAAATGAAAGGCTGCTTACACAGTTTAGATGCTTACTGTATAGAAAAATGAAAGGCTAGTTAAACAGTTTAGATGTTTATGGAAAGATGAAAGGCTGGTTACACAGTTTAGATGCTTATAGAAAGACGAAAGGCTGGTTACACAGTTTAGATGTTTATAGAAAGATGAAAGGCTGGTTACACACTTTAGATGCTTATAGAAAAATGAAAGGCTGGTTACACACTTTAGATGCTTATAGAAAGATGAAAGCCTGGTTACACCATTTAGATGTTTATAGAAAGATGAAAGGCTGGTTACACCATTTAGATGTTTATAGAAAGATGAAAGGCTGGTTACACCATTTAGATGTTTATAGAAAGATGAACGGCTGGTTACACACTTTAGATGTTTATAGAAAGATGAAAGGCTGGTTACACCATTTAGATGTTTATGCAGTTTAATCAGGATTTTTTTGGACTGATGAAATGGGGGTCATTTCATATCAATTCAACGAGACCATGACCCCCACTGTCTCAGATTGTGAAACTTGACCTGATGAGAGTTAGATAAGTATCCATGGCTGCCACACAGTCTATGAGAAGGTTAATTGGCGGCTGAAATATGACTTTGGTGCACCCATACTATGCAATGCCTATTTATAGCTTTTTGCAATCCAGACTTCTTGTATTTTTATACTTTTTCATACTGCCGCACTCCGTATCATGTATCTGTCTTTTGTGTATTTTGTTCTGGCTTTTTGCACCTGCCCTGTATTTTTTTGTAGCTGCTTGACGAAGCAGATATCTATCTATCTATCTATCTATCTATCTATCTATCTATCTATCTATCTATCTATCTATCTATCTATCTATCTATCTATCTATCTATCTATCTATCTATCTATCTATCTATCTATCTATCTATCTATCTATCTATCTATCTATCTATCTATCTATCTATCTATCTATCTATCTATCTATCTATCTATCTATCTATCATCTATCTTTTTGAGGGGAATCTCTACAGATCATCACATGGTCTTGAATTTAGCCTTTTTTTCCATTGAAGACCAACGCAACATTTTTATGTTGAGGCACACAGTGGTTTTAATTACTTTTCCAGACTAGTGAGCCTCAAACTGCCCCTGTAGCATTTTCAGGAGATTCCTTTCTTCTCCCTATCCGGCTCTACTCTCATTTTTCCTGCTGTGTGTTTGGTAAAAGCAGTGGAATAATTTATGAATGCTGATGGTTATCGGATTATTAATTGCAGGGACTTGTCTTGTCTCGGTGAAGCAGCAGAATTTTTAGAGCATCTCCTTTGAGAGTGGACGCTTCCAGGCATTTCTTGGCAGCCGGTGGAGCATGGTGAAGCGTATACGGTAGTGAGCTACACCGTACCTTATTTGTGACCGCCCTGAGAGTACCGTGAGCCAGAGACATTTGTATTTGTCTTCATATTTCACAAGACAATCATGGAGAAATAACTTCTAAAAAAGAATGTACTGAACTAAACACCACCCCAAAAGACTCCCTAGAACGGACATTGTGTAAAGGCCTACTGTATATCTTATGACACAATTTCCACCCACACAAATAAGAACAGGATGTAAACGAGATGAGATATGATTCCAATGTGGTTACATGTGTTAATGCTATTTAATCGGTATGGTACACTGGAATATAGCTGTTACAGAAGGCATCAAGATTCTTCAGGATTCAGCATGAAGTATGCCTGGACTGCCCTACCAAGCAAAAAGTCAGTAACTGCTCATTTGGTCGAAAATTAGTTAATGTCATTTTTGCTAAATTAAATACATGCTTGTGGACAAGTATCCTGCCTCTATTGTATTGTGTTTTGGAGAAAATGGGGGTCATCTTAGCAGTAAATTCATAAAGTTACTGTGAATCCAAGGTAAATTAAAGCCATTTTTCTCAGTTCCACACCATGAGCAGTTCCTGCCTTTTTGCTTGGTAAGGTAGTATAGCTGGATTGTACATTTGGATGTTCAGCTCCCTGTGTTGATGGAAACCTTCTCTCAACCTGGAGACAGGAAGAAAAATTCAATACTTGTAGGGATTGATACAAGGGAAAATCAAGTGTGAAATTTCAAAGTGGAAATGACAAACTTCAGAAGCCTTTTTAAACCACTAAAGGTTTCATACAGTGAGCACCATGGTTAATTGGACAGTGACCATTGTTTTGTTATTTTGGTTCTGTACTCTAGCACTTTGAGTTTGAAAGGATACAATTTAGAAATTAGAAGGAACCGTTTAGAAATGATAGAACCTTTTGTACATGGTCCCCCCTCATTTTCGGGCATCAAAAAACATTGGACAGTTTGACATAATGTAGAATAAAGTAATCATTGTTAATATTTGGTCGCATATCCTTTGCATGCAATGACTGAAGTCTGCAATGCATCGACATTACCAGACACTGGGTATCTTCCCTGGTGATGCTCTGCCAGGCCTGTACTACAGCCATCTTCAGTTCCTGCTTGTTTCGGAGACTTATTGCCTTTAGTCCCCTCTTCAGCATGTAAAATGCATGTTCAATTGGATTTAGATCCGGTGATTGACTCAGCCAGTTAAGGGTTTTCCACTTTTTGGCCATCAAAATTTTGCTCTTGCAGTATGTTTAGTGTCATTGTCTTGTTGCATGATGAAGTGCCATCCAATGAGTTTGGAGGCATTTGATTTTATCTGAGCAGATGAAATATTTCTGTGGACTTCAGAATTCATTGTTCTACTTCTGCCTGCAGTCACATCATCGATGAAAACAAGTGAGCCTGTTCCACTGGCAGCCATACAGGCCCAAGCCATAACACCCCCTCCACCATGTTTCACGGATGAGGTGGTATGCTTTGGATCATGGGCATTTATTTTTCTTCTCCACACTTTCCACTTTCCATCACTATGGTACATGTTAATATTTGTCTCACCCTTCCACAATACTTTTTACCAGAACTCTTGGGGCTCTTTTAGGTGCTTTTTAGCAAACTGTAATCTCGCCTTTCTGTTCTTCAGGCTTATCAGTGGTTTGCATCTTGTAGTGTACCCTCTGTAGTCCTGCTGGTGTAGTCTTCTATGTATGGTCGACTTTGACACATCTACACCTGCATCCAGGAGAGTGTTTTTGATCTGTTGGGCTGTTGTCACCATAAAGAGTATTCTCCGGTCATCCACTACAGTGGTCTTCCTCGGTCTACCGAGTCTTTTGACATAATTGAGTTTACTGGTTGTTTTTTTCTTGTTAATGATGAACCAAATTGTTGACTTGGCATGCCCAGGGTTTTTAAATGTTCCTGATTGATTGATTTTAATTTCTGAGCCTTATGACGGCCAGCTTCATTTGCATCGACACCGCTGTCTTCCTCATGTTGTCACACCCCAACAACAACCTCCAAAGGCAATAAGAAAGTCTAGAATCAATACTATTCATCAACAGCTCTCCTGCATTCACTAACGACACAAATTAATACACCTGCCTAACGACATACATCTCTGAAGCCAATTCAACAAATAATTGTAGTACCTTAAAATGAGGGGGACCATGTACAAAAGGTGCTGTCATTTCTAAACATTTCATCCGATATGTATGAAAATACCCTCAAATTAAAGCTGACAGTCTGCACTTCAACCTCATTGTCATTGTATCCTTTCAAACTCAAAGTGCTAGAGTACAGAACCAAAATAACAACAAAATGGTCACTGTCCAATGAATTACTTACTGTATATCCTGCAACAGGGTGATCAAATAAAGATCCTACATCTGTATGAGACTGTAGGTCATCAACCGTCACACATGACCTTCCATCGTAGCCTCATCATGTGACCTCCAAATGAATCCCTCCATGTCACGTATACATTAACGTAGACACGTATCACTATAGGTTGTGAATATACTGATTCCTAGCGTTCACACATTCACCATATCCATGACCTTCTGTGCATGACCTTCCTTCTAGTTTTAAAATAATCACCCTACAGCTTGTTGTCCAACCTTTTAACTTGAATATTTATTTAACCAGTCCCCTTGAGTTTAAAATACCTCTTTCCCAAGTCAGGCCTAGCCATTATCACCATAGATTAGGAATATTAGATTGTAGGCCCTGATGACTAGTGTTGTCATGTTAGGCTCCAGATGATCTAGTGTTGTCATGTTAGGCTCCAGATGATCTAGTGTTGTCATGTTAGGCTCCAGATGATCTAGTGTTGTCATGTTAGGCTCCAGATGATCATGTGTTGTCATGTTAGGCTCCAGATGATCATGTGTTGTCATGTTAGGCTCCAGATGATCATGTGTTGTCATGTTAGGCTCCAGATGATCATGTGTTGTCATGTTAGGCTCCAGATGATCATGTGTTGTCATGTAAGGCTTCAGATGATCTAGTGTTGTCATGTTAGGCTCCAGATGATAATGTGTTGTCATGTTAGGCTCCAGATGATCATGTGTTCTGCAGTTTCCAGACTTTCCTTGAAGGTTTATAAATTACAGATGAACTACCTTATACTTTGCGGTTCAACATCAGCAGCCAAGTTATTGAACTAAGATGTTAGACGTACCTACTCGACCCATTTTCTCCTCTCTGCAGGCCTATGTGTATGACATCTGTATCAAGTTAACATTTTAGATATACCCAAATGACCCTTGACCCCTATTATCCTCTCTCCAGGTGTAACCCCTCAATTCTTGACTCTCGCTAATTTGTAGGACTGTTACGCACACACAGGATCATTGGGTTCAGGCGTGTGCCCTATTTATTGTAGTCTGGCAATAAAGTACACAATGTAGGTGTTCAAGTTATAATTAGAGGATTATGAATTGACATTCATCCAGCTCCGTCTTCACCATAATAATAATAAATGAAAGGGGCAAATAATGGCACAATGTGATCATATAGTTTTACATTGAATACTTTCAGTACACACATCACGAGAACCCATTTTCAATTTTTTCAGTAACGCAACAAAAGCGCAATATGAAATATCAGAGCTAGCTAGCATGATAAAATACATTTCTAACACATCAAATAAAATACAACATACCTGGCAATACAGCACACCATGTACTGTAGGTGTTCAAGTTAGAATCAGACCATTATGAATTGACGTTCCTCCAGCTCCTGTACATGAAAACATAATGCAGTAACTCTGTTTTGACCTCTTGTGATAAATTTAACCATTTCATGCCTCATTAGCAAGCAAAGTAAACGTTCAGAATTTTGTTTAGCGCCAAGTAGTTAGCTAGCATTGCAATAAAAAATTAATCAAGATACTGATATATTAAATATCTGAGATGGTCTGATCTCCAGTTTGTTCTATATACATGCATAAGGCACGTTATACAGTTAGACTAAACTTGTATGAGGAATATGACATATATCATATATCAAAAAAAGGAGTAGAGCTCAACTTTCTATATACCGTCTTCGCCATAATCATAAATGAAAGGAAACTCAAATATGGCGACAACGGTGAACTTGACACCAGACCAATACTAGCTTGAATAACATCTTGGAACGTATTCCCTTTAGCCACAGGAAGTAGGGGTGCTGAGGGTGCTACAGCACCCCCTGAAAAATTATAATAATACAAACAAATAATTAAAGAAACTAAAATAGTGCACTGGGTCTTTAATAGTCCAGTACTAGCAGACCATAATAGCTGTCTGTAGCAAGGTGTCAGGCTCTGGCCATAGAGAAGCAATAGGCTTCTCTATGTAGCTATGGTCAGAGTCTGACAGTGTCGTTCTTTTCTGTTTCTTTGTGGGTTTTGTGTGGATCCCTAATTAGAGGCAGCTGCTACCCTTTGTCTCTAATTAGGGATCCCATATATGTTGAGTCTGTCCTTCACTCTGGTGTGGGTTGTTATCGATGTATGTCGCAGTCACGGTGAAGTAAGTGTGTTTTTGTTTTACGCCCGTTCATTTCGTGTTTGTAGTGTGAACGTGTCGTTAGTCTTTTCGTGTTTCTTTAGTTCGTCTTTTGGATTTGATTTTACACAGTATAGTATTGTAGTGCTTATACATAGTAAAATAAAAATCATGTCAATCATGCGCTGCGTCTTGGTCTCTCCAAACCCCATTTCGTGACACAAGGTAGAAGTCAGAGTAAAGACTAGAGTCAGGCAGAACATGATGGTAATACATTAACCAGACCTAGAGTCAGGCAGAACATGATGGTAATACATTAACCAGACCTAGAGTCAGGCAGAACATGATGGTAATACATTAACCAGACCTAGAGTCAGGCAGAACATGATGGTAATACATTAACCAGACCTAGAGTCAGGCAGAACATGATGGTAATACATTAACCAGACCTAGAGTCAGGCAGAACATGATGGTAATACATTAACCAGACCTAGAGTCAGGCAGAACATGATGGTAATACATTAACCAGACCTAGAGTCAGGCAGAACATGATGGTAATACATTAACCAGACCTAGAGTCAGGCAGAATATGATGGTAATACATTAACCAGACTTAGAGTCAGGCAGGACATGATGGTAATAGATTAACCAGACCTAGAGTTAGGCAGAACATGATGGTAATACATTAACCAGACCTAGAGTCAGGCAGAGCTTCATGGCTATAGTAGAATCAGGTGTGTTGGTCTGGGGTTACAACAAAAATGTGTGCTGTTGGGGGTACTTGAGGACTGGAGTTGGGAAACACTGCCTTATGGGAAGATATTGGTAGACCATGCAGGGTGACTGAGGAGACTGGTAGACCATGCAGGGTGACTGAGGAGACTGGTAGACCATGCAGGGTGACTGAGGAGACTGGTAGACCATTCAGGGTGACTTAGGAGACTGGTAGACCATGTAGGGTGACTGAGGAGACTGGTAGACCATTCAGGGTGACTGAGGATACTGGTAAATAATGCAGGGTGACTGAGGAGACTGGTAAATTAGATTGTTTTGGTGTAGTGTGACTGAGGGAGGACACTGTATACATTTGGGCTTTATCCAGATTTTCATACCGTCATACCGTTTCTGTACAATACCGAGGTATACGGTATTACCGGAAGTGCACACAAGGGGCGCTATTTCTAAGAAATGAACAAATCAAAAAGGTATCTTCTTAAACTTTATTTAGCCAGGCAAGTCAGTTAAGAACAAATTATTATTTACAATGATGGCATACCAAAAGGCAAAAGACCTCCTGCGGGGACGGGGGCTGGGATTAATAATATAAATAAAATATAACGTTGTAACACCCCAGTATACTGTATAAATAAACGGTGTAACACCCCAGTATACAGTATAAATAAACGGTATAACACCCCAGTATATGGTATAAACGGTATAACACCCCAGTATACGGTATAAACGGTATAACACCCCAGTATACGGTATAAATGGTATAACACCCCAGTATACGGTATAAACGGTATAACACCCCAGTATACGGTATAAATAAACGGTGTAACACCCCAGTAAACGGTATAAATAAACGGTATAACACCCCAGTATACGGTATAAATAAACGGTATAACACCCCAGTATACGGTATAAATGGTATAACACCCCAGTATACGGTATAAATAAACGGTGTAACACCCCAGTATACGGTATAAATAAACGGTGTAACACCCCAGTATACGGTATAAATAAACGGTGTAACACCCCAGTAAACGGTATAAATAAACGGTATAACACCCCAGTATACGGTATAAATAAACGGTATAACACCCCAGTATACGGTATAAATGGTATAACACCCCAGTATACGGTATAAACAGTATAACACCCCAGTATACGGTGTAAATGGTATAACACCCCAGTATACGGTATAAACGGTATAACACCCCAATATACAGTATAAACGGTTTTGACATGTCTCTTTTCATTTATTAATGTACAGTCGTGGTCAAACGTTTTGAGAATGACAGTATGAGAAGTATTGGTCTCCACAAAGTTTGCTGCTTCAGTGTTCTTAGATCTTTATGTCAGTAGTTACTATCGTACACTGAAGTATAATTACAAGTATTCCATAAGTGTCAAAGGCTTCATTGACGATGACATTCAGTTTATGCAAAGAGTCAATATTTGCAGTGTTGACCCTTATTTTTCAAGACCTCTGCAATCCGCCCTGGCATAATGTCAATTAACGTCTGGGACACATGCTGACTGATGGCAGGCCATTCTTGCATAATCAATGCTTGGAGTTTGTCAGAAGCCTCTTAAGGTCTGGGGAGTTTCCTGGCCATGGACCCAAAATGTCGATGTTTTGTTCCCCGAGCCACTTAGTTATCACTTTTGCCTTATGGCAAGGTGCTCCATCATGCTAGAAAAAGCATTGGTCGTCACCAAACTGTTCTTGGATGGTTGGGAGAAGTTGCTCTCGGAGGATGTGTTGGTACCATTTTTTATTCATGGCTGTGTTCTTAGGCAAAATTGTGAGTGAGCCCACTCCCTTGGCTGAGAAGCAACCTCACACATGAATGGTCTCAGGATGATTTACTGTTGGCATGACACAGGACTGATGGTAGCGCTCACCTTGTCTTCTCCGGACAAGGTGTTTTCCGGATGGCCCAAACAATCGGAAAGGGGATTCATCAGAGAAAATGACTCTACCCCAGTCCTCAGCAGTCCAATCCCTGTACCTTTTGCAGAATATCAGTCTGTCCCTGATGTTTTTCTTGGAGAGAAGTGGCTTCTTTGCTGCCCTTCTTGACACCAGGCCATCCTCCAAAAGTCTTCGCCTCAATGTGCGTGCAGATGCACTCACACCTGCCTACTGCCATTCCTGAGCAAGCTCTGCACTGGTGGTGCCCCGATCCCGCAGCTGAATCAACTTTAGGAGACGGTCCTGGCGCTTGCTGGACTTTCTTGGGCGCCCTGACGCCTTCTTCACAACAATTGAACCTCTCTCCTTGAAGTTCTTGATGATCCGATAAATGTTTGATTTAGGTGCAATCTTACTAGCAGCAATATCTTTGCCTGTGAAGCCATTTTTTTTCCAAAGCAACGATGACGGCACGTGTTTCCTTGCAGGTAACCATGGTTGACAGAGAAAGAACAATGATTTCAAGCACCACCCTCCTTTTAAAGCTTCCAGTCTGTTATTCTGACTCAATCAGCATAATCAGCCTTGTCCTCGTCAACACTCTCACCTGTGTTAACGAGACAATCACTGACATGATGGCAGCTGGTCCTTTTGTGGCAGGGCTGAAATGCAGTGGAAATGGGTTTTGGGGATTAAGTTCATTTTTATGGCAAAGAGGGACTTAATCTGATCACTCTTCATGACATTCTGGAGTATATGCAAATTGCCATCATGAACACTGGGGCACCAAACTTTGTGGAGACTGATACTTGTGTCATTCTCAAAACTTTTGACCACGACTGTACTGTGTTTTTGAGGCTGCTAGCACATCAGTGTTTAGCTGCACCTTTTATACCTGCTGGAAACTGTGCACCTGATGAATACATTTGACTTGAACTGATTTCTGAATTACCCAGTGAAAGCAATTGCAACTGTTCTCTGTTCATATTTGGGGCCACATTACACCAAGCCAGATATCATAAACAGATATATTAAACTGTCAAATCGATTAAAATGTCAGTGAGTGTTCCATTCTATTTATGTCAGTTTACTTCCCTGCTTTATTCATTTGCTGTTTTATAACCTTGTAAGATATTGGAAAACGTCTGAAGGGGTGATATAGAAATGTGAAAATTCCTGGATGTGCTTTGTTCCTGAGATCCACTGATGTCATAAGTCTTCTTGTTGGGAGAACTATGGAAGCCCTCTAGTATCATTAATGATCAGGGCATGGTCCAAAAGCCTGGAGTGGAGACTAAATCAGTGTTTAAATCACATAAAGGTTGTATAACTCACCTCCACATGCTCAACAGTACTCAGAGGGAAAGTTGAACAGTTGATGAGATGTTGGTGTCCAGATTGACTTGGCTTGTGTTTATTGTGTGTTTATGTCAGGGTTGGTTGCTTTTAAAATAGAATATGCTACTGAATAGGCTACTGTGGTTGTCTGTAGCTAGCAACACCAGGATAGTGAGTATGATTCCCGGGACCACCTGTATGTACAAAATAATATATGCATAATATATGCATCCAAAGTCTCGTTGGATAAAAGTGTCTGCTAAATGGCATATCATATCAATATATCATAGACTTTGGCAAAAGCCAGTACCTTTTACTCAACAACTGGAGAAGGAGAGCTATCGGGAAACTCAGTCTGAATTATCTGTGTCTAAGGTAATATCTATTTTTGCCGTCATGTTTTCATAGTCCTCTCTGAGACAGAAGGGAGAGAAAGATGGAATCTGATTCTGGAAACGAGCCTCCTCTTTCCATGCTCACCCTGTGTTACTTTCCATGCTCACCCTGTGTTACTTTCCATGCTCACTCTGTGTTACTTTCAATAACCACTCTGTGTTACTTTCCATGCTCACCCTGTGTTACTTTCCATGCTCAGCCTGTGTTACTTTCCATGCTCACTCTGTGTTACTTTCCATGCTCACTCTGTGTTACTTTCAATAACCACTCTGTGTTAATTTCCATGCTCACCCTGTGTTACTTTCCATGCTCAGCCTGTGTTACTTTCCATGCTCGCTCTGTGTTACTTTCCATGCTCACCCTGTGTTACTTCTTAAAGCAGGGTTCCCAAAAATGTGGCCCGTGGGTGGCTTTATTTGGAACCCAAGTCTTCTGAGCCCCCCATTTATTTTCTTTTTTTTTAGGGGGGGGGGCATAAAAGACTGAAAAAACACCAGGAAATTAGCTCCAAGTAATTTACATTTTGGAAATCTGTTCCAAAGTATTCCCATATAGAATAGAGATATACAGTATGTGATTGTATACAAATGTAAGCAAATGTAAGCAATTCTAAATTACATTATATCTGTTAGGGCTTCTTGCGGTCACTTTGCAGTCTATAAATTATATGTAAGGGCCATTTCAATTCTTGAACTTGAACTTACAAATGAACATGAGCTGAGGACAACTGTCTTACTTTATCACAACTCCATCCCTCAGCCGTATTCCAAAACAAGTTTAACTGAAAAACTAATCCCAGACTGTAGCTTTAAGATGAGATGCTCAGCCTCAGACATATTACCGCTGGATCCCAGGACAGGTTGGGGTGCCAAGACGTTTTCACTGTAACTCATCTATCTGCTCTACGCATTCTTTATAAGGACAAAACATTTACCCAACTAAGCCCCTTGCTTCCCTCGTCTGCACCCCCCCCCCCCCCCTGTAGATTTTCCATCAACGGTGCTTTAAAAATAACAAGCAAGCCCATAAAACTGTGAATGATATGAATGTTATTGCTTGTCAGTAGTTAGATGAGGTTACAGCTTGACTAGCTGTTTGTTTGACCCACTTGATGTCGTAATGTGCCTTGAATGGCAACTGTTTACATTGTGATGAATTACTGTAATCGTTATACTGTACCAGCCCCTCATATCTAATGGCTCCAGTCAATATCCATGTACTCTTGTTAAGTAGGTAGTCCAGTCCTCTTCAATATCCATGTACCCTTTTTAAGTAGGTAGTCCAGTCCTCTTCAATATCCATGTACTCTTGTTAAGTAGGTAGTCCAGTCCTCTTCTTAGCTTCCAAACATAATAAGTTAAGATTCAGGTTGCTTCATCCAAGCAGTTTTGGGAAGGCTAGTACAATTTCATTTGTTCTTGTCCTAAATAATATATTTATGAAGTATTCAAAGTCTTACTTTATAGATCTTCATAGATGTATGTTTGTTTTTAGGTTAGATGATTGGCGATAATTACGTCTGTACTGCCTGCAAAATATATTAGTCCTGAGCGCTTTGTGGTATGTTACCAACAAACATGAAAAACAGAAAAATATTTGTTTCTGGCTAAAATCTCAGTGTTTCCAATGTGTTGTATCAGACGATTTATTATTAGTGATTTAAAAGGCTGTTTTTATGGGAGTTACATAACGTTTAGTCCCTGTGAGTGTAGTCAGTTGCTGTTAAATCCATTAGTTAACTTGCAACTGGAAGAAGTTGGGCTCAAAGGGGAAGAGTAGTGACTCACAGGAGATGGGGGAGGAAGAGTAGTGACTCACAGGAGATGGGGGAGGAAGAGTAGTGACTCACAGGAGATGGGGGAGGAAGAGTAGTGACTCACAGGAGATAGGGGAGGAAGAGTAGTGACTCACAGGAGCTACAGGAGGAAGAGAATAAGAAAGATAAACATTAATATTCTGGATAGTGGAAACACGGAAACGTGAAGTAGAGGTCTTGGTAATCAAGTCATAGATGACTGATCATTCAAACAGGAATATGAAAACAGGTCCTAATATCAGGTCCTGACGGTAGGGATGCCTAGTGGCATCTCTATGTTTGGGTTTTGTTTACTGTCTGGGCCTGACGGTAGGGTTGTATGGGCAACTCTATGTTTGAGTTTTGTTGGTCCCCAATTAGAGGCAGCTGCAATACGTTGTCTCTAATTGGGGATCGTATTTAAGTGACTGTGCCCACCTGTGTGTGCTTCTTTGTTTGTTGCTTTAGTTAGATCAGTTTGTGGTTTTGTTCTCTCCTTTGTTATTTAGTTATCCAAATAAAAAGGAATATCGTTAAACTACTGCTCAGCGCCTCGGGTCTTGCCTCAAAACCAGGACAGAAAGAACCACCACCACAGGACTGCGCAGAGCTGGACAGTGGAGGAACTTATGGGAGGTAAGGAGCTTGTCTCTGAGGAAGATTACCTCCATTGTCTAGCCCTGGAACCACCACAGGATCCAGGGCAGCAGCAGCAGAGGGCAGGCCCAGCGGCCAGCCCAGAAGACCTCCATACAGTTTTTTGGGGGTGGCTATGTGGACTGTCGGAGGGGCGCTATGAAGAGCCCCTGCTGCGACACTCGTGGGGGTTCGTTAAAGAGCCCCTACAGCCATGGGAGCGGGAGTACAGAGAGGCGTTGGAGGAGGACGACGAGGTGCTCCTGTCTCCCAACTCGTGGGGGCTATTGGACGAGCCCTTGCAGAGAAAGCACCAGGTGGAGGAGGAAGAGGAGGCGTGTGAGCGACGCAGGACGATGTGGGCGGAGTGGCTGGAGGCTCTATTCCCGGGAATGTGCAAGGTGTGAGAGACAAGGCTCAGACCGGATCTCCCAGTGCCGGTGCCCAGACCGGAACCTCCAGTGCCGGCCCTGCGCACCAGGGCTCCTGTGCCGGTCCCCAGACCGGTACCGCCAGTGCCGGCTCCTCGCACCAGGGTCCCGGTGTCGATCCCCAGCCCGGTACCGCCAATGCCGGTCCCCAGCCCAGTACCTCCAGTGCCGGTTCCCAGTCCTGATACTGTGGAATACAGTAGTACTGTAGTTATCCGACTACTGTAAGGAAACCCCCTACACCTGTGGAGTAGTACTGTAGTTATCAGATTACTGTAAGGAAACCCCCTACACCTGTGGAGTAGTACTGTAGTTATCCGACTGCTGTAAGGAAACCCCCTACACCTGTGGAGTAGTACTGTAGTTATCAGGCTATAAGGAAACCCCCTACACCTGTGGAGTAGTATTGTAGTTATCAGACTACTGTATGGAAACACCCTACACCTGTGAAGCATTACTGTAGGTATCCAGACCCAGACTACTGTTTTCGTGTTTTACGGCCTACCAGCCATGCCGGATTAAGGCTCTGAGATAGGATGTGTCCTAGGGGATAGAGTGGAGAGAATGTTCTAGAGAAATATGAAACTATGCAGATATACAGGTTGAGGGTGACATGTTCATCCTGCCAGTCAGTCAATGCATCAGATGAATCAATCCGTATTACGTTCAAGGTGGTCGAAAACACACAAACACACACATTCCTCCACACCCAGAACTATATTTCCAGACTTTCCAGCTTGGCTAGTTTTCCAGACTATTGCAGTCTAGGCTAGTCCTGGATGAAAAACATGAAAAGATTCTCCATTGAGCGCTGTATTTAGTCCATTAGTAGGCTCATCACTTCTCAATGACATACATAGTAAATATTGTAAACTCCAGAGATAATGTATAGTGACTCCTACATGCTAGCTAGACTAATACCCTCAGCTGCTCTTCTGGCCAGAGATAATGTATAGTGACTCCTACATGCTAGCTAGACTAATACCCTCAGCTGCTCTTCTGGCCAGCACGAATATGGCCCTGTTCTGTTCTTAGATCTAAGGACAGTGAGTGAATGAGGGGGCCTTTGAAATGAGGGGGCACTAAAGGCCCCATGCAGCCATTTAACAGAACTACATTTAGGCAGAAAGCCATTCATTCCCGTGATTCAAGTCTCTTTAATTGTCATTATGTAGGAAGTCAAAGAAGCAACAGTGCTACCACTAGAGGCCAGAGCCCTGAGAATGGACAAACCATGCCTGGTTGGAGGCCTCTACTGCTACCCCAGAGAAACATTTCCAACAATGAGACAGATTGTCATCTGATAAAAGACACCCCTGAGACTGGCGAGTGCCATCAGTATCATGGGAACTTCTTCCCTTTGCTTCTTCTGTTACTGGCTTTGGATGGGAAGTGGATTTTAGGACACGTGTTTTGAAGACACATGCATGGCCTGCAACGGTGCTGTTCTATTCCCTTGTCTCTTCTTCGCTTCACACTGATACATTGAGATTCTCTGAGGTATGTTGAAAGCAGAACATTTTAACCTTGGCTAGTTTACTGTTTGAAGACACTTCATCAGTCTCTTAATCTGTCTATGTATCTGTCTCTCTGTCTCTCTGTGTCTCTGTGCCTCTGTGTCTCTCTCTCTGTCTGTCTCTATCTCTGTCTCTGCCTCTCTCTCTCTCTCTCTCTCTCTCTCTCTCTCTCTCTCTCTCTCTCTCTCTCTCTCTGTCAGAGTTTGCTCCACTGTCTCTGACAGACTGTCTCTAGCATGGTCTGCTGCCTGGAGGGGACAGGACAGATAGAACATACAGTTGAAGTCAGAAGTTTACACACACTTAGGTTTAAGTCATTTTCAACCCCTCCACAGATTTCATGTTAACAAACCATAGTTTTGGCAAGTCGGTTGTTTACAGACAGATTATTTCACTTATAATTCACTATATCACAATTCCAGTGGGTCAGAGGTTTACATACACTAAGTTGACTGTGCCTTTAAACAGCTTGGAAAACTCCAGAAAATGATGTCATGGCTTTAGAAGCTTCTGATAGGCTAATTGACATCATTTGAGTCAATTGGAGGTTTACCTGTGGATGTATTTCAAGGCCTACCTTCAAACTCAGTGCCTCTTTGCTCGACATCATGGGAAAATCAAAAGAAATCAGCCAAGACCTCAGAAAAAAAATTGTAGACCTCCACAAGTCTGGTTCATATTTGGGAGCAATTTCCAAACGCCTGAAGGTACCACGATCATCTGTACAAACAATAGTACGCAAGTATAAACACCATGGGACCATGCAGCCGTCATACCGCTCAGGAAGGAGACGCGTTCTGTCTCCTAGAGATTAACGTACTTTGGTGCGAAAAGTGCAAATCAATCCCAGAACAACAGCAAAGGACCTTGTGAAGATGCTGGAGGAAACGGGTACAAAAGTATCTATATCCACAGTAAAACAAGTCTTATATCGACATAACCTGAAAGGCCGCTCAGCAAGGAAGAAGCCACTGCTCCAAAACCACCATAAAAAAGGCAGACTACGGTTTGCAACTGCACATGGGGACAAAGATCATACTTTATGGAGAAATGTCCTCTGGTCTGATTAAACAAAAAAAATAACTTTTTGGCCATAATGACGATCGTTATGGTTGGAGGAAAAAGGGGGAGTCTTGCAAGCCGAAGAACACCATCCCAACTGTTAAGCACAGGGGTGGGCAGCATCATGCTGTTGGGGTGCTTTGCTGCAGGTGGGACTGATGCACTTCACAAAATAGATGGCATCATGAGGAAGGAAAATTATGTGGATATATTGAAGCAACATCTCAAGACATCAGTCAGGAAGTTAAGCTTGGTCGCAAATGGGTCTTCCAAATGGACAATGACCCCAAGCATACTTGGCTTAAGGACAACAAAGTCAAGGTATTGGAGTGCCCATCACAAAGCCCTGACCACAATCCTATAGAAAATTGTGGGCAAAACTGAAAAAGCGTGTGCGAGCAAGGAGGCCTACAAACCTGACCTCAGTTACACCAGTTCTGTCAGGAGGAATGGGCCTAAATTCACCAATCTTATTGTGGAGGCCAGCATCACCATATATAGAGGCCAACATCACCATATAGAGGCCAACATCACCATACAGAGGCCAACATCACCATATAGAGGCCAACATCACCATATAGAAGCCAACATCACCATATAGAGGCCAACACCACCATATAGAAGCCAACATCACCATATGAGGCCAACATCACCATATAGAGGCCAACATCACCATATGGAGGCCAACATCACCATATGGAGGCCAACATCACCATATAGAGGCCAGCATCACCATATAGAGGCCAACATCACCATATAGAAGCCAACATCACCATATAGAGGCCAACATCACCATATCGAGACCAACATCACCATATAGAGGCCAACATCACCATATAGAAGACAACATCACCATATAGAGGCCAGCATCACCATATAGAGGCCAGCATCACCATATAGAAGCCAACATCACCATATAGAGGCCAACATCACCATATAGAAGCCAACATCACCATATAGAGGCCAACATCACCATATAGAGGCCAACATCACCATATAGAGGCCAACATCACCATATGGAGGCCAACAGCACCATATAGAGGCCAACATCACCATATAGAGGCCAACATCACCATATGGAGGCCAACATCACCATATAGAGGCCAACATCACCATATAGAAGCCAATATCACCATATGGAGGCCAACATCACCATGACAAATACGGTCTAAGATAGGCTATACATTGGCCTTCTAACCAACAGCACCTGAATTACGTTTTTGAAAGTGTAAAATTGACCCAGATATCTCTGATATAAAACTGTCTAAGATCCACCATTAAGTGTTGAATGCTAAGTAAATAATATAATCTCATTGTGTATCTGAATCTGTGGTTAAGGCTTGACTGTGTGTGGTAGGGAGTAAAGTCCCAAGCCTTACGTTTTAAGGAGGTTACAAAGCAGGAATATGGGATTGGTTTAGATAGCTGGATTGATAGGTTCCAGTCTGAAATTAAATGACACAGGAGAACAGATTAACAGAGAAACCATATGGAGCATCCATTGTAGACAAGCCTATATAAGCCATCGTTGGCATAGTGTTGGCATCCAAATCTGAGCCAATTCTTATGGAACAGAGAAAAGTTGGTCTTGGAAAAGCTGCCAGTCTGAGGTTTCCTCCCCTCCAGTCAGAGTATGTTGTCGGTACAACGTAGAACTGTTTCAACTTTAGTGTAGACCTGTTGGAAATTGCATTTCATGGTCTACACCAGTTGTATTCGGCACATGTGAATAATGCAACTTGATTTGATTTGTGCTAGACATTACTGGGTCACAGCAAACCAGGACTCTTAAAGAACTTTCCACTCAATAAAACAGTATCTTTCCGCTCAATATACAGGATCTTTTTTATCTTTTTTATGACTGTACTTTTTGCGTCTTGCACCTGAAAGTCGCTGGATGTGAACTGGGGCTTTGGACTCCCATTTTGTGAGATGAGCGATTGATGATTGTGAATCTGCTGATTCATCACTCTTGGCCCCAGGCTGACTTTCATCCCATGATGACTCGTCCAAGCCAAGCCTTGTTTCCTACATCCACAACCTGCCAATGGCTTAGAGAGAGAACGCTCTGGACGTTTACCTGTGTGGTGACAGACAGTTTGAGCCCTAGTTCAGGCAGATGGTTAAGGCATCCTGTCCTGAAGGATATCTGAGTCTTTCACCTGGAGGGTTGAAATCAGTTCAGTATCCAGAAAAAGCTGCTTCCTCCTCTCTTCTCTTCTCTACTCCTCTTGTATTCTCTCTCTCTCTCTCTCTCTCTCTCTCTCTCTCTCTCTCTCTCTCTCTCTCTCTCTCTCTCTCTCTCTCTCTCTCTCTCTCTCTCTCTCTCTGTCTGTCTGTCTGTCTGTCTGTCTGTCTGTCTCCTCTCTTCCTCTTTCTCTCGCTCACTCTTCTCATCCCTCTCCCTTTCACTCTACCCCTCCCCCCCTCTCTCTCTCACTCACTCATTTTCATCTTGATCTTATACACTTGTCCCTCATCTGGACCAGGGCTGCTTCTGATTAACTTAGATGTTCTGTTGATCTAATGTTTGGTCAGAGTGGGTTTCCTTCTTTCTCTCTCTTTCGGGAATGTGGGCAACAACCAGAAGTGTAAATAAGAGAGAGATTACAGGATTAGGTTGGACGCAGGTTCCCTCCTGTTGAAAGGGTTTGAGTCCAACTTGGAAGATACTCAGGAGTGAGCAAGAAGAAGCTCATGTGGTTGATGTTACCTTGACACTTGAGTCTATCCTAGTTCCACATCAATGTGAATCAATAGTGTCAAGCCTCCAACACCCATGTATTGTAAGCCTACAGTATTCACAGTTTTTCATGGTACTTACAGTATATTAGCAGAGAAATGCTAATATAGGTACCATGACGTGCATTGGATTTGTGCAAAAAATGTTAGCACTTGAAAACAGTGTCAGAGAAACAAAGCCAAATCAAGGATTGCTGTCATACATTGTTCATAGACTGCTGACAGGGTAGGGAAACCAATATGTAATTTGGGGTGTGAAACCGTCGTCGGGTTGTGAAAACATCTTTAAGTGAATACTATGAGTAAGGAGAAACTGTAACAAGTCATCACATAGTTCCACACCACTCTAAAAACATGTTATAGCAGCCCATCTGCTCTCCAGGAGTTAGGCTATCCACCCAAACATTCTGTATTTACACAATAATGACAGATCCCAGCTCTCAGCTTTACTGTCTTCCCCTTAGCCTTGTTTCTCTTGTACACTTCTGTATCGTGATAATATTGTATCATGAGGTCCCTGGCAATTTTCTTAAGGGCATACCTCTGTAAAATGTTACTAGGTCTCCTGTGTAGGATCTAAATTGGTTACCGTAAAAGTCCCCTTACCTCGCAAGTGCTTGTCTTTTATTGTGGTGGACTGGTCTAAATTGACACAAAAAAAATTATATATATAAAAAATATCTGTCGTCATAATCGTCTATATTAAGCATTTGGCTGACCAGTGGGAAAGGGCTGGCCCACCTACCAAGAGGGGCCGGCCCTGTTTTCTGATTGGCTGAGCTGAGTTGTCGCAAATTCACATTCAAAGTGAAACGCTCATCATCAAAGTGCGCGAGACCCACTCATAGGTAAGCCGATCATGTATTACAATAAAAGTCAATTTGGGAAATGTCTGTGTATTTTAATTGTTTTATCAATGTTTATTTGCATCTGAATCTCAGTCTCTTCAGCCCAGTAAGTGAGTTTATTAACAAGTGACTCTGATGTTGGATTACATTACACATAAAAAATTATATATGCAAATAAAATGTAAGCTATAAAAATGTATAAAGAGAGTCGCACACTCTTCGTTTAAACTCCCAGTAATTTAATGGATAGATCACCAACGTTTCGGCATCACTGTGCCTTCTTCAGGGTGATTACATTTCATTCGCTGAAAGGCCTGTCACTCTATCCACTTAAACTAGTCCCGGCATTGTTCTTTGACAAACACTGAAGGTTGTATATTGAATTCAATTGTGGAAAATAGAGGGAGAGGGAGAGAGGAAAAACTGCCAGTTCCTTAATGGAGCCATTGGTTACAGCCAAAACATTAAGGAACTGACAGTCTCTCGCTGTTTTCTTTTATGGAATTATATGTAGCTTAATATTTAAACACTTATCTAAAGTGGGCTGCCGTGAACACTTGAAAAATTTGTAGTTAGGCAGTTATAAGGTATTATATAAGCCAATGATCATCTATAAGGCATTTATTCAGTGATTTTCTTCTTTGTCTAATATACGTATACTGTATGTAATAGTAATGGGGGGCATGTATGACAGCCAGTCACTTATATTTGCAATGTAAGTCGTTTTCATACGGTATTTTGAGCCAAAAGTCATATATTACACATTTATTCTGTAATCTTTATTTTTGTATGACAGCCAGTCACTTATATTTGCAATGTAAGTCGTTTTCATACGGTATTTTGAGCCAAAAGTCATATATTACACATTTATTCTGTAATCTTTATTTTTTATCTAATAAATGTGTTTATTCATTCACAACTAGGATGTTACTAGGTCCAGTACAGGCAGTGTAGTCCCCTGGTATTCTGGTACCAGAGCTGTGGGAAAGAATGCTAGGCTTAGCAGAGACAGCTCAGACGTGTGTGCAGTGGAGGTAGGAAGAAAACAGAGACACAGATGTACTGTTCCTTAATATGTTGTCTCTATATGTAATAGCAATGAACACTTAGGAGAGACTGACGGACGGACAAACAGACAGACGGGCAGAGAGACAGATGGACATACAGACAGAGTGACAGTTGGACTATCAGACAGAGTGACAGTTGGACATACAAACAGAGTGGCAGTTGGACAGACAGACAGACAGACAGACAGACAGACAGACAGACAGACAGACAGACAGACAGACAGACAGACAGACAGACAGACAGACAGACAGACAGACAGACAGACAGACAGACAGACTGTGTGCCTAAGTACATTGCCTTCAGAAAGTATTAGACCCCTTGACTTATTCCACATGTGTTTTGTTTCACACCCATCTACACACATTACCCCATAAAAGTGAAAACGTGTTTTTAGACATTTTTGCAAATGTATTGAAAATGAGATACAGAAAAATCTTAATTGAATTACGTATTCACACCCCTAAGTCAATACATGTTAGAATCCCCTTTGACAGCTCAGAGTCTTTCTGGGTAAGTCTCTACGAGCTTTTGTCAGGCTCTGGCCATAGAGAAGCCTATTTGCTTCTCTATGTAACCATGGTCAGAGTCTGACAGGTCTTTTCTTTCTCTTACTGGTGGTGGTTTGTGTGGGATCCCTAATTAGAGGCAGCTGTAGCGCATCGTCTCTAATTATGGATCCTACATAGGTTGGTAGATTTTCACACTGGGTTGTTGTCATATGTTTCGCAGTCACGGTGACAGTAAGTGTTTTGTTTTAACGTGACGTTCGTTTGTTTTGTTTAGTAGTTCATGATTAGTGTTTGTTATACCTAGTCATATTAAAATGTCAAACTACTATCCCTGTGCTGGGTCTTGGTCATTACCACACCCACAGACCCACCACTACGAGACCAAGCAGCGTAACTGGGGAGAGACGGAGAGTGAGGAGGTGCCGCGTTATGCACGACGCGCGAGACGGGGAAGCGCCCGTAAACAACCCCAAGGTAATTTTGGGGGGGGGGCTATGGGGGTGGTCTGGCTACAGGCAGGAAGAGCCAATACCACCACCCCCCCCCCCCCCGGTGGATTTTGTAGAGACTGAGGTATAAATGGGGGGCTCAGAGCAAGGTGGAGGAGGAGTATTTGGAGGTGCATTTTGGAGATGTTCTGGAGGAATTGAGGGAGATAGAGGTCGAGAGGGAGATGGCGGAGTGGTCCAGTCCAGGTCCGGTCGTCTACTCCACTCCCGGGCCGGAGCAGTCCGCTCCACCGGTGCCCAGTCCGGGTCCGGTCGTCGTCTCCACTCCCATGCCAGAGCAATCCGCTTCACCGATGTCCAGTCCGGGTCCGGACCTCTGCCCTACTCCCCGCACCCGACCTCCAGTGCGTGCGCCCAGCCAGGTGCTTCCTGTGCCAGCTCCACGCATCAGACCTCCGGTGCGCCTCCCCAGTCCGGTACGACCCGTGCTGGCTCCCCGCACCCGACCTCCAGTGCGTGCGCCTAGCCAGGTGCTTCCTTTGACAGCTCCACGCATCCGACCTCCGGTGCGCCTCCCCAGTCCGGTACGACCCGTGCTGGCCCTCCGCAGCCCGGAACCTCCAGCAAAGGTCCGCAGCCAGGAACCTCCAGCGAAGGTCCGCAGCCCGCAACCTCCAGCGAAGGTCCGTAGCCCAAAGCCTATAGCGAAGGTCCGCAGCCCGGAACCTCCAGCGAAGGTCCGCAGCCCGGAACCCCCAGCGAAGGTTTGTAGCCCGGAACCTCCAGCGAAGGTCCGCAGCCCGGAACCTCCAGTGAAGGTGAGCAGTCCGCTCCACCGGTACCCATTCCGGGTTCAGCCGTCTGCTCCGCTCCAGAGCCTGAGCAGTCCGCTCCACCGTTACCCATTCCGGATCCAACCGTCTGCTCCTCCCCAGTGCCAGAGCAGTCCGCTCCACCGGCGCCCAATCCGGGTCCGGTTCCTTGCCCAGCTCCATGGCCGGAGCAGTTTATTCCACCGGTGCCCAGTCCGGGCCCGGTTGTTTTCCCCGCTCCTGAGCCGGAGCCGTTTACCCCACCGGTGCCCAGTCCGGGTCCGGTTCCTTGCCCAGCTCCATGGCCGGAGCAGTTTATTCCACCGGTGCCCAGTCCGGGCCCGGTTGTTTTCCCAGCTCCTGAGCCAGAGCCGTTTACCCCACCGGTGCCTAGTCCGGGCCCGGTTAATATCCCCGCTCCATGGCCGGAGCCGTTTGCCCCACCGGTGCCCAGTCCGGGCCCGGTTATTTGCCCAGCTCCATGGCCGGAGCCGTTTACTCCACCGGTACCCAGTCCAGGCCTGGTCATAAGGAGGGGTCACGGGAGAAAACTGTCCACTTCGCCAGAGCCAGAGCTCTATGTTTCGCAGTCACGGTGACAGTAAGTGTGCTTTTGGGTTATGTTTAAAATATCGTGTTTTGTTTTAACGTGACGTTCGTAATTCGTGTTTTGTTTTGTTTAGTAGTTCGTCATTAGTGTTTGTTATACCTAGTCATATTAAAATGTCGAACTACTACCCCTGCGCTGCGTCTTGGTCATTCCCACACCCACATCGTGACAGCTTTGCACAAATGGATTCTACAATATTTGCACATTATTCTTTAAAAATGTCTTCAAGCTTTGTCAAGTTGGTTGTTGGTCATTGCTAAACAGCCATTTTCAAGTCTTGCTATAGATTTTCAAGTCGATTTAAGTCAAAACTGTAACTCAACCTCTTAGGCAAATTCAATGTCTATTTGGCCTTGTATTTTAAGTTATTGTCCTGCTGAAAGGGGAATTTGTCTCCCAGTGTCTGTTAGAAAGCAGACCAAACCAGGATTTCCTCTAGGATTTTGCCTATGCTTAGCTCTATTCCGTATATTTTTATCAACAAAATAAAAATCTATTTTCCTTGCCGATTACAAGTATACCCATAACATGATGCAGCCACCACTATGCTTGAAAATATAAAGAGTGGTACTCAGTGATATGTTGTGTTGGATTTGCCCCAAACGTAACGCTTTGTATTTAGGACATAAAGTTAATTTCTTTGCCACATGTTTTGCAGTTATTGCGAACAGGATGCATGTTTTGGAATATTTTTCAATCTGGATTTCACCTATCAGATAGGATTAAATGCATAGAAATATAATGAATAGAATGGACGAATTATTGACTTGAATGAGGACACCCGTTCTATTCATTCTATTTCTATTAATTTAATCCTATCCGATAGGTGAAATCCAAATAGATCACTTTTGAAAAACTGGGCCCTTATGATCAAGGCAGGTGTCTCAGAGTAGGAGTGCTGATATAGGATCAGTTTTACCTTTTAGATCATAATGAACAGCTGTTGCTCTCATGCGTGGTTCAGTGTTGCTTGCCTCGAAGCGAGCATAAAGGCATTTAGCTTGTCTGGTAGGCTTGGGTCACTGGGCAGCTCACAGCTGGGTTTCCCTTTGTAATCTGTGATATTTTGCAAGCCCTGCCACATCCATGCAAGCCTGGGCAGTGAGCAACACAGGGCCCCCCCAGGGAACGGTCCTGTCCCCCTTCCTGTTCACCCTCTACATCTCGGACTTCAGATATAACTCTGAAACATGCCACCTACAGATGTTCTCGGATGACTCCGCAGTTGTAGGGTGCATCAGGGGTGGGCAGGAGGAGGAGTACAGGAGCACAATCAGTGACTTTGTGTTGTGGTGTGAGCAGAACCACCTTCAGCTCAACATCAGCAAAACGAAGGAGATGGTGGTGGACTTCAGGAGAACCAATGCACAACTGACTGCAGTCCCTATACAGGGGAGGGATGTGGAAATGGTCATACAAGTTCCTGGGAGTCCATATGGACAACAGGCTGGAATGGGCTGGTAACACCGGGGCCCTGTACAAAAAGGGCCAGAGCCGACTCTACTTTCTGAGGAGGCTCAGGTCCTTCAACGTGTACAGTAAACTACTGCATACCTTCTACCAGTCTGTGGTGGCCAGTACCATCTTTTTCACAGTGGTGTGCCTGGGAGGCAACATAAAATCTGGTGATGCTTCTCGGGTAAATAGGCTCTGGTCCGTAATCACTCATTCACTCAGGACTTATTTATTCATTCAGGTCTGTATATACTTACTCATGTAGAGTTGTTATATCAGATCACGTGCAATATTGCAAGTCATTCTTGGACTTAACTTGCGTAGTCATTCACTCAGGAATGCGTTTTAGTATCCTGTCAGTTGTATCTTTTTTTATTTTTTTTATTGCTTTTAGTATATCGAATGTGCAATACGTGCAGTTATCTGTAATTAAACCCTGCGCACTAAGGACTGTATTTTAAGTGAATTACTATTATTACCCCAAATTATATCATACACACATTTAGCTATTTAAGTATCTCTTCCTGTCACTTACCTGTAAATTTAACTGTATATTTACCTGTACAGTTAATTTAACCATGCTAAATGTTCACTTACCTGTTCATTTAACCAGAATGTCTATTAAGTAAACTATTATTACCCTCACTCATATCATACGCATTTTTAGCTATTGAAGTATTTCTCTGCCATCAACCTGTATAGTATAGTTAACCATGCACCATCCGCCAATGTATAGTGTACATATTCAGCCAACCACCCATACTATGCAATGTCTTTTTATAGCTTTTTTAGCACTCCAGACCACTTGTATTTCTATACTTATTCATACTGACGCTCTATGTATCATGTATCGTGTATCTGCATTTTGTGTATTTTCGTTCTGGCATTTTGCACCTGCCCTATGTTTTGTTGTAGCTGCTTGACAAAGAAATTTCCCCCCGGTGATCAATAAAGTACTTATCTATCTATCTATCTATCTATCTATCTATCTATCTATCTATCTATCTATCTATCTATCTATCTATCTATCTATCTATCTATCTATCTATCTATCTATCTATCTATCTATCTATCTATCATCTATCATCTATCTATCTATCTATCTATCTATCTATCTATCTATCTATCTATCTATCTATCTATCTATCTATCTATCTATCTATCTATCTATCTATCTATCTATCTATCTATCTATCTATCTATCTATCCTACGAGTGTCAGAACCAGTGTAGTAGGATTCAATCTTAGTCCTGCATTGTAGCTCCTTGGTTACAGCAATACATTCAATCCCCTCCTGGATCAAATTCCCTGTTGCCTAAATTGTTTTGTGCGTCAAAAACGCAAATAGCACCCCTTGTGTAATACTGTATACCTCAGCATGGTACAGAAATGGTATGACGGTATGAAAGTCTGGACATCACCCATCACTACTGTATTGACATTTTGATGGCTCGTCTGAGGTCATAGGGATTTCTTATAAGCGTCCGGATTAGTGTCCCGCTCCTTCAAAGCGGCAGCTCTAGCCTTTAGAACAGTGCGGATGTTGCCTGTAATCCATGGCTTCTGGTTGGGATATGTGCGTACGGTCACTGTGGGTACGACATGTAGGAAGTGATGAGAACATGTGAAAGAAGGAGACACAGAGAGGGAGGGAGAGAGAGAGAGAGAGAGAGGTAGAGAGAGAGAGAGAGAGAGAGAGAGAGAGAGAGAGAGAGAAGAGAGAGAGAGAGAGAGAGAGAGAGAGAGAGAGAGAGAGAGAGAGAGAGAGAGAGAGAGAGAGAGAGAGAGAGAGAGAGAGAGAGAGAGAGAGAGAGAGAGAGAGAGAGAGAGAGAGAGAGAGAGAGAGAGAGAGAGAGAGAGAGAGAGAGAGAGAGAGAGAGAGAGAGGTAGATGGGATATCCAGAGACCGTTGTCATCTCTCAGGTGTTGTTGTGATGGATGTGTGGAAGTTAGTGGGGGAGTGTGACCGCTCTCTGACACCACCAGCTGGCTCTGCTGTGGAGGAGGAAACTCTCTCTAACTCTCTACCTGACTGACATCCTGACAGGGCAAAAGGAATGAATCACCCTGCTCATCTGTACGTGTACCTCAGTGTCCATGTGTTCTCTCTCTCTCTCTCTCTCTCTCGCTCTCTCTCTCTCTGTGTGTGTATATAAAACTACACCTTATGAAACAGCGCAGACTGTGAAAAGACACACACACACACACACACAGACACACACACATATTTTGCAAGCACATGCACTCTACAAACACATCTCATTCCAAAATCATCTACATTAATATGGAGTTGGTCCCCCTTTGCTGCTATAACAGCCTCCACTCTTCTGGGAAGGCGTTCCACTAGATGTTGGAACATCACTTGCTTCCATTCAGCCACAAGAGCATTAGTGAGGTCGGCACTGATGTTGGACGATTAGGCCTGGCTCTCAGTCGGCGTTCCAATACATCCCAAAGGTGTTAGATGGGGTTGAGGTCAGGGATTTGTATAGGATTTGTATAGGCCAAGTTCTTCCACACCGATCTCGACAAACCATTTCTGTATGGGCCTCGCTTTATGCACGGGGGCATTGTCATGCTAAAACAGGAAAGGGCCTTCCCCAAACTCTTGCCACAAAGTTGGAAGCACAGAATTATCTAGAATGTCATTGTATGCTGTAGTGTTAAGATTTCCCTTCTCTGGAACTAAGGGCCTAGCCCGAATCATGAAAAACAGCCCCAGACCATTATTCCTCCTTCACCAAACTTTACAGTTGGCACTATGCATTGGGGCAGGTAGTGTTCTCCTGGCAAACCCAGATTAGTCCGTCGGACTGCCAGATCGTGATGTGTGATTCCAGAGAACATGTATCCACTGCTCCAGAGTCCAATGGCGGCGAGCTTTACACCACTCCAGCCAACGCTTGGCATTGCGCATGGTGGTCTTAGGCTTAGGCAAATTGTGCACCGCCCTATGGGACTCCCAACCACGGCCTGATGTGATACAGCCTGGATTTGAACCAGGGACGCCTCTTGCACGGGGGGATATAGGTAGCACATAAGGACATTTTTCTCTGAGATAATTTCCCTATTTATTTCTAGCCAGATGTAAAATGTTCCTGTTTTGACTAGTTTAATAGAGTGGGTTATGTCTGCTCTATACCAAATTAGCATACCCCCTGAATCTCTTCCCTGTTTCACTCATTGTAGTTTGGTGGATGGGACTACCAGCTCTCTGTAACCTAGAATGCAGCCAGTGGGTCAGTCTCCTCTATAACATGTTTCATGTAGGATGGCAATGTTCCAATTTCTTTGAAGTCTGGGTTCCTGCTCTTTAGGCCAAAGGCAGATGACCTCAGACCTTGTGTATTCCAGGATGAGATAGTAAAAGCTTTGTGTTCCATAGTGTCTAGTGTTGTTTTCGTGTCGTTTAGGCTCAGACCATTAAAGTAGGTGTGAGCAGAGCGTGTTGAGCATCTGATACATACGTACCTCTGCGGTTTAGGGTGACGTCCTTCAGGGTCCTGCCAAAAGTTTGGAATTCTGCCTTTTTAGAGGTGGACCTGGTTGTAAAGGCTTCTCTCTCTCCCTCCCTCTCTACCTCCCCTCAGACAGTCAGCACAGTTCCTCTGGCTGTTCCAGAATTTCACAGCAGAGTGTCATACTGGCTGAACTGAGAGGGGTTCATCTAAAGACTGTCTCTGTCTTTGCCTCTGTCTTTGTCTCTGTCTCTGTCTCTGTCTGTCTCTGTATCTGTGTCTCTTTCTCTCTCTCTCTCTGTGTCCATGAGTTAATCGGACTGTAGGTAAGCAGAAAAAGGTCTTAATTGTAAAAATATCACACTGTCCCTTTAACATTCCCAAACAGTACAACAACCAGAGCAGACATATGGAATGACACCGACGGGATCAACATTCCTCTTCAACACTGATGATTTATCTTACCCCAGAATAGGGCCCTGTCTGAGAGGGATCCAACTGACTGTGTGTCTGTCTGAAAGATACATAGCCTACTGATGGTTGGCTGGTATTATAATAGGCATTTACTACTGATGGTTGGCTGGTATTATAATAGGCATTTACTACTGATGGTTGGCTGGTATTATAATAGGGGTTTACTACTGATGGTTGGCTGGTATTATAATAGGCATTTACTACTGATGGTTGGCTGGTATTATAATAGGGGTTTACTACTGATGGTTGGCTGGTATTATAATAGGCATTTACTACTGATGGTTGGCTGGTATTATAATAGGTGTTTACTACTGATGGTTGGCTGGTATTATAATAGGTGTTTACTACTGATGGTTGGCTGGTATTATAATAGGTGTTTACTACTGATGGTTGGCTGGTATTATAATAGGCATTTACTACTGATGGTTGGCTGGTATTATAATAAGTGTTTACTACTGATGGTTGGCTGGTATTATAATAGGTGTTTACTACTGATGGTTGGTTGGTATTATAATAGGGGTTTACTACTGATGGTTGGCTGGTATTATAATAGGGGTTTACTACTGATGGTTGGCTGGTATTATAATAGGTGTTTACTACTGATGGTCGGCTGGTATTATAATAGGTGTTTACTACTGATGGTTGGCTGGTATTATAATAGGTGTTTACTACTGATGGTTGGCTGGTATTATAATAGGTGTTTACTACTGATGGTTGGCTGGTATTATAATAGGTGTTTACTACTGATGGTTGGCTGGTATTATAATAGGCATTTACTACTGATGGTTGGCTGGTATTATAATAGGTGTTTACTACTGATGGTTGGCTGGTATTATAATAGGGGTTTAAAACTGATGGTTGGCTGGTATTATAATAGGTGTTTACTACTGATGGTTGGCTGGTATTATAATAAGTGTTTACTACTGATGGTTGGCTGGTATTATAATAGGCATTTACTACTGATGGTTGGCTGGTATTATAATAGGGGTTTACTACTGATGGTTGGCTGGTATTATAATAGGGGTTTAAAACTGATGGTTGGCTGGTATTATAATAGGTGTTTACTACTGATGGTTGGCTGGTATTATAATAGGGGTTTAAAACTGATGGTTGGCTGGTATTATAATAAGTGTTTACTACTGATGGTTGGCTGGTATTATAAGAGGTGTTTACTACTGATGGTTGGCTGGTATTATAATAGGTGTTTAAAACTGATGGTTGGCTGGTATTATAATAGGTGTTTACTACTGATGGTTGGCTGGTATTATAATAGGGGTTTACTACTGATGGTTGGCTGGTATTATAATAGGTGTTTACTACTGATGGTTGGCTGGTATTATAATAGGTGTTTAAAACTGATGGTTGGCTGGTATTATAATAGGTGTTTACTACTGATGGTTGGCTGGTATTATAATAGGGGTTTAAAACTGATGGTTGGCTGGTATTATTATAGGTGTTTACTACTGATGGTTGGCTGGTATTATAATAGGTGTTTACTACTGATGGTTGGCTGGTATTATAATAGGTGTTTACTACTGATGGTTGGCTGGTATTATAATAGGTGTTTACTACTGATGGTTGGCTGGTATTATAATAGGCATTTACTACTGATGGTTGGCTGGTATTATAATAGGGGTTTACTACTGATGGTTGGCTGGTATTATAATAGGGGTTTACTACTGATGGTTGGCTGGTATTATAATAGGGGTTTAAAACTGATGGTTGGCTGGTATTATAATAGGTGTTTACTACTGATGGTTGGCTGGTATTATAATAGGGGTTTAAAACTGATGGTTGGCTGGTATTATAATAGGCATGTACTACTGATGGTTGGCTGGTATTATAATAGGGGTTTAAAACTGATGGTTGGCTGGTATTATAATAGGTGTTTACTACTGATGGTTGGCTGGTATTATAATAGGTGTTTACTACTGATGGTTGGCTGGTATTAGCTTTCCAGTTTGGCGCCGCCCTGAGTGGTCGCCTTTTAAGCAGCTCCCGTTGTCCCGTTGTTCGTGCATTAATTGTTGTTTTAGTTCGTTTTCTTTCGTCTATTTTCTTTAGTTTTATTTTTTATTTTGCTACAGTCGAACTATAACAGTTCAGGATTATGGATTTTATGGATTTTATCGCAGCTGAACGTCGACAGGAGTCGTCAACTGTTATTGTTTACAACAGAGCCCAGCTCCTGGATTTAGCCCACACAGCGCTGCTGCTCCCCAGGGAAAGGTTTGATATTCCGGACGAATTGAAAAGACGACGCCGTGGACGTAGGGCGGGATTGAAATGTAAGGCAAAGCGGAGGAGGTTCAAGTACAAGCCGGCTATACCATCTATTATTATGGGCAATGTGAGGTGTCTACATAACAAGATGGATGAGTTGGCGGGACTTGTTCGTGGACAAAGGATTTATCGGGAAGCTAGCCTAATGTGTTTTACTGAGACTTGGCTGAACGATAACATCCCCATACAGAACGTCACTATCGACGGTTTCCAGACCATCACAGCGGACAGGGATCGCGTCTCTTCCGGTAAGAGTAAGGGTGGTGGGCTGGCTTTATTAGTTAACAACAGATGGTGTCATCCCAAACATATTACTCTTAAGGAAAAGTTTTGTAGCCCGGACATTGAACTGCTAGCCGTTAGCCTGAGACCCTACTATCTACCTAGGGAATTCACGGCGGCCATTGCTGTTATTGTTTACATCCCGCCCTCTGCTGACGCAAACGCAGCGTGTGACGTCATCCACTCTGTTATCGCGAGGTTACAGACAGCGCATCCCAGTGCTTTCTTTGCAATTTCGGGGGATTTTAACCATGCATCTCTCTCTTCAACGCTGCCCACGTTCAAACAGTTCGTGAAGTGCCCAACCAGGAATAATAAAACTCTGGACTTGTTATATGCTAATGTGAAGGATGCATACAACTCCACTGCACTCCCTCCCCTCGGTAGATCGGATCACAACCTTGTCCACCTCACCCCACTCTACAGGCCTATGGTCCAACAGCAGCCTGCAACCACCAGGACTATTAGGAGATGGTCCCCGGAGGCGAATGAGGCCCTACAGGACTGCTTTGAAACAACAGACTGGGATGTGTTCTGTGAGGCTCATGGGGAGGACATCGATGGACTCACTGACTGCATAACAGACTATATTAATTTTTGTGTAGACAACACTGTACCCACCAGGAAGGTACGCTGTTTCCCAAACAATAAACCCTGGGTCACCAGCGACCTGAAGGCCCTGCTGAATGAGAAGAAGAGGGCCTTCAAGGAGAAGGACAAGGACAAATTGAAATGCGTCCAGAGGGAGCTGAAGTTGCGGATTGCTGAGGGGAAGAGAGTGTATAAGGAGAAGATGGAGGACAAGCTGAGGCAGAGCCAGGTGAGAGAGGTGTGGAAGGGTATGAGAAATATCACTGGCTTCAAAAAGTCAAACAGTGGGCAGACGGAGGGGACCCAGGACAGAGCCAATGAGCTGAACCAATTTTTTAACAGGTTCGATACTGGCCCTGTCCACCTCCCCTCCAGCTCCCCAGACCACACACCCTCACGGCTATCCCACCCCCACTTTGCTCACAGCACCTCTGCTGAGACAATCAGTGACCCCACCTCCGCCCCTGCCCCCCCTGGACTGATCCTCAACACCCCCCTTCCCCCCACCTCCCTACCTGGGCTGGCTTTCACCACCAACCAAGTGAAGAGAGAGCTGGAGAGACTACACCAGTGGAAAGCGGCGGGCCCTGATGGCATCAGCCCAAGGGTGCTGAGGGTCTGTGCTGACCAACTGTGTGGAATACTCCAGCGTCTTTTCAACCTTAGCCTGAGCCTAGAAAGGGTCCCTGTGCTGTGGAAAACATCCTGCCTCGTCCCAGTGCCCAAGAAGGCACACCCCACTGTCCTGAATGACTTCAGACCTGTAGCGCTAACATCCCACATCATGAAGACCCTGGAAAGGTTAGTCCTCGCTCACCTCAGACCCCTGGTGTGTTCATCAATGGACCCCCTGCAGTTTGCATACCAGCGCAACATCGGGGTGGATGATGCAATCATCTACCTTCTGCAGAGGGCCTACTCTCACCTGGACAACGCAGGTTGCACTGTGAGGGTCATGTTTTTTGACTTCTCCAGTGCCTTCAATACCATTCAGCCCCTGCTACTGGGTGAGAAGATGAGGAGGATGAAAGTGGAAGCACCCTTAGTCTCCTGGGTCACGGACTACCTGACCGGTAGGCCACAATTTGTGCGACTACAGAGCTGTGTGTCAGAACGGGCAGTTAGCAACACAGGGGCCCCCCAGGGTACGGTCCTGTCCCCCTTCCTGTTCACCCTCTACACCTCAGACTTCAGATATAACTCTGAAACATGCCACCTACAGACGTTCTCGGATGACTCTGCTATTGTAGGGTGCATCAGGGGTGGGCAGGAGGAGGAGTACAGGAGCACAATCAGTGACTTTGTGTTGTGGTGTGAGCTGAACCACCTTCAGCTCAACATCAGCAAAACTAAGGAGATGGTGGTGGACTTCAGGAGAACCAAGGCACAACTGACGGCAGTCCCTATAAAGGGGATGGATGTGGAAATGGTTGAGACATACAAGTTCTTGGGTGTCCATATGGACAACAGACTGGAATGGGCTGGTAACACCGGGGCCCTGTACAAAAAGGGCCAGAGCCGACTCTACTTTCTGAGGAGGCTCAGGTCCTTCAACGTGTGCAGTAAACTACTGCATACCTTCTACCAGTCTGTGGTGGCCAGTGCCATCTTTTTTGCAGTGGTGTGCTGGGGAGCAAACATCAAAGCCGGTGATGCTTCTCGGGTAAATAAGCTGATCAGGAAGGCTAGCTCTGTCCTGGGGATGAGCCTTGACACTCTAGAGGAGGTGGCGGAGAGACGGATCCTGGCCAAACTGCTGGCCATCATGGACAACGTCACCCACCCTCTGCACGCTATGGTTATGACGCAGAGGAGCTCTTTCAGTCACAGACTGATCCCACCACGGTGTGCCAGAGAGTGCTACAGGAGGTCCTTCCTGCCGGCGGCTATGAGACTATATAATGCCTCACCGGGGTGCCGTGCCGTCGGCAACATAGATCTGGAACTGTTGGGGTGCTAGGACCTAGTTTAACAATTATGCATCCATCCGTGAGTAACTCTGTTCCGTCAGCACTCATCCACTCAGGACCTACTTATTCATACAGGTCTGTATATACATACCCATGTACAGTTGTTATATTATATCACATGCAATATTGTAAGTAATTATTGGACCTAGGCATTCACTCAGGAATGCATATTAGTATCCTGCCAGTTGCACCTTTTCTCATTGCTTTTAGTATATCAAATGTGCAATAAGTGCAGTTGTCTGTAATTAAACCCTGCGCACTAAGGACTGTATTTTAAGGGAATTACTATTATTACCCCAATGATATCATACACACATTTAGCTATTAAAGTATCTCTTCCTGTCATTTACCTGTACAGTTTGTGTAAACATGCAAGTATTCACTTATCTGTAAATATAACTGTATACCTAACTGTACAGCTAATTTAACCATGCAAAATTTTCACTTACCTGTTCATTTACCCAGTCTGTCTATTAAGTAAACTATTATTACCCTCGCTCATATCATACGCATTAGCTACTGAAGTATTTCTCTGCCATCAACCTGTATAGTATAGTTAACCATCCAACATCCACCAATGTATAGTGTACATATTCAGCCAACCACTCATACTATGCAATGTCCTTTTATAGCTTTTTTTTGCACTCCAGATATCCTGTATTTCTATACTTTTTCATACTGCCGCTCTATGTATCATGTACCGTGTATCTGTCTTTTGTGTACTTTCGTTGTGGCATTTTGCACCTGCCCTGTGTTTTTGTTGTAGCTGCTTGATAATGAAATTTCCCCCCCGGGGGATCAATAAAGTACCTATCTATCTATCTATCTATCTATTATAATAGGGGTTTAAAACTGATGGTTGGCTGGTATTATAATAGGCATTTACTACTGATGGTTGGCTGGTATTATAATAGGGGTTTAAAACTGATGGTTGGCTGGTATTATAATAGGCATTTACTACTGATGGTTGGCTGGTATTATAATAGGGGTTTACTACTGATGGTTGGCTGGTATTATAATAGGTGTTTACTACTGATGGTTGGCTGGTATTATAATAGGGGTTTACTACTGATGGTTGGCTGGTATTATAATAGGTGTTTACTACTGATGGTTGGCTGGTATTATAATAGGGGTTTACTACTGATGGTTGGCTGGTATTATAATAGGTGTTTACTACTGATGGTTGGCTGGTATTATAATAGGTGTTTACTACTGATGGTTGGCTGGTATTGTAATAGGGGTTTACTACTGATGGTTGGCTGGTATTATAATAGGTGTTTACTACTGATGGTTGGCTGGTATTATAATAGGGGTTTACTACTGATGGTTGGCTGGTATTATAATAGGGGTTTACTACTGATGGTTGGCTGGTATTATAATAGGTGTTTACTACTGATGGTTGGCTGGTATTATAATAGGCATTTACTACTGATGGTTGGCTGGTATTATAATAGGTGTTTACTACTGATGGTTGGCTGGTATTATAATAGGTGTTTACTACTGATGGTTGGCTGGTATTATAATAGGGGTTTAAAACTGATGGTTGGCTGGTATTATAATAGGGGTTTACTACTGATGGTTGGCTGGTATTATAATAGGGGTTTACTACTGATGGTTGGGTGGTATTATAATAGGGGTTTACTACTGATGGTTGGCTGGTATTATAATAGGTGTTTACTACTGATGGTTGGCTGGTATTATAATAGGTGTTTACTATTGATGGTTGGCTGGTATTATAATAGATAGATAGATAGATAGATAGATAGATAGATAGATAGATAGATAGATAGATAGATAGATAGATAGATAGATAGATAGATAGATAGATAGATAGATAGATAGATAGATAGATAGATAGATAGATAGATAGATAGATAGATAGATAGATACTTTATTGATCCCCCGGGGGGGAAATTTCATTATCAAGCAGCTACAACAAAAACACAGGGCAGGTGCAAAATGCCACAACGAAAGTACACAAAAGACAGATACACGGTACATGATACATAGAGCGGCAGTATGAAAAAGTATAGAAATACAGGATATCTGGAGTGCAAAAAAAAGCTATAAAAGGACATTGCGTAGTATGAGTGGTTGGCTGAATATGTACACTATACATTGGTGGATGTTGGATGGTTAACTATACTATACAGGTTGATGGCAGAGAAATACTTCAGTAGCTAAAAATGCGTATGATATGAGCGAGGGTAATAATAGTTTACTTAATAGACAGAATGGGTAAATGTTGCATGGTTAAATTAGCTGTACAGTTAGGTATACAGTTATATTTACAGATAAGTGAATACTTGCGTGGTTACACAAACTGTACAGGTAAATGACAGGAAGAGATACTATAATAGCTAAATGTGTGTATGATATTATTGGGCTAATAATAGTAATTCCCTTAAAATACAGTCCTTAGTGCGCAGGGTTTAATTACAGACAACTGCACTTATTGCACATTTGATATACTAAAAGCAATGAGAAAAGGTGCAACTGGCAGGATACTAATATGCATTCCTGAGTGAATGCCTAGGTCCAATAATTACTTACAATATTGCATGTGATATAATATAACAACTGTACATGGGTATGTATATACAGACCTGTATGAATAAGTAGGTCCTGAGTGGATGAGTGCTGACGGAACAGAGTTACTCACGGATGGATGCATAATTGTTAAACTAGGTCCTAGCACCCCAACAGTTCCAGATCTATGTTGCCGACGGCACGGCACCCCGGTGAGGCATTATATAGTCTCATAGCCGCCGGCAGGAAGGACCTCCTGTGGCGCTCTCTGGCACACCGTGGTGGGATCAGTCTGTGACTGAAAGAGCTCCTCTGCGTCATAACCATAGCGTGCAGAGGGTGGGTGACGTTGTCCATGATGGCCAGCAGTTTGGCCAGGATCCGTCTCTCCGCCACCTCCTCTAGAGTGTCAAGGCTCATCCCCAGGACAGAGCTAGCCTTCCTGATCAGCTTATTTACCCGAGAAGCATCACCGGCTTTGATGTTTGCTCCCCAGCACACCACTGCAAAAAAGATGGCACTGGCCACCACAGACTGGTAGAAGGTATGCAGTAGTTTACTGCACACGTTGAAGGACCTGAGCCTCCTCAGAAAGTAGAGTCGGCTCTGGCCCTTTTTGTACAGGGGTTTACTACTGATGGTTGGCTGGTATTATAAGGGGTTAACTATATCCTTATTACTACATAAGATCATTAGCAGAACAGAATATAACTTATTACAAAATCAAATGTTCAGTTGACTCTTTACATTGATTCCTGAAAATATCTGACGGGAGACAATGGAAATACAGTACCTATGTATTTTAACAGGAATTAGTAGGTTTTGACCTCTAGGACATCCAGTACTGTTTCTACTGTATCGTTACATACATCAGAGTATTATGTCTCGATAGAAATCCTCTAGGATCACTAAAGCTCTTTAAGCAAGGCTGCATCCCAAATGGCACCCTATTCCCTAGTGCACAACTTTTGTCAAACCTTTTGCTCTCCCTCTCCTCTGCTCCCCCTCTCATCTGTCAGTCCTCTAACACTGATAATTCATCCCAGTCCTCTAACACTGATAATTCATCCCAGTCCTCTAACACTGATAATTCATCCCAGTCCTCTAACACTGGTAATTCATCCCAGTCCTCTAACACTGATAAGTCATCCCAGTCTTCTAACACTGATAATTCATCCCAGTCCTCTTCATCCCAGTCCTCTAACACTGATAATTCATCCCAGTCCTCTAACACTGATAATTCATCCCAGTCCTCTAACACTGATAATTCATCCCAGTCCTCTAACACTGATAATTCATCCCAGTCCTCTAACACTGATAATTCATCCCAGTCCTCTAACACTGATAATTCATCCCAGTCCTCTAACACTGATAATTCATCCCAGTCCTCTAACACTGGTAATTCATCCCAGTCCTCTAACACTGATAATTCATCCCAGTCTTCTAACACTGATAATTCATCCCAGTCCTCTAACACTGATAATTCATCCCAGTCCTCTAACACTGATAATTCATCCCAGTCCTCTAACACTGATAATTCATCCCAGTCCTCTAACACTGATAATTCATCCCAGTCCTCTAACACTGATAATTCATCCCAGTCCTCTAACACTGATAATTCATCCCAGTCCTCTAACACTGATAATTCATCCCAGTCCTCTAACACTGATAATTCATCCCAGTCCTCTAACACTGATAATTCATCCCAGTCCTCTAACACTGGTAATTCATACCAGTCCTCTAAGACTGGTAATTCATCCCAGTCCGTTAACACTGAGTTGCACTTGTATTGTATCATAATAATGTACTTGTATTATTAAGCCTGCCATGTAAATGCATGTATCCATTTACATGTTCTTTCAGTAACAACCTTAGTTCTTCAGGTATACTTGTGTTATTGATTAATGTTTTTTCCATGGGCAGTGAAAATGTAACCCTACATAGCTAACTTCATCATGTCTCCCTCATTCTTGCTTTGAACTGTGGATTTGTGCATCTTTCTTCCATAGCATTGAGCCAGTTAGCTAAGCCTAACAATAACTCACAACACAGACATGCATACAATAACTCACGTTATGTAACTGAAGCTAAGAACAGCATGGTTTTTCAGATTCACTGTTCAGAAGCTTTACAAAGTATTTGTTGGGTTGAGCCACAAGATCCACCTACCAGATACAGTTAGTTTTAAGTTGATGAATAATGATTAAGAGACATCTAAACATATGGGAGGCCCTATATGAAATACTTCCAGGTTGGCTCATATCATCTGAAATACTTCCATGTTGGGTCATATCATCTGAAATACTTCCATGTTGGCTCATATCATCTGAAATACTGGGTCATATCATTTGTCTGAAGAAGCAGATGAAAACGGATCAAGCTGTTACAAAAACTAACTAGCAGAAATGAACAAGTTAGAAATGATTTAAACCCTTTGCTGTAGGCTACAATTTACTAGTTAAAAAATCATGTATGTCATTTAAAATATTTTCACCCCACCCAGTATTGTAATCAAAACTTACCAGAAAGCATGTAGTCCTTGGCTCAGACAGTGTAGTAGTGTGGGCTCAATAGCATCTCATTAGTGTGCAAGATCTTGAGAATCAACTGTACATGTGATGGAAGAATGCACTGATGCATTTTTTGTACACATTTTCACCAAACAGCAAACATCTTACAAGGTAAGCTTCGATATGGTCTGTGTTTGAGCTTTAGCTACATTCAAATGAATCCTAAGATTGGTAGGAACAAATCTAGCCTATAGCCATTAACCAGCAATGCAGTTTTAAGAAAAATAAGTGTGTAAGAAAAAAATTGATAATTAAAAAAATAAAATAATGAATAATTAAAGAGCAGCAGTAAAATAACAGTAGCGAGGCTCTATACAGGAAGTACTGGTACTGGTACTGGTACTGAGTCAATGTGCGGGGGCACTGGTTAGTCAAGGTAATTGAGGTAATATGTAAATGTAGTGGGGGGGAGTCAATGCAAATAGTCTGAGTAGCCATTTGATTAGCTGTTCAGCAGTCTTATGGCTTGGGGGTAGAAGCTGTTAAGAAGCCTTTTTGTCCTAGACTTGGTGCTCCGGTACCGCTTGCTATGCGGTAGCAGAGAGAACAGTCTATGACTACGGTGACATGAGTCTATGACCATTTTTAGGGCCTTCCTCTGACACCGCCTGTCGTAGAGGTCCTGGATGGCAGGAAGCTTGGCCCCAGTGATGTACTGGGCCGTACACACTACCCTCTGTAGTGCCTTGCGGTCGGAGGCAGAGCAGTTGCCATACCAGGCAGTGATGCAACCAGTCAGGATGCTCTCGATGATGCAGCTGTAGAACCTTTTGAGGATCTGAGGACCCATGCCAAATATTTGGGAATAGGCTTTGTTGTGCCCTCTTCACGACTGTCTTGGTGCGTTTGGACCATTCTAGTTTGTTGGTAATGTGGACACCAAGGAACTTGAAGCTCTCAACCTGATCCACTACAGCCCCGTCGATGAGAATGGGGAGTGCTCGGTCCTCCTTTTCCTGTAGTCCACAATCATCTCCTTTGTCTTGATTACGTTGAGGGAGAGGTTGTTATCCTGACACCACACGGCCAGGTCTCTGACCTCCTCCCTATAAGCTGTCTCATCGTTGTCGGTGATCAGGCCTACCACTGATGTGTTGTCTGCAAACTTAATGATGGTGTTGGAGTCGTGCCTGGCCATGCAGTCATGGGTGAACAGGAAGTACAGGAGGGGACTGAGCACGCATCCCCTGAGGGGCCCCAGTGCTGAGGATCAGTGTGTCAGATGTGTTGTCGCCTACCCTTACCACCTTGGGGCGGCCCGTCAGGAAGTTCAGTGTCTAGGGTTTCTGGGATAATGGTGTTGATGTGAGCCATGACCAGCCTGCTTACGCGCTGTAGGCATCCATATCCCCTGTATGTCCCCTGACACCACTACAATATTGTAGAGAGTTTGGTGTTGTAGAAATTTAGTTTTTATAGTGAACAATAACTTTTAGGCACATCCAGTGTGCAAAAACAGTACAATTACCCCATTTGGATGCTTTGGAGATGTTGAAAGGACACTTGAATGTACCCTGGAAGACCACCGCAATGTGTTGGTAAGGTTAACATGGTAGAAATTGGGTTTATATACTGAACAAATAGCATTTAGGGATTGCAAATATCTAAATGCTCTGGAATTTACTTTAATTACAGAAATTCCACTTTGGAGCGGTTTCAGGACACTTGTAAACCGTGGCCCGTGGCCACACCTAACACCACTTACTAGAACATCTGACCATCTCTAGTTGTTAGGTCTATCAATCCCATTTTTTTTCTGATATTATTCACATATTGTGGAAGCCATCTCATGTGTTTCCCGCTCTAGCAACCAATAATATACTTATAGTTTGTCAATGAAAGATGACTTTCAAAATAAAAAAACTAAAGCTTTAAGGTAGCTTTACTTTTACTCAAGTGTGTGGGTGGGTGTATTAGTGGGTGGGTGGGTGGGTGGGTGTATTAGTGGGTGGGTGGGTGGGTGTATTAGTGGGTGGGTTGGTGTATTAGTGTGTGGGTGGGTGTATTAGTGGGTGGGTGGGTGGGTGTATTAGTGTGTGGGTGGGTGTATTAGTGGGTGGGTTGGTGTATTAGTGTGTGGGTTGGTGTATTAGTGTGTGGGTGGGTGTATTAGTGGGTGGGTGGGTGTATTAGTGGGTGGGTGGGTGTATTAGTGGGTGGATGGGTGTATTAGTGTGTGGGTGTGTGAATGTGGGTGGGTGTATTAATGTGTGGGTGGGTGTATGTCTGTGGGTGAGTGTATTAGTGGGTGGGTGGGTGGGTGTATTAGTGTATGTGGGTGGGTGTATTAGTGGGTAGGGGGGGCGTATTAGTGGGTGGGGGGGCGTATTAGTGGGTGGGTGTATTAGTGGGTATGTGGTTGGGTGGTAGTTGCACCATAGACCATAGAGATTAGATTGTCCTAGCGAGGATGTCTCTGTGTTATCCCTTGTGAGCGTTAGTGTTCTTGAGACCAGACACATTCACCTGATGTTCTGGAACACGGCATACCTTGTCTGTGTGTCGAGTTAATCTGTCTAGTCATCTTTCTTCTCAATTTCCTTGTGATGGAACACTTGATGGTCACGTCTTTTAAGTGGACTAAAATGAATCAACATTATGTGTGCTCACTGGTAGGCTTGGATAAAGTTAATTGAGGTAGGTTTAAAATACATTGTCAAAACAAGATTATGTCAGGGTTGTTCTCGAAAGGAGGAATGTCTTGTTCATTCATCTCAAATGGTATTTGTTTGTAGACCGATTTGAACCTGTCAGTCTCTTTAGACCTGAACACTGCTTAGAAAAACCCCAGAAGAAGATTACAGTACAACACTCTAGAAAGGCTTTTGGATTATGGAATTGAATCATTGCTGTCTTTCTCACATGCACTCCTCCAACAAATACAGAATAACACAGAACCAAGAAGAAGAAAAATGGGTTTCAGTTGCTGTGTGTAATATTTATGGGGTCACTTAGCACTTTCCACACTGTTCTCATCAAAGAGGAATGAGGTGAATACACACACACATATGAAACCATTTCAGGGTCGACCACCACACCCTCTCACCACAGGCTGCTGTAGAGCAGGATTTAATCATTGTTGAGCTCTTTACTACTTGAGCTCTTCTGGTGACCCTTCCTCCTGTAGAGACATCTGATCTGTGTCCAGGTTCAATCCCAGCTAGCACATTTGGTTCATTGGAAGTTGTGGGAACATACGTTTTTGGTTTCCCATTGGTTCTGGCCATAAAGCCAGTAGTTTCCTGACTGGTTAAATGCTCTGAGAACGGAAGTGAACATTTCGCCTGTTCTGGGATCATTCATTTTTAGGTTGCAGGGAGGTTTTGAAAACATTTTACTGTTGTTCCCTGAAAGTTTTCCAGGGAGGTTTTATTAACATTCTGACAATGGAAGTTATAGGTTATTTGAAGGTAATTAAATAATTTTCTGAGCACACGCTTCAATAAGACTTTTAACAACACTGTTAGCTTAGGTTAACTGTTTTGAACTCTAAGCACAGATGGAATTCATTTGCTTAGGCATTAATCATGAAAACACATTTATTTTGGCACAGCCTCAGTGAGATTTGAACCTATGATCTTCTGTTCTCTATCCATGGAATGAGTTCATTGCACCACCAGGATGGAACTAGTATGCCAACTTTTTTTTTAAACTCATAGGAAGCTGTTCATTTCAGCCTATTCAAACAGACCCTATTTCAAAGGAAACAAGCACTCATTAAGATCAGGTGTGGACAATTATAGGCGCAGCCAACACACCTGAACACACTTAAGAAGCTTGTGTTGTTGTTGCTGCTACAGTAGGTGAACAAAGAGGCCCATGTCCCTACTCTGACAGATCTGTCACCTGTGTGTGAAAACACTGAGACCTCTCAACCAAACCCACATGATTTACAGTAAGGAAGTACTGTCTGAAGTGCCTGGTGATAATTTAATGAGGTTCTTGTGTATTTTACACAATACCTGCTAGTTTTATCCACGATTCCATACATTGATTTGCAACAGATGGGCAGATTTTTACGTGGCAATGTAGGGAGGAAGTTTAAAGGCCTCTCATAGCCTGAGAAATAATAATTTTCATAAAAGACAAATTGATACCCACACACTTTGAATGCTCCTGCACTTTTACTGAGGACTTTTACTGGATGGACTCCTCTACCTCTAAACTAACACTGTCTAACCCCCAGTCTATCCCCCCGTCTAACCCCCAGTCTATCCCCCCGTCTAACCCCCAGTCTATCCCCCAGTCTAACCCCCAGTCTATCCCCCAGTCTAACCCCCAGTCTATCCCCCGGTCTAACCCCCAGTCTAACCCCCAGTCTATCCCCCTGTCTAACCCTGTCTAACCCCCCGTCTAACCCCCCGTCTAACCCCCAGTCTATCCCCCAGTCTAACCCCCAGTCTATCCCCCAGTCTAACCCCCAGTCTATCCCCCCGTCTAACCCTGTCTAACCCCCCGTCTAACCCCCAGTCTATCCCCCAGTCTAACCCCCAGTCTATCCCCCAGTCTATTTCCCAGTCTAACCCCCGGTCTATCCCCCGGTCTAACCCCCCGTCTAACCCCCCGTCTAACCCCCAGTCTATCCCCCAGTCTATCCCCCAGTCTATTTCCCAGTCTAACCCCCAGTCTATCCCCCAGTCTATTTCCCAGTCTAACCCCCAGTCTATCCCCCAGTCTATTTCCCAGTCTAACCCCCAATCTATCCCCCAGTCTATCCCCCAGTCTAACCCCCAGTCTATCTCCAGTCTAACCCCCACGTACACAGTTTTGTTACCCAAGAACACCATCCTGTCTCAGACTGAACCTGACAGAGTCCAGTCCACGTATACAGTTTAAGTTTTGAAGTGTTTCCCAAGAACCCCATCCAGTCTCAGTCAACCTGGCAGAATCCAGTCCATGTATACAGTTTAAGTTTTGAAGTGTTTCCCAAGAACCCCATCCTGCTCACAGTCAACATGGCTGTGGTCTGACTGTATGTGGTCCATAGCCTCTACCAGACCTCCGTCCAGTCCAGGGACTCTCTCCAAGGCTTTCCCAGCAGTACTCCACCCTCCTGTTCTGATAGAAATCCTCCATTTAATGGAGAACCCTGGAGGGGGGCCAGGATAATGAGGCAAACACCATCTGCTTCGCTAACATGCAATTCAAGCCAAAGGGGGCAGGTGTGTGTGTGTGTGTGTGTGTGTGTGTGTGTGTGTGTGTGTGTGTGTGTGTGTGTGTGTGTGTGTGTGTGTGTGTGTGTGTGTGTGTGTGTGTGCGTGTGTGCGTGTGTGTGACGTTTAACGTGCGTGTGTGCGTATGTGTGTGTGCATACTAAACATTCCAAAGGAGGAAGAAACACAAAACTGACGGACAGAATGAAGATCTTGAACTCATCCACATGGACACCTGCAACCCCTCCATTATCTCAGCCAATCATGGCTAGCCAGGAAGGATCCTATCTTTCGTCCTACCCACTGGACATCAGTTCAACCTCTACAGTCGTGGTCAAACGTTTTGAGAATGACACAAGTATTGGTCTCCACAAAGTTTGCTGCTTCAGTCTTCTTAGATCTTTATGTCAGTAGTTACTATGGTACACTGAAGTATAATTACAAGTATTCCATAAGTGTCAAAGGCATTCATTGACAATGACATTCAGTTTATGCAAAGAGTCAATATTTGCAGTGTTGACCCTTCTTTTTTAAGACCTCTGCAATCCGCCCTGGCATGCTGTCAATTAACTTCTGGGCCACATCCTGACTGATGGCAGGCCATTCTTGCATAATCAATGCTTGGAGTTTGTCAGAAGTTGTGGGTTTTTGTTTGTCCACCCGCCTCTTGAGGATCGACCACAAGTTCTCAATGGGATTAAGGTCTGGGGAGTTTCCTGGCCATGGACCCAAAATGTCGATGTTTTGTTCCCCGAGCCACTTAGCAAGGTGCTCCATCATGCTGGAAAAGGCATTGGTCGTCACCAAACTGTTCTTGGATGGTTGGGAGAAGTTGCTCTCGGAGGATGTGTTGGTACCACTCTTTATTTATGGCTGTGTTCTTAGGCAAAATTGTGAGTGAGCCCACTCCCTTGGCTGAGAAGCAACCCCACACATTTTTGATTTTACCTTTATTTTACTAGGCAAGTCAGTTAAGAACAAATTCTTATTTTCAATGACGGCCTAGAAACAGTGGATTTTTACCTTGTCAGCTCAGGGATTCGATCCAGCAACCTTTCGGTTACAGGCCCAACACTCTAACGACTGGGCTACCTGCCGCATGAATGGGCTCAGGATTCTTTACTGTTGGCATGACACAGGACGGTACCGCTCACCTTGTCTTCTCCGGACAAGGTGTTTTCCGGATGGCCCAAACAATTGGAAAGGGGATTCATCAGAGAAAATGACTCTACTCCAGTCCTCAGCAGTCCAATCCCTGTACCTTTTGCAGAATATCAGTCTGTCCCTGATGTTTTTCTTGGAGAGAAGGGGCTTCTTTGCTGCCCTTCTTGACAACAGGCCATCCTCCAATAGTCTTCTCCTCACTGTGCGTGCAGATGCACTCACACTTGCCTGCTGCTATTCCTGCGCAAGCTCTGCACTGGTGGTGCCTTGATCCCGCAGCTGAATCAACTTTAGGAGACGGTCCTGGTGCTTGCTGGACTTTCTTGGGCGCCCTGACGCCTTCTTCACAACAATTGAACCTCTCTCCTTGAAGTTCTTGATGATCCGATAAATGGTTGATTTAGGTGCTATCTTACCAGCAGCAATATCCTTGCCTGTGAAGCCCTTTTTGTGCAAAGCAATGATGACGGCACGTGTTTCCAGCCTTTTCCTCGTCAACACTTTCACCTGTTAATTTTCATGGCAAAGAGGGACTTTGCAATTAATTGCAATTCATCTGATCACTCTTCATGACATTCTGGAGTATATGCAAATTGCCATCATCAACACTGAGGCAGCAAACTTTGTGGAGACCAATACTTGTGTCATTCTCAAAACTTTTGACCATGACTGTAGTTCTGATTTACATTTGGTTGAGTTGTCAACTAATGTGAATTCAACATGAAATTGACAAGAAACTGTCAAAGTTTCATTGGATTTAGGTTAAAAGTTGGGTGAAAAAAAATACGAAATACCCTTAAGTTGATGACTTTAAAAAAAAAAAAAGTCATTTTTCCCATTTGTAATGACGTATAAACAACATTGATTCAATCAGTTTGTGCCCAGTGGGCTCAATTTAAGATTTGTATAAATATTTACAGATCCCATTCAAGTTTGTTATTAAGGCACATGAAATATGTAATATATATAAGGACTGGAGGGCAGCACAACATATTGAAACCATTTGAAGTGATTGATTAATTAATCTTTACAGCATTACAAACACAATGAAAGGTTAGGCTCAGTGGAAAGGGTTCAGAGAAGGGAAAATATCAATTATAAAACACAACCTTTAATGATGAATTCAAATCCTAATTGTTTTGGCATGGTTCAAACCTTCCTCTTGAAAGGGCACTGCTTGTAGCCAATCCCTATTGTACATTTACTGCGATGGCATAACAGCTTTTCTTCAATACAATAATTACGTTGTTTAAGGTGTGAGGAATCACCATGGGATATGGGCCACACATCCAAACATGGAAGTTCTACTGGTGTTTTCATTGTTGTACTTGGGGCACCCTTGAAAAATCGATTTTTATCTAAATGGAATTTCATTGGGTTCATTGGGTTTCCAGTTTCTCAGAACCAGATTCAACCTATTCCTGTACTAAGAAGCACTTTCTCAATTGAGCATGTTTTTTAGTCCAAGAGTAGAGCTGAATCCATGTCAGGGAAACCAGCCTGTAGAGTAGAAACAGTATCCAGAAGTAGCCACCGCCAACACTTCTCACGCTAGGGACAGCAGAGCCAGACAGTGATATCAAAGCATTGGCTCTGATTTCTTCTCAGCTGAGGGAGGTGATGACTGAAACCCAGTAGACTGGTTTTAAACCATGTATAGTGCCAGTTTCCTGGACCCTGACTTGAGCCTGTTCACAGTTTAAGGGGACAGCCAGCCAGCCAGACAATGATATTAAAGCCACAGTATGTAGGCCCACTGCCTGAGCTGCCCGTCTGGGCCCATATTCACAGTCTCAGAGTAGGAACCTTTTAGATCATAATGAAGGCGCCTTGCCTTGGCCCTGCTGTCTGCTGAGGCAGCAGGCGATGTGATGATGGTCAATAAACACAGGCGTGTTCACCACTCTGATACATCTACAAGAGATGGGGAGGGAGGGAGGGAGGGAGGGAGGGAGGGAGGGAGGGAGGGGACGATAAGAGCTCCTTGAAGTGTATAGAGGGAGAGTATGAGAGGAACATGGGTGGGTGAGTAACACTGACCTGGTGAGTAACACTGACCTGGTGAGTAACAGTGACTTGGTGAGTAACAGTGAGCTGGTGGGTAACACTGACTTGGTGGGCAACTCTGACGTGGTGAGTAACACTGACTTGGTGAGTAACACTGACTTGGTGGGTAACACTGACCAGGTGGGTAACACTGACTTGGTGGGTAATACTGACTTGGTGGGTAACACTGACTTGGTGGGTAACACTGACTTGGTGGGTAACACTGACCAGGTGGGTAACACTGACTTGGTGGGTAACACTGACCTGGTGGGTAACACTGACCTGGTGGGTAACACTGACTTGGTGGGTAACACTGACTCGTTGAGTAACACTGACTCGTTGAGTAATATTGACTTGTTGAGTAACACTGACTTGGTGGGTAATACTGACCTGGTGGGCAACACTGACTTGGTGAGTAACACTGACCTGCTGACTAAAACTGACCTGGTGGGTAACACTGACCTGGTGGACAACACTGACTTGGTGAATAACACTGACCTGGTGAGTAACACTGACTCGTTGAGTAAGTAACACTGACTTGGTGGGTAACACTGACCTGATGGGTAACATTGACCTAGTGAGTAAAACTGACCTGGTGGGTAACACTGACCTGGTGGATAAGACTGACTTGGTGGTTAACATTGACCTAGTGAGTAAAACTGACCTGGTGGGTAACACTGACCTGGTGGGTAACACTGACCTGGTGGGGAACATTGACTAGGGTTGAATGGCTTCTCTACAGCCTCTGTATGATGAATCAACGCTCAGGGTGGGGACAGGCAGCCCATCTCAGTATGGAGCGCAGTTCACAATGCATGTAGACCTATCATCTCATCATGGTAACTTTTTTTGGGGAGACAGGTAGGCCTACATTTACTGCAGCATAGCATATACTACAGTAATATAAAGACCGAATAAACTTCTAAATTAGCCATCTCCATCTTGCTTTGGGGGTCACCTTGTTTTTAAATTGCAAAGAGTATCCTGCCATCCAGGAGCTTTATACCAGGCGGTGTCAGAGTAAGACTCCAGCCGGTAGTACAGTACATATCTACGTCAATTACTTCCTACCCCTGAGCATTTACTTATTTTTTACTCATTGTTGTTATTCACTGTGTATTTATTCCTTGTGTCAATATTTCAGTTTTTTAATATTTTTTATCTTTATCTTTCACTCTGCGTTTTTGGAAAATGTCCCGTAAGTAGCCATTTCACTGTTAGTCTACATCTGGTGTTTATGAAGTATGTGACAAATGCATTTTTATTTGATTTAACTGACTTCAAGTCTGCAGTTTTGGGATTTTTTTTTAAATTTTCTACACTTAATAACTTAATAGACATATATTGTTCATGTTAGCATTCTCATTAACACTTACAATTGAACTGTTCTTGTGCCTCTGTAATTAAACTGTAATTACTTTTGGAGCAACATTTTATTTATATGTTGTTACATAATTCATTGGGTATTGCATTTTAATTGCACAATGAGCTGAGAGTGTTTCCAAAGTCCTTTGTAACAATGTTGCTATTGTAATAATCACAAAGTTACTACATATGTTTTAAGATCTTGATGTCAAGTGTTACTTTATTACCTTATAGGCTATATTAAGATTCATATCTGAGAGCCCTCTAAACAATGTGCTAATGATCATATATTTAGACTAGACTAATTTCGACTAACTTGTAATTTTTGGTTCTCCATCAAATACTTGGCAGCCATCAAATAAATATATTTTCCTTCAAATATTATTTGGTTTTCCGTATAAATGACGATGATGATTTTTGGAGCTGGTTTTGCTGGTACTGTATATATTTAGTTCAGCAGTGCATATGGTAATATAATAATAATAATAATAATAATATAGTAATATAATTATAATAATATGGTAATATAATAATAATAATAATATAGTAATATAATTATTATAATATAATAATATAATTATAATAATATAATTGCACTGGTACTCATGGATTCGGTGATGAGTAACCTTTCAAAATGCTTCAAACCTGTTAGCATAACACAGCAAGAGACTATGACAAACGACAGCATATTCCCACAATATTTCTACAACCAATTCTCCATTCATTTGCCAACATGGCATCACAGATGAGACCTTTACCCTGAAGGGCTGATACAGCTGGAGCATATCTCAGACTTAAGTCGTCAGGCAGCGTACAGACAGACTTGATGTACTAACCCTGAAACCTGGATCCAATAATGAGCAGGAAATTCTATTCTGGGATCTTAGGAATCCAAGAATCTTCAGCGCCTGACGGCGTTCCAAAGGGCACCATATTCCCTATATATTCCACTACTTTTGACCAGAGCCATGTAGGGAATAGGATGCCATTTGGGACTCAGCCCAGGAATCTTCATCCCCTCCCACTAAATCATTAGCGCAGACCGGGAGCGCCGACCGACTGACTGACCAAACCTCAACTTGTCTTCAATGAATAGCTCCTTTTGTGTGTGTGGGAGTCATGTGTGCGTCTCAAATGGCACCCTATTCCCTATATAGGGTGCCATTTGACTCTGGTCGAAAGTAGTGCACTACATAGAGAATAGGTTGCCATTTGGGATGAAGCCATGGTTGTCCCCTTCTCCTTTCCTTGAACACGTGCGTGACTCCTCCTGATAGAATGTTCTGTGGGGATTCTTTCTCTCGTCCAACAGCAAAATATTTTCCCACTTTGGATCATTTGAAGATCCTGGATATCAATCTCCTGAGCGTGACCCTTAATATGATTAGGCCTATGGTTGCGTCCCAAATGGCACCTTATTCCCTGTATAGTGCACTTCTTTTGACTGGGGCCCATAGGGCTCTTCTCAGAAGTAGTGCACTATATATAAGAACTTTTATTTGGAGATATGATGCTCTTTGTCCACGTCTACCTGTCAGAATCAAATGATTTTCCAGAATAAATCTGCGAATAAAATAAGATCTAACTGTATGTGCTCAGCTCTTCCCCAGTTGGTCGGTTTATTATCTTTTAATTTAAAGGTTGAACTTGAAGAACGTTTCGGTGATGATTCTTCATAGACTACAATGGAGCACTACCGCTTCCAACCGTGTCAGCCCAGATTGCGAACGCCCATGGCCATGGCTAAGATAAGACATGGATGGACCTTCACTTTATTGGACTGAAACCATGTTGTGTTTCCAGTCACAGTCAGTCTATTGAACTCCCAGATAGAGAGATTAGCTGACGTTCTAGTGCATCCAAGTGGATGGGCTCCGTTTGTGCTCCGTTTGCATGTGACTGTCTCACTAATTACAAAAAGCACACAAATGCACAAAAATACCCAAAAGGAAGACGAAATGAAAGAAAGTCACATGTTCATCAAACTGATCTGTCATCACAGATTAGGAGGTGTAGGCCAGCCAGCCAAGGACTGATTGTTTCACTAGAGAACAGTTTCACAATGTACTGAGTGGATATTTCACAGCAGCTAAAAACAATGAAAATAATATCAACAAGAAAAATATGATTTATTTGGAGCTTCTCACAAAATAATTAATCTTACTAAATGTCATTATAAACACAGGACAGAAATAAAGAGCATCTTACATTAGTGCATTTCTAACACTTGTTTTTCCTTTATAGTACTGATAAGACAGACAGACAGACAGACAGACAGACAGACAGACAGACAGACAGACAGACAGACAGACAGACAGACAGACAGACAGACAGACAGACAGACAGACAGACAGACAGACAGACAGACAGACAGACAGACAGACAGACAGACAGACAGACAGACAGACAGACAGACAGACAGACAGACAGACAGACAGACAGACAGACAGACAGACAGACAGACAGACAGACAGACAGACAGACAGACAGACAGACAGACAGACAGACAGACAGACAGACAGACAGACAGACAGACAGACAGACAGACAGACAGATAGATAGATAGATAGATAGATAGATAGATAGATAGATAGATAGATAGATAGATAGATAGATACTTTATTGATCCCCCGAGGGGGAAATTTCTTCTTCATTGGTTTTACTTGTAATGATCGTGATATGGGGTTGTTTGAGTTACTTTACACACTGACTGATTGTACGTTGCTCTAGAGAAGCATCTGCTTAATGACTCAAATGAAGTCACAGCAGTTTAAAACTAGGTTGTAGATATCCTGTAGAGTTTCAACTGTATTGTAGAGCAGCATCGGTTTTTAAATCAGCGATGCAGCAGCAGTAGTTAAAGCCTGAGTTAAGTATAGCCCGTCAGGGGGTCCAATCCGGCCCCCGGGTGGTTTTAGAAATATATATATATGGGGGAGGGGGACTAACTCAATATACTTTAAAATGACTAAAACCAAATGGAAACAGTGTAAAAAATGACCTACATTCATACAGTTTCTTGACTGTGTCCAGCTTGCTAATAATCACCGAAATGTAAGCTAGACAGTCAGGGAGCATAGAATATTCTAAAAAACTATGCATTTTTTTAATTTTAATTTAACTAGGCAAGTCAGTTAAGAACAAATTCTTATTTACAATGACGGCCTACACAGGCCAAACTCAGACGACGCTGGGCCAATTGTGCGCCGCCCAATGGGACTCCCAATCACAGCCAGATATGAACCGGGTTGTCTGTAGTGACGCCTGCAGCACTGTGTGCGGGGGGCTGTAGGTTAACTGCCTTGTTCAGGGGCAGAATTACAGATTTTCACCTTGACAGCTCAGGGATACGATCCAGCAACCTGGACCTTGTTGAAGACCGAATGGAGCAAAATGAGTTTGACACCCCTGCTGTGGAGTTTAAATGAATTTGACACCCCTGCTGTAGAGTTTAAAATGAGTTTGACACCCCTGCTGTAGAGTTTAAAATGAATTTGACACCCCTGCTGTAGAGTTTTAAATGAATTTGACACCCCTGCTGTAGAGTTTAAAATGAATTTGACACCCCTGCTGTAGAGTTTTAAATGAATTTGACACCCCTGCTGTAGAGTTTTAAATGAATTTGACACCCCTGCTGTAGAGTTTTAAATGGATTTGACACCCCTGCTGTAGAGTTTTAAATGAATTTGACACCCCTGCTGTAGAGTTTAAAATGAGTTTGACACCCCTGCTGTAGAGTTTAAAATGAATTTGACACCCCTGCTGTAGAGTTTAAAATGTACTGTAGAGCAGCAGGGAGTTAAAAGCAATGTTGCAGCAGCAGCAGAGGTTAAGGCTGGATTAAGTATAGGGTTCTAGATATCCTGTAGAGTTTAAACTGTATTGTAGAGCAGCAGTAGAGCTTGAAAGCAACATTGCAGCAGCAGCAACATAGCACCTTCCGTGCCCAGGGACCCAAGGCCAAAGCTCCTCCCCCTCCTCCCCCCTCCCCCTCATCTTCTTCTTAGCTACACTGGACAGTTCTGAGAAGGTAACACTCTCTTTCTCTGTCTCTTTCTCTTTCTCTCTGTATCGTTCTCTCTCACTTTCTCTCTTTCTCTTTCTCTCTCTCTTTCTCTCTCTTTCTCTGTCTCTTTCTCTGTCTCTTTCTCTGTCTCTTTATCTCTCTCTCAACTAAATTCAATTCAATTCAAGAGGCTTTATTGGCATGGGAACATTTGTTTACATTGCCAAAGCAAGTGAAATAGATAATAAACAAAAGTGAAATAATGAACATTACACACAAAGTTCCAAAGGAATAGAGACATTTCAAATGTCATATTATGTCTACATACAGTGTTGTAACGATGTGCAAGTAGTTAAATTACAAAAAGGAAAATAAATAATCATAATAATGGGTTGTATTTACAATGGTGTTTGTGGCAACAGGTCACAAATCTTGCTTCTGTGATTGCACACTGTAGTATTTCACCCAATAGATATATGAGTTGTTTTCAAATTCTTTGTGGATCTGTGTAATCTGAGGGAAACATGTGTCTCTAATATGGTCATACATTTGGCAGGAGGTTAGGAAGTGTAGCTCAGTTTCCACCTGCAGTGTGCACATATCCTGACTTCTCTTGAGAGCCAGGTCTGCCTACGGCAGCCTTTCTCAATAGCAAGGCTATGCTCACTGAGTCTGTACATAGTCAAAGCTTTCACAACTTTTGGGTCAGTCACAGTGGTCAGGTATTCTGCCACTGTGTACTCTCTGTTTAGGGCCAAATAGCATTCTAGTTTGCTCAGTTTTTTTGTTAATTCTTTCCAATGTGTCAAGTAATTGAATTTGTTTCCTAATGATTTGTTTGGGTCTTATTGTGTTTCGGTTCTGGGGCTCTGTGGGGTTTGTTTGTGTTTATGAACAGAGCTCCAGGACCAGCTTGCTTAGGGGACTCTTCTCCAGGTTCATCTCTCTGTAGGTGATGGCTTTGTTATGGAAGGTTTGGGAATTGCTTCCTTTTAGGTGGTTTTAGAATTCTCTTTAATAGATTTAATAGATTTTTATAATAAGTGGGTATCGGCTTAATTCTACTCTGCATGCATTATTTGGTGTTTTACGTTGTACACAGAGGATATCTTTGCAGAATTCTGAATGCATGAGTCTCAATTTGATGTTTGTCCACCTCCGCTGTCTTCAACCAGGATCTCATTGCCTGCGTCCGTAATGGGTCCGCGGTCAAACGACCACCCCTCATCACTGTCAAACGCTCCCTAAAACACTTCAGCGAGCAGGCCTTTCTAATCGACCTGGCCTGGGTATCCTGGAAGGATATTGACCTCATTCCATCAGTAGAGGATGCCTGGTTGTTCTTTAAAAGTGTTTTCCTCACCATCTTAAATAAGCATGCCCCATTCAGAAAATGTAGAACTAAGAACAGATATGGTTCACTCCAGACTGCCCTTGATCAGCACAAAAACATCCTGTGGCGTACTCCATTAGCATCGAATAGCCCCCGCTATATGCAACTTTTCAGGGAAGTCAGGAACCAATATACACAGTCAGTTAGGAAAGCAAAGGCTAGCTTTTTCAAACAGAAATTTGCATCTTGTAGCACTAATTCCAAAAAGTTTTGGGACACTGTAAAGTCCATGGAGAATAAGAGCACCTCCTCCCAGCTACCCCTTCCCCGGCCAACAGCTTTGCACCCACCGCAGCAACATTTTTATCGGCAGACTCAATAGCCTTGGTTTCTCAAATGACTGCCTCGCATGGTTCACCAACTACTTCCCACATAGAGTTCAGTGTCAAATCGGAGGGCCTGTAGTCCGGACCTCTGGCAGTCTCTATGGGGGTGCTACAGGGTTCAATTCTTGGGCCGACTCTATTCTCTGTATATATCAATGATGTCGCTCTTGCTGCTGGTGACTCTCTGATCCACCTCCACGCAGACGACACCATTCTGTATACATCTGGCCCTTCTCTGGACACTGTGTTAGCAAACCTCCAAACGAGCTTCAATGCCATACAACACTCCTTCCGTGGCCTCCAACTGCTCTTAAATGCTAGTAAAACTAAATGCATGCTCTTCAATCGAACGCTGCCCGCACCCGCCCGCCAGGGCTAGAATCAATACTCTCGACGGGTCTGACTTAGAATATGTGGACACCTACAAATACCTAGGTGTCTGGTTAGAATGTAAACTCTCCTTCCAGACTCACATTAAGCATCTCCAATCCAAAATTAAATCTAGAATTGGCTTCCTTTTTCGCAACAAAGCCTCCTTCACTCACGCTGCTAAACACGCCCTCGTAAAATCTTGACTTCGGCGATGTCATTTACAAAATAGCCTCCAACACTCTACTCAGCAAATTGGATGTAGTCTATCACAGTGCCATCCGTTTTGTTACCAAATCCCGATATATACTACCCACCAATGCGACATATGCTCTCGTTGGCCGGCCCTCACTACATATTCGTTGGTAAAACGCAAGGTGAACATAAATAGAATCCCCAATTAGAGACAACTCTCAAGACAGCTGCTTCTAATTGGGGATTGACCAAAACCAACCAAGACTCCCTGTATTATTGTCAGGTCCTGACTGTGGCCACGCTACTCCCACTGGAGGGAGTCTGAGACCTGGCCTCAGTCAGGCCTTGACAAAAACAACTTGTGTAGAAAGTCAACATCCGCACCTCGATGGTGTCAACTGTGCTTATGTCTGTGTAATGAGAAAGTAGGGTAGAAATTAAAACTTATATTTCTGGTCAAGTGATCGATGACAACCGAGCTCACTGCCCAGACTTACATAATTACAAAGAGGAGATTTTCCTGATTAAAATGGTTCCCAACTTGAAAAAATCGAAATATACACATGATATATTTGGCGAAATAGACAGACATAGCTATATTTCCCTATAGGAAACAACGGGACGACCTCAGAGTTCCATGAGTAATTTTACATTTTAACTATAGACAATGTGGACAGCTCTCATTGCCAACATTAGTGAAGCAGGCATTGTGACATAGAACAATAAACTGGGAATAGAATGTTTGGAAGGCGAGTTGGTGCCACGGTGCTCAATAAAACTAATAGGAGCTGGCAGGGTGAAAAATGCCCTAAAATAAGGCCTGTTTTTTCGTGATTACTTCAAAACTACGGCAAGCAGCTGGGAAATATAGTCATATTATGAAACTGGGCTCCACGGCGGATGCAATGAACTCGTTTTTATCAGAAAAAAACATTGTAAAAAATGGCATGTGTCCAGCCTACTACTAGCTAGTTTACTTTGGATGATACTAGTAACGTTCGCTAATTTAAATAGCTAGATAGCTAGAGTTAATGTCAGTTACTTTTACCTTAAATTCATTAGGGAATGTTGGAAAGACTATTCAGGTGTTTGGGGAATAACCTAACCTATAACATCATTTTGAGAAATACACTTTTTCAAGTGTGCTTTTCCTTTCCCATCCCCTTTTGTAATGAATAGTTGTAAGCCTTTGCATTTTCATTATTGATTAGTCTTATATGTATTATAGCAAACAGCATGCTAGAGAAGTGCTCATTGAATACATGTTTTGTGCATAAATGCTAGGTGTAATTACTCTTGCTATTTGTGTTTAGGCTATTATGTGGCTTAGGCTCTATTATTGTATAGTTTGACTATCAGCAGCTTTCCCTCTTCAGATGCACTTTTGAAATACTTGAATCCCACCCCTGCAAATCCTGGGCCACCTGCAGCATCAAGTGCTCCTGTTCTCTCTACCTCAGCACAGCCCAGCGATGCAGCATCAAGCACTCCTGTCCCCTCTACCTCAGCACAGCCCAGCGATGCAGCATCAAGCTCTCCTGTCCCCTCTACCTCAGCACAGCCCAGCGATGCAGCATCAAGCACTCCTGTCCCCTCTACCTCAGCACAGCCCAGCGATGCAGCATCAAGCATCTACAAAAAGGCTGCACCAATTGACCCTACTGACTGGCCATCTGTTTTAACTGATAAAGTAAGAACAGAGTTTGTTCTCAGAGGAACGTATCAAATAAAACACTTTTTCACGTTTCCGAAACAAAAAGACGGGAGAAGGTGTCAGCATGACTATTTCAATAGAGTTTTAGTCAATGGAGAAAAAAATCTAAAGAAGCTGACTAATGTACTCAAAAAAGAATGATAGTTTGTACTGCTTCTGCTGCTAAATGTTTTCTCAGAGAGATTTCAAATTGAATAGAGAAGGACTAAGGGATTGGAAAAATGCAAGCGACTTGCTCAAGGCCCATGAGGATAGCCAGGAGCATAATACACACATGGCAACATGGAAGGTATTGGAGGTCCGTCTTGCCAAGGGGCTAATAATAGATAAGCGAGAGATGGCATTCGCTGAGGCTGAGAGAAACAGGTGGCGTGAAGTTCTTACCAGATTGGTGGCAATAATTCAGTCCTTAGCTGAAAGAAACATGGCTTTAAGGGGATCCACAGACACATTAAACAAACCAGACAATGGCAATTTTCTCAAAGAGGTGGAGCTTATGGCCAAATTTGATCCAGTAATGAAGCAGCATGTTGGTAGGGTGGAAAGTGGAGCTGGCAGTCACACACATTACCTGGGCAAAAGAATCCAAAAATACTGGAAAAAATAGTTGAAGATATCAAAACATCAAAGTATTTCTCCATTATTTTACATTTCACCCCTGATCTGAGTCATAAGGAACAGCTCTCTGTCATTGTCAGAATTGTGTTACTGGAAAACATACCACAAATTAAAGAACATTTCATGGGCTTTCTTGTGGCAGAGGAGTCAACAGTGGAAAGTTTGTCATCTCTCATCCTCAAAAGGCTGGAGGATCTGAACATCCCCTTCGAAGACTGCAAAGGACAGTCCTATGACAACGGTGCGAACATGAAGGGAAAGAATAAAGGTGTTCAGGCTAGGCTGCTTCAACAGAACTCAAGAGCCTTTTTTGTCACATGTGGTGCCCACACTTTCAATCTGGTGGTAGCTGATGCTGCTAAGAGCTCACCAGATGCCATTGGCTACTTTGGATATTTAGCAAAATTATTCAAACTCTTCTCAGCCTCCACCCATAGATGGGATATCCTCCTGAAACATGTCAAAACCACCCTGAAATCATGGTCAGAGACCAGGTGGGAAAGCAGGATAAACAGCATTCAGGCAGTAAGGTAACAGGCTGGGCAAGTCAGAGAGGCTCTTCTGGAAGTGAGACAAACTACTGCAGACCCTGTGGTGAAAGTTGAAGCCCAGTCTTTGGCTGAGGAGATTGGATCCTACCGCTTTTCTATTTGCACAGTCATATGGTATGACATCCTCAACAAGATCCAGCATGTGAGTAAACGGATGCAGTCACCCTCTATGCAGCTAGATGTGGCTGTCGACTTGCTGAAGAAAACGAGAGATTCCCTAACCTGCTACAGAAACACTGGATTTTCTGATGCACAGACAACTGCAAAGGAAATGTGCAAGGAGATGAACGTGGAGGCTGTACTCAAACAAAAGCGGTTGAGAACCACAAAAAGGCACTTTGGTTCTGAGGCTCCAGATGAGCCTATTGGTGATGCACTTCGAAAAATGGAAACCACATTTTTTGATGTGGTAGTGGTGTCTTTTTTGATGTCTTCACTTGATGAGAGAGGAGAGGTGAATGACAAATTTGGAGTGCTCCTCAACTTCCCCAACATGTCAAAAGAAGAGTTTCTAGAGCACTGTCAAACCCTGAGCAGTGCTCTAAGCCATGACGGACAGCCAGATATTGATGGCAGGGAACTTGCTGTGAAAATGCAAGAAAGGCAAGGCGAGTGAGGCTGTAAAAAGGTCTCTGTAATATAGTTTTTTCGTGCAATACTCTTATTTATATTGTATTAATAATTCATTTTATGTCACTTGTTTCTTTAATACTGTTTTTATATTGTGGGAGGTTTTTGTTTCTAAAATAAAGAACATCTCAAAGACATAAAGCTATGCAGTTTCTGTGTGAGTGTATGAACACAATGATCGGTGGTGGAATTGGCTGCGAGGCAAGGGGCACCAGCTAAAATCTTGCCTAGGGCACCAAATTGGTCAAGGCCGGCCCTGCATGTGTGTGTGCTTCAGTGCATGTGTGCATGCTCATATGTGCTTCCCTCATCATGAAGGAACATTCACCTTACTCAAACTGTCCGAGACTTGGAACCAAATGCGTCATTTTGACAAGCAGCCTGGCTTGGTTGTGTAACCCAGTCATACCCAACCAGGCATGCAGGAGCTTAGACTGTTCGTGTGTGTGTGTGTGTGTGTGTGTGTGTGTGTGTGAGTGTGTGTGTGTGTGTGTGTGTGTGTGTGTGTGTGTGTGTGTGTGTGTCTGTGTCTGTGTGTGTGTGTGTGTGTGTGTGTGTGTGTGTGTGTGTGTGTGTGTGTGTGTGTGTGTGTGAGTCTGTGTCTGTCTGTGTGTCTGTGTCTGTCTGTCTGTGTGTGTGTGTGTGTGTGTGTGTGTGTGTGTGTGTGTGTGTGTGTGTGTGTGTGTGTCTGTGTCTGTGTCTGTGTCTGTGTCTGTGTGTGTGTGTGTGTGTGTGTGTGTGTGTGTGTGTGTGTGTGTGTGTGTGTGTGTGTGTGTGTGTGTGTGTGTGTCTGTGTGTGTCTGTGTCTGTCTGTGTGTGTGTGTGTGTGTGTGTGTGTGTGTGTGTGTGTGTGTGTGTGTGTGTGTGTGTGTGTGTCTGTGTGTGTGTGTGTGTGTGTGTGTGTGTGTGTGTGTGTGTGTGTGTGTGTGTGTGTGTGTGTGTGTGTGTGATTAATGTTCCATTAGGAGACACCAGGCATGTGACGGGGCCCCACAGTGACAGTAAAAGAGAGTTATGAAAAGTAAATAATGTGTCAATATTAACAAAGTAATAGTGATATGGTTGGAAAACAATGGATTGTCAAGAGTTTTTAGCTTCTCAAATAACACATTTAGATGTTAGAATACACTTTGCACACTCATGGCATTCTCTCAACCAGCTTCATGAGGACCGCAACAGGAATGGAAGACCCAGAAATACCTCTGCTGCAGAGGACAAGTTCATTAGCATTACCAGCCTCAGATTGCAGCCCACATAAATGCTTCACAGAGATCAAGAAACAGACACATCTCAACATCAACTGTTCAGAGGAGAATGTGTGAATCAGGCCTTCATGGTCGATTTGCTGCAAAGAAACCACTACTAAAGGACACCAATAAGAAGAAGATGTCTTCACTTTTATTCTACATTTTATTTTATATGTAAAAATAGTGCAAATAAAGAAAAACCCTTGAATGAGTAATATTCCAAACGTTTACAGTACATACAGTACATACATAAATACAGTACACACATTACATACATACAGTACATACAGTACATACAGTGCATACATACAGTACACACAATACATACATACATACATACATACATACATACATACATACGGTACACACAGTACATTCAGTACTACAGTACATACAGTACATACAGTACATACACACAGTACACACAGTACATACAGTACACAGAGTACATACATACAGAACACACAATGCATACAGTACATACTGTACACACAGTACACAAAGTACATACAGTACATACATACAGTGCCCACAGTACATACCGTACATACAGTACACACAGTACACTCAGTACATACAGTGCATACATAAATACAGTACATACAATACAGTACATACATACATACATACAGTACATACATACAGTGTACACATTACATACATACAGTACATACATATGTGCAGTACACACAGTACATGCATACATACATACATACAGTACATACAGTACACACAGTACATACAGTACATACATAAAGTATACACAGTACTTACAGTACAACAGTACATGCATACATACATACAGTACACACAGTACATACAGTACATACATACAGTACATACATTACATACAGTACACACAAGTACACACAGTACATACAGTACATTCATACAGTACACATAGTGCATACATACAGTACATACAGTGCAAACAGTACACACAGTGCATACAGTACATACAGTACACACAGTGCAAACAGTACATACATACAGTACATACATACATACATACATACATACATACATACATACATACATACATACATACATACATACATACATACATACATACATACATACATACATACATACATACAGTGGACACAGAGTACATACATACAGTACATACATACATACATACATACATACATACATACATACATACATACATACATACATACATACATACATACATACATACATACATACATACATACAGTACACACAGTGTACATACAGTACATACAGTACACACAGTGCAAACAGTACACACAGTACATACAGTACATACATATGCAGTAATGCATTTATATTGGCTAATAGCAGTAATGCCAAATTCAATGTTTCATCCAATAATTATATTATATATTTTTTGAGACCGTAAGGCATCTTAAAATTCAAAATCAAATAGCTAAATGATCCTTGGTATGATTTTTTTATTTTTTTTATTTCACCTTTATTTAACCAGGTAGGTCAGTTGAGAACAAGTTCTCATTTGCAACTGCGACCTGGAAATGATCATCTTAAAACAATTCCATATGTTATCTTAGGACCCGCCCTCCCCCGGCTTAGACAGGGCTTCGACTCTAGTCTAGAGGGTTAACAACGCTGTCTGTAAGATACAGTTAGACATAAAATTCACCCCAGACATATTCAATTGTATATCAACAAATTCATATTTAATCCAGCCATGAGATTAACATTCATACATTGGTAATCTCTGTTACTGTACATAAAAACAACATTCTTGCAACATCTCCGTCCCTAGCCTGGTCCCAGATCTGTTTGTGTTGTCTTTCCAACTTCTTTGGTCATTGTGGCATGACAATGACAATCACTTATCATGCCACGAACAGATCTGGGATCAGGCAAATTCATCCGGCGAACGACAATGAATTTGGGATGACATTTTAGCATGAAGGGAGAATGCAAAATCCTTGTATTGTATTCTAACTCCCATGGTGGAGTCATTTTAATGGCATGCTCAGGTCACATTTGATGGTTTGGGTAGAGTTCTGATCATGACTCCCCTGTCGACTCCCTTACTCCCTCTTACAACACTATGTCGACAACTCACGGGACACTGCTCTACAAGTTAATAAAGAGGGCTGTCCGGTGACCTACAGCTTGTGGTAAATGACTGCCTACTAAATAACTCTACATCACCTCAGAGAGATGGGAGAGGGGGATAGGCTTCCATCATTCCAGAGAGATGGGAGAGGGGGATAGGCCTCCATCATTCCAGAGAGATGGGAAGGGGATAGGCCTCCATCACCCCAGAGAGATGGGAAGGGGATAGGCCTCCATCACCCCAGAGAGATGGGAGAGGGGGATAGGCCTCCATCATTCCAGAGAGATGGGAGAGGGGGATAGGCTTCCATCATTCCAGAGAGATGGGAGAGGGGGATAGGCTTCCATCATTCCAGAGAGATGGGAGAGGGGGATAGGCTTCCATCATTCCAGAGAGATGGGAAGGGGATAGGCCTCCATCACCCCAGAGAGATGGGAGAGGGGGATAGGCTTCCATCATTCCAGAGAGATGGGAGAGGGGGATAGGCTTCCATCATTACAGAGAGATGGGAGAGGGGGATAGGCTTCCATCATTCCAGAGAGATGGGAAGGGGATAGGCCTCCATCATTCCAGAGAGATGGGAAGGGGATAGGCCTCCATCACCCCAGAGAGATGGGAAGGGGATAGGCCTCCATCACCCCAGAGAGATGGGAGAGGGGGATAGGCCTCCATCATTCCAGAGAGATGGGAGAGGGGGATAGGCTTCCATCATTCCAGAGAGATGGGAGAGGGGGATAGGCTTCCATCATTCCAGAGAGATGGGAGAGGGGGAGAGGCTTCCATCATTCCAGAGAGATGGGAGAGGGGGATAGGCTTCCATCATTCCAGAGAGATGGGAGAGGGGGTTAGGCTTCCATCATTCCAGAGAGATGGGAGAGGGGGATAGGCTTCCATCATTCCAGAGAGATGGGAGAGGGGGATAGGCTTCCATCATTCCAGAGAGATGGGAGAGGGGGATAGGCCTCCATCATTCCAGAGAGATGGGAGAGGGGGATAGGCTTCCATCATTCCAGAGAGATGGGAGAGGGGGATAGGCCTCCATCATTCCAGAGAGATGGGAGAGGGGGATAGGCTTCCATCATTCCAGAGAGATGGGAAGGGGGATAGGCCTCCATCATTCCAGAGAGATGGGAGAGGGGGATAGGCCTCCCCCTCTCTGTTACAGTGATATTAGACCATGGTTATGTCCCAGATGGCACCTTATCCCTATATAGTACACCATTTTTGATCAGAGCTGTATGGGCCCAGTATTTCTGATTAATTTTGAAAATGTGATATACTACTGGGTATACAATGTCTCGTCAAAAATGAAAATCTTTTGCAAAGCACAGCAGATCTTGCAAACTAAGCAATATTGTCCATCACTGCAAATCAATCTTATCCATCACTGCAAATCAATCTTAACCATCACTGTAAATCAATCTTATCCATCACTGAAAACCAATCATTACCCCAGAATAATAATAAAACATGTTGTTGGTATAATCGTGACAGAAACACCATCGTTCCAGCAGGTACTGGAAAATTGTTAAAGTGTGTGTTTTACAACGATAGCCATCCTTGCTAAATGTTATTTACTGGTGTGCCATTAAGGGGCAATTCATCTAATTCTATTGCATGGTCGAAGTCTTGATTTTGGGTTTACTTCATATTTAATGACTTTGAGTTGACCAAAATAATTACACGTGATGTGTCTTTAGATGTCACTCATCATCTCCAATAGCCTGGGTAAACCAGACTGAACGGTGCGCTCAATGGGGATTCAATTGTGAACTCAGCGTTCAGTTTGATTTAACCAGGCTTCCTCTCGAATGCTCTGAAGTTCAAAACCTCTACAGTAGGTACCAGGGTACCCTGCTTTGGACTCTCATCTGGTGTTACACTACCCCGGTTTCTGTTAAAAACACACATGAACTCTTCTCTTATGTCACTGTTTAGAAGGAGACAACAAAGTGACAGCAATCATCGAGGCCTTGCAATAAAGAGGGAGAGAGAGAGAGAGAGAGAGGGAGAGAGAGAGAGAGAGAGAGAGAGAGAGGAGAGAGAGAGAGAGAGAGAGAGAGAGAGAGAGAGAGAGAGAGAGAGAGAGAGAGAGAGAGAGAGAGAGAGAGAGAGAGAGAGAGAGAGAGAGAGAGAGACAGAAAGTGCGGGAGAGAGATAAAAAACTGTTGATGTGATGTTTGCTCACAGTCTCACAGAGGTTGGGTATGGAGGCATGTTGTTTAGATGGGGTTGAGAGACCTAAGACAACCACATAGCATGGCGGAGATACACCACAACACTACATAAAGAGAGACCTAAGACAACCACATAGCATGGCAGAGATACACCACAACACTACATAAAGAGAGACCTAAGACAACCACATAGCATGGCAGAGATACACCACAACACTACATAAAGAGAGACCTAAGACAACCACATAGCATGGCAGAGATACACCACAACACTAAATAAAGAGAGACCTAAGACAACAACATAGCACGGCAGCAACACATGACAACGCAGCATGGTAGCAACACAACATGGCAGCAGCACAACATGGTAGCAGCACATTTTTGACAATACATCACGCAAAGCAGCCCCAGCTGTCAGTAAGAGTGTCCATGATGAGTCTTTGAATGAAGAGATGGAGATAAAACTGTCCAGTTTGAGTGTTTATTGCAGCTCGTTCCAGTCGCTAGCTGCAGCGAACTGAAAAGACGAGCGACCCAGAGATGTGTGTGCTTTGGGGACCTTTAACAGATTGTGACTGGCAGAACGGGTGTTGTATGTGGAGGATGAGGGCTGCAGTAGGTATCTCAGATAGGGGGGAGTAAGGCCTAAGAGGGTTTATAAATAAGCTTCAACCAGTGGGTCTTGAGACGGGTATACAGAGATGACCAGTTTACAGAGCAGTATAAAGAATGGCATGCTGTCTGTGTCCTATAAGGAGCATTGGTGGCAAATCTGATGGCCGAATGGTAAAGAATATTAAGCTGCTCGAGAGCACCCTTACCTGCCGATCTATAAATTACGTATAATAACAATAGAGGAAACCAAGTCTAGATTCAACCTTAGCCTGCAGCTTTGATATGTGCTGAGAGAAGGACAGTGTACCGTCTAGCCATACTCCCAAGTACTTGTATGAGGTGACTACCTCAAGCTCTAAACCCTCAGAGGTAGTAATCACACCAGTGGGGAGAGGGGCATTCTTCTTGCCAAACCACATGACTTTGTTTTGGAGGTGTTCAGAACAAGGTTAAGGGCAGAGAAAGCTTGTTGGACACTAAGAAAGCTTTGTAGAGCATTTAACACAAAATCCGGGGAGGGGCCAGCTGTATAAGACTGTATCATCTGCATATAAATGGATGAGAGAGCTTCCTACTGCCTGAGCTATGTTATTGATGTAAATTGAGAAAAGCGTGGGGCCTAGGATCGAGCCTTGGGGTACTCCCTTGGTGACAGGCAGTGGCTGAGACAACAGATTTTCTGACTTTATACACTGCACTCTTTGAGAACCAGGCCAAAGACCCCTCAGAGATCCAATACTCCTTAGCCGGCCCACAAGAACGGAATGGTCTACTGTATCAAAACTTTGGCCAAGTCAAGCAGCACAACATTGCTTAGAATCAAGGGCAATGGTGACATCATTTAGGACCTTTAAGGTTGCAGTGACACATCCATAACCTGAGCAGAAACCAGATTGCATACTAGAGAGAATACTATAGACATCAAGAAAGCCAGTTTCCAACACTTTTGATAAACAGGGCAAAAAATAAATGGGCTTATAACAGTTAGGATCAGCTTGATCTCCCCATTTAAATAAAGGACGCACCATAGCTGCCTTCAAAGCAATGGGAACCTCCCCAGAGAGGAGAGACAGGTTAAAAAGGTTGGAGATAGGCTTGGCAATGATAGGGGCAGTAACCTTAAAGAAGAAAGGGTCCAAACCTTCTGATCCAGATGTTTTTTGGGGGTCAGGTTTAAGGAACTCCTTTAGCACCTCGGACTCAGTGACCACCTGCAGGGAGATACTTTGTAGCGGGACAGGGAAAATAGAGGGAGGAGCATTGGGGATAGTCGCATTAGAAGGGGTGGGAGATGAGGAAATGTTGGACAGGCAAGGAGGCATGACTGAGTCAAATAGGAATCCTGACTTAATGAAGTGGTGATTAAAGAGCTCAGTCATCTGCTCCTTGTCAGTAACAACCACATCATCAACATTAAGGGACATGGGCAGCTGTGAGGAGGAGGATATATTCTCCAGGTTTTAGAGCCCCCAAAAGGCTATTGCTGGCCCTGGGTAAGACTAAGAGTAAGCTGCAACCTTTCTAGAGAGCACCTGGCAACTGCAGGGGTATCAATCAACTAGTATTTACTGGCATGCTGTCTGGAAACAGTGGCATGCCAAAGACATTTGACTAATATGCCTACAACTGACTAGTGTACTAAAATGCTAGAAACCAACACCTCAAAAACGTGAATAAGACTGACATACTTGGCTATTCTTTCTTTATTAGAACATTCAGTTATTTGCTATTACTGACCTATTGGCTACATGGTAAGATGCTGTCCGTTCTAGACCCTGCGCATTGTTCCTGTCAAAATAAGACAAGGGTGTCTCCAAAAGACGCGGACTATCTATTGCCATTTATTGTTTGTTTTACTATGACCGCTCTCCATGAGCCAACCGAAACTCCAGGAAGGAATGAAGGAATGTCAGCTTAATCGATGCAAAGTGGATTTTTTAAAATTATAATGGTTCAACACATTAAATGCCTCGGCTTAGGTTTGGTACATTTCCCTGTTCAAATAAATCATAATTAAATTCCAAAAGTCGTGTTACAGTGTTTGCATTAAAAATGGTAGTAATTGTAAATAAGGGTATTAGCATACAGCAGTAAATTCACTTAAAAGTGCCATCCAGAGTGTGAATTATACCGTGACATTCGGGGGTCTCAAATGTTTGTTTTACGTGTGCAAGGACTTGCGCTTTATAGTAAAGACATGTAATTTAACTAAAAATGTATTACCTTTGAATGTGTCATGAACAAAACCAGTCATAATGTTTTCATCTGATTGTCAAGCAAATCACTTCAGAAATTAGGTTAATACATGTTCCTCTACTCCAAAACATGTCCAACGTCCAAACAGTGCACTGTGCACCCGCCATTTGAATGGAAAGGCCCATCTATTACAAACACCATAAGTGTAATGAAGTTCAGCCTACAAAGGGTGTGTTCGTAAGTGCCAGAGTGTGAGCTCAGAGGGCGCTCAGAGTGCGCTCTGGGTGTTCATTAATTCAGAGCCTTGTCAGATTGACCGTTCTTAAATTCAGAGCCTTTCGCTCTCGGAGTGTTGAGATCGCACACTGGACGCTCGGGCCGAGGAGTAGGGTTGATCCAAGAGTTCTAACCTTACAATGGCAGTCAAGCACCCAAGCTAACTGGCTAACTTGCTAGCTATTTCCAGACACAAATGAGAGAACACTTCACTCTGACCATTTTACTCGCCCTAGCAGAGCTGGTTATGCCGTGTTCATGTTATCCAGAGCGTTGGTGACTGTAACTGTGCTGCTGGCAACCATTTAATAATGTTTATTTGCCAACGTGTAATGCCACCGGCCATATTCAACTGGTATTGAGGGTTCGTAAATTCATCAGTTATTCTGCGCTCTGGCACACTCAGACGAGATAGTGCTCTGAAATCGGAGTAGATAGCTAGAGCGAATTTACGAACACACCCAAAGTGTCGCATATTCGTGGATGCCAAGGGAAGCCAGGCTTCCCCAAATATTGTTACAATAAAAAAACGTATAAAATGATTTTAGATTTATGTCTATCCGCGTTTCATATACTGAACAAAAATATAAACACAACATGCAAAAATGTCTAAGATTTTACTGAGTTAATATAAGGAAATCAGTCAATTTAAAATCAATTCATTGGGCAATTCGCAAGATGCTGAATCTATCTCACCAGAGAAAGCATCTGAGAGGCTAACAATGCCCCTCTGTCTTAGTATCTGTAGCCCATGTAGCTTATGCGAACGGCCAAAAATAGCAGGACTTATCATACTTATACTATTTTTGGCCAGACAGCATCAGATACATGGGCTACACATACTAAGACGCTGTTTCGATCACTTGGATGCTTTCTATGGTGAGATTGATGAGCCTTTATGTCGGTAAGTCTTAGTCAAAATTATCAACATATTCAGTGTCGACCTATCATACCTCAGAAGATAAATAAGGAGGGGAGGGGGCCACTGGGGTGGCCAATCAGAATCCAGGGGGAGCGTGGCCACCACCTGGACACGCCACTGCTCCCAGAACTAAAAGCCAGTGCACTCCTCACATCCCACCTCGCTATAACTTTCTCTCCATCAATAACTCCTCCCCGAAACCAGATTCCGTTGCGACTTCGGTAATGAAGTGGGCTTGACAGAAAGGTTGAATTGGGGAACGAGATAGCGCGAGGGTGGGGGTCGCGGGGCCGGTAACTGCCGCTTTAAACAGATAACAGCAAATTAGCTATCAGAACGGAATTTTGTAATTCCGCCTCAGAAATCGGTTCCAAACATTTCATACTTAAACTTGACTGACAGGGTCATAGTGAGGAGTATATAGGAGGGAGGGAGACTTCTGCCTAAGCCAGAATCGCTCGAGTCCTCCCTGCATAATGTAGATCTAGTGAAGTAAACCAAGCGGACTTTACATTTTACGCACCGGGTTCTAGGAGTTATTCCGTTTTCATTACACTATTCATATTTATTAGAATAATATATTTGTTATTACCTCCTTTTTATTATTGGATTTCAAACGGATTTTTTCAAATAGAATTTGCACTTTCACCCGGTAAATTGTTGCATTCCAATGGGCATGGGGTATTTTTTCACATTCAAGATTAATGCATTTAGTTAAAGAATGTAGCACACTTATATTTACTTGTGAGATTAATTAGTTTTGGTAAACGTTATGCATTTGAAGAAATTGTTTTAGACGTAGTGTATAATTTTTTCCTCAATAGCCAGCAGCCCACATATGCTTTATGTGCACGTTGTAAACTGAGTAATTGTTGTATCTTCCTCCATAAATCTGTGTTAGTTTTGGAGACAGTTAGGCTACTTTATAGCGCGGCTATTGTTGAAGCAGATCTGTGGATTTGACATTAGGTGACATTACTTGTAATGGAATGGGATGGCTGAGAACTTAAGTATTCACAGTTGTAATGAACTTGGTGTCGCTTTATTACAATCGGGATAAAGTTAACAACTTTCAGTTTGCGGTTTCCCCTGATGATAATCAGCGTTTGTGTCTCTTTGAAGGAGATATGATACTCAGAAGTCTCATCTTGCTGCCCATTTTATTGCTTTCCTCCTCAGCGCTAACACAAGGTAAATGTACTTATGCGTAAAGTTTATACGATTTCTCAACACCAGTATCATAACCTCAATGTAATTTCATTTGTGTTGTTAAATAATTGTGATGTAGGTTTAATTCTAACTAGATTTTTAAAATGAATTATGAGTGCTGTCACTTTTGCTCTGTTCCTGGAGATTTGAACTCTAACCCTGTTCCTGGAGAGCTACCTTCCTGTAGATTTTAACTCTAACCATGTTCCTGGAGAGCTACCGTCCTGTAGATTTTAACTCCAACCCTGTTCCTGGAGGGCTACCAACCTGTAGATTTTAACTCCAACCCTGTTCCTGGAGAGCTACCAACCTGTAGATTTTAACTCCAACCCTGTTCATGGAGGGCTACCAACCTGTAGATTTTAACTCCAACCCTGTTCATGGAGGGCTACCAACCTGTAGATTTTAACTCCAACCCTGTTCATGGAGGGCTACCAACCTGTAGATTTTAACTCCAACCCTGTTCATGGAGGGCTACCAACCTGTAGATTTTAACTCCAACCCTGTTCATGGAGGGCTACCAACCAGTAGATTTTAACTCCAACCCTGTTCATGGAGGGCTACCAACCTGTAGATTTTAACTCCAACCCTGTTCCTGGAGGGCTACCAACCTGTAGATTTTTTTGCTCCAACCCTAATATATCTATTTATATATTTTTAGCTCTAACTCTAATCTAGTTTTTTTTTAGCTCCAAACCTAATCTAGTTTTTCTTAGATCCAACCCAAATCTAGCTTTTCTTTTTAGCTCCAACCCTAATCTAGTCTCCAGGACAGCTAGGTCACCCATGATACAAGTCAGTATTCGAGGTCCATCTACATCTGAGGACCACTAGTGGCACTGTTACCTTCACGTAGGTTTCGGTTGTCCTGGGGTGTTGTTGAAGGGGATGGCGGATGGGTGATTCCAAAGGTTGCAAGTTTGAATCCAGCAATAGGAAGTTGTTAGTGAGGATTTGGTTTTAAGACTATCCCAAACCTTAACCCTTACCTTAACCATTTGGATTTCTAACCTTAAAATTCGGAGTTAAGGCCTAAACTAAATGCTATCCTTAAAAATGCAGAGTTATTGCCTTAACCGCTTTGGAATTTGACATCTGACTTAAGCAAAAACGTCTACATTTGAGTTTGAGAAACATGGATGAATGTCTAGTTCTGATGTGAGACTGTGGGAGCTAGTTGCAGCAGGAACAGAGTTGGAGTGCCTTGCTATAGACTTAGTTATAATCACTTGGTCAGATTTTCATAGAATGCATTGCTGTTTCATCAAGCTAATTGACTGTACACGTTCCCCTCTCGCTTTATATCCCCTGTATGACTCATGGAAGATGGCGAGGTCACATTGGATGACTACACCACGTTTGATCTGTTTGATATTAGCGGTATCACACGTAAGACTCTTGGCGCCAAGCAATTCCGCGGCCAAGACACGGACAATCCCGCTTACCGCTTCATCCGATTTGACCATTTGCCCTCAGTGAGCGCGCCCGTGCTCAAACAGATGCTTCAGCAAATCCAGAACAACGAGGGCTTCGTGTTCGTGGCCAGCATGCGCCAGGACCGCAGCTCGCGGGGAACCCTCATCGCCTTGGAGGGTGCCAACGGCCAGCGGCAGTTTGAAATTGTATCCAACGGCCGCACCAACACGCTGGACCTTGTCTACTGGGTGGACGGCTCCCAAAATGTCGTCTCCTTCGAGGATGTTGACCTGTCCGACTCGCAGTGGAAGAATATCACACTTCATGTTCATGGCGAAAACGCAAATCTATTTGTGGGCTGCAGTCTCATGGACAGCTTCATCTTGGATGAGCCGTTCTACGAGCACCTGCAGGCAGAGGGGAGCCGAATGTTCGTCGCCAAGGGATCCATCCGTGAAAACCACTTCAGGGTAAGAATTAGTCCTGTGGAAAATACCTATCTTATGGTTTTCAGCTGAAGCTGTTCCCAGTAGTAAAAAAACAACTATTTTTATAAGGGAGAAACTTCAATTTTCCTTCTGCACTTTATTACTTGTGTGGTCAGCAGTAGGGTGTGCCTTTGTTAAAAAATAAAAGCCCTACTACACCACTTCCAAGAGTCCTAGCCTACTCTTAGTCTTAGTCATAATACAGGTTTAAGAAATTAAGAAACCATCTAGCAATTACAAAGAAGTAAATCATGTCATTATGAGAGAACATTTTTATGGACAGATTACACGGACCTTTGTGGTTTTACCTGAGCCTGTCATTTATAACTTCTAGCGCACTTCACACTATATGACTCCAGGCTTAATGTAGAACACCAATGGTCCTCCCTTTAAGGAGGGTTTAGGGTTCAACAAGGAGGTAGACCTATAAATGCGACATTAAGCGCATCCAAAATGGAACCCCATTCCCTCTACAGTATGCTACTTTTGTCCAGGAAAGTAGTGCAGCAGATTTCAGATCTTGCCCCTTAACATTCTGAGTCTAATTTGAGCCATTAAGAATAACTAATTCTGTATTTGTTTACTTGACATAGTAGCTCAAGGTAAGTGAATAGTAAAGTTGTTCCTAGCTGCTAGTCCAATGTGACAAATAACAGGCTCTTGTCTTGTCACACAGGGGTTACTGCAGAACGTTCGCTTCATGTTCGACACATCCGTGGATGACGTTCTTAGGAACAAGGGCTGTGAAGTAACTAAGCCAGGTAAGAAACTGTTGGATTTTGGCTAACGTTACTGTGCTGGTCATGTTCATTAGGCACCAAATGGAGAGAAAAAAACCCCAGTTTGAAACAAAGAGGACTACCTGGACTTATCCATTAAGAGATTGTTTTCATGCTCTGAATATTATGATTTTGTGACTTCAACTCGTCCTTCCCGACCTGCTTTAAACTCCCTTTTAAGCCCCATCCAACACAGATGTGACTGAACAATCCATCCTGCTGCCTCACAAAGTGCATCCCAAATGGCACCCTATTTCCTATTTAGTGCACTTCTACATAGGGAATCAGCGGGAATAGGGTGCCATTTGAGACGTAGCCACAGTCACATGCAACTTCTTACAGCTCTGGAATTCTGCATTTCGTTTAGATAAAACCATATAGAATTTCCCCAACAGACCCAACCTCTTCCAGCTCTGAGGTTCTGCATTTCATTTAGATAAAACCATATAAGATTTCCACAACAGACCCAACCTGTTACAGCTCTGGGGTTCTGCATTTCGTTTAGATAAAACCATATACAATTTCCCCAACAGACCCAACCACTTAAAAATATGGAGTTCTTCCTTATATCCATTATGTCTGGTTCTATCGCTTTTTTCGGTCTTTCATTTTAGTGGGTCATAGAAAGCTTGCAGATCTGATAAGTGGAGATATCTGACAGTATTACATCATGTTAACGGAAACCATAGTGTCAGTGTGGTGGCGTGAGGTCAACCTGTGTGAGTGTGTGTGCTGTGTGTGTGCTGTGTGTGTGCTGTGTGTGTGCTGTGTGTGTGCTGTGTGTGTGTGTGTGTGTGTGTGTGTGTGTGTGTGTGTGTGTGTGTGTGTGTGTGTGTGTGTGTGTGTGTGTGTGTGTGTGTGTGTGTGTGTGTGTGTGTGTGTGTGTGCTGCGGTCGACAAACAAAAGGAGATACAGATGCTTACATTTGTTTCAATTGGCAGTGGACTGGCTGGGTAATGATGGAGGAGGAACACAGAAGGGTAATGATGGAGGAGGAAAACAGAAGGGTAATGATGGAGGAGGAAAACAGAAGGGTAATTATGGAGGAGGAAAACAGAAGGGTAATGATGGAGGAGGAAAACAGAAGTGTAATTATGGAGGAGGAAAACAGAAGGGTAATGATGGAGGAGGAAAACAGAAGGGTAATGATGGAGGAGGAAAACAGAAGGGTAATGATGGAGGAGGAAAATAGAAGAGAAAGCCAAATGCTATGCTGGACGGAGTAGGGACTGGGAGTCGCCACTGTCCCTTGTGTGTGTGCATGTGCATTTTTGTGGGTATGTATGTGAGTGAGCAGATTTTATGTTTGACAAATGTCAACGAGCCTTCCCAGTGAGTCACTGGAAAAAGCCTACACGCTTCTACCAGCCAAGGTCTGACCCTGGTTTAGATAGCTCTAATGTTAGCTCAAAAGTCACTCATAATAAAAAATAAAAAATAAAACTGCCACGTTGTAAATTTAACGATAAGCATTTGAAATATCTTATGAGAAAAGAAGGGAAAGAGGAGAGGAAAGAAGGGAAAGAGGAGAGGAAAGAAGGGAAAGAGGAGAGGAAAGAAGGGAAAGAGGAAATAGGAGAGGAAATAAAGGAAAGAGGAAAGGAAAGGAGTCCTGAATCAACACAGACATGTTCTAAAGGAAGATACACACACAGACACACTCACACATAGCAACAGCTGGAAACACATCCACCAGTCTTTAGGGGCGGGAAAGGAAGTAAAACATCTTTGTCCAATTTGGCCTCAGTGGGACATCTTGTGGTTAAGCAAGGCTAGCCTGACTTGGACCTATCCTGATTTACAACCCCTAACCTCATCTCTGGCCATTTACATGGCTGACCCAGATACAACTACTACACATGTCTAATGGCACACACGCTAGCGCACATAGGCCCGCACACACACACACGCACACCACACACACACACACACACACACCACACACACACACTCACACCCTGCAGGAGATGCTGCATTCCTCAGGCCTTTCCTCACCAGGACCCCCAATCTGACACACCAGTCTATGGCCACTCCTCAATATAATGTTCTATCTAGTTTATCATGTTTAACCAGCACTATTGTTAAGCAGATGTATGTTATATCTATGGACAGTTTATCATGTTGTAGCACTACCTAGTAGTCTGTCACTTGTAGTGAGACCTTTGTGTTCCATTATAACTACAGGATTATGAGTGAGACAATGTGGATCATAGAAGAGATGTAAATACTGCGTAGTGAATGTAAACTGTAGGGACTGTTGACACAATACAAAAGTGAACCATTGGTCATAACAAAAGCATTATCTTTGGCCATGAACAGAGAACACAGAGAGAGAAGACGGAGACCTCTATGACCACCGCGTCCCAAATTGCACCCTATTCCTTATATAGTGCACCCTATGGGCCCTGGTCAAAGGCAGTGCACTAAAAAGTGGATAGGGTGCCAGTTTGGGACATGCTACCTTGTTAGGCAGGCTTAGGCAACATGTAAAGGATACAATGAGGAAGTCCTTTGTGCTTTCCTATTCATCATATTCTTGCATCAGGAGGGTTCATCACATGTAATGATCATCAATTATTAATCCATTCTCCCTCTCTCTCTGTCCATCTGCACCGCCCCCCCCCTATCCCCCTGTCAGACGAGGCCAACACTGTGGTGAGTGAGAGCACAGACATGGTGGATGTGAGTCCCTCTACAGCCATCACCACTAACTTCATCGGCCAGAAGACAGAGAATCTGGGATCAGATATGTGTGAACGATCCTGTGAGGAACTCAGCACCATGTTCCAGGAGCTCAAAGGACTGCGTGTTGTGGTGGGGAACCTCATTGACGGCCTGCAGAAAGTGGTATGTAGAGTTGTCCTTCAATCGGGGAGAGGGGTGGGGAGGGAGGGGGAGAGAAGAAAATTGTCCATTGGTACTCCATGCTTTCTGTCTTGTCTACTATCAGTTTGTCTTCTCTACTATCAGATTGTCTTGTCTACTATCAGTTTGTCTTCTCTACTATCAGATTGTCTTGTCTACTATCAGATTGTCTTCTCTACTATCAGTTTGTCTTCTCTACTATCAGTTTGTCTTCTCTACTATCAGTTTGTCTTCTCTACTATCAGTTTGTCTTCTCTACTATCAGTTTGTCTTCTCTACTATCAGTTTCTATGGAACTGTGTTTGTGATCAAATTAGTGTACTTCAATGTTGACCAATTACCTTGATTCTTTAAAACAATGTTTATGGAATGATAGACTGTTGTTAGGTGTGACCAAGAAGATTAGGGAGCATTTGGGAATATGTATAAATAGCTTGAAGTGTTCTTTGGGTCTTACAGTCTTCTCAGTCGCTTTGGTACATTTCTCGAATCATCCTTAACATTTGCAAACCAGTAAGTGCATTTCTCAAAACAATTCGTACAAACAGCACCACACAAGGGATTACCTGCAAAAGCCTGTAACTTGCTCAAAATCCTTAGTTCATCTCTCAAAAGTAAATATTTATGTCAATGAACATATCAGTGCCATCAGAATGACAAGTCCTTGTGTCAATGATCACAAACAAGATAGTCAAGATGCTTAGCCATGTTGTCAATATAACAGTGTACTCTGTAAGTATTTTCTGATGTAAACTATATGGCTACGGTTTTGATGACAATGACTGAAAATGCACAAGGCTGCACTTTGTCTGTATGGCATATATCAATTTCAACAGTACAAAGTTACACATTACATAATATAGGAAACAGCCCTTAGGCAGAACTGTACATGCAGCGCTGTGTGGGGAATTACAGTTCAGTCTTTCTACACCTCCTGACGTCCCGGTCTGTCGGGCCACAGATTCTCATCCACATCACAATGGATATCTTCCCTTGCAATGCAGCGCGGAAAGAATCTTTTGGAATGTCTTATCCCGCCTCTGCAGGCGTCTGCTGTGATGTCCTCACATGCTGCATCCATGGCAGCCAACAGGGTCCTCTGAGTATGTGGCTGGCAATCGTAGACCTTCCACCTCCATGCTGAGTAGATCTCCTCAATTGGGTTAAGGAATGGGGAATAGGGTGGGAGGAATTCCATCAGCATCCTGTAGTGGGTCACACACCATTGCCTGATGGTGTTTGAGCGATGGAAACTCACATTATCCCAAATTACCACATACTTTGGTAAATCATCTCGAAACAGACCCCTCTCATCATCAGGGATGAGATCCCTGTAGAGGGTCTCTAAGAAGGTGAGGAGATGCTGTGTGTTGTATGGCCCTATAAGGGGAATACGAGTTAGCACACCATGCTCTGAAAAAGCAGAACACATGGTGATGTTCCCTCCCTGTTGGCCTGGCACATCGACAGTAGCTCTGTGGCCGATGACATTTCGACCACACCTTCTGCTTTTGGCCAGGTTGAAGCCAGCCTCATCCAGGTATGTGAAAATGTGAGGTGGTTCACTTGATTCCAGTTCCATTATATGCTATATTCCAGAAGATACAAAATTAGTTTGATGAATTACATGTATTTTCGTTTTGGACAAGATACAGTTACATCAAATGTATACATATTGCATGTCCTTTTCTACAGCCATAGCAAATGTGTACAGGCCACACTTACTGTACTGTATATCACTATAAAATGTTGTACTGTTTACTGTAATGTAGTTACTGTATGCACATAGATGTTTTACCTGTACATACTGGTACCGTAGCTCCTTCACTCTGTCATCATTCCTTTCAAATGATACATGGTACAGCTGTTTCATGCTCATATGGCTTCTTTTCAGCATCCTGTCGATAGTTGAGATGCTAACAGATTGGATGTTTACAAAGACATTGTTGTCTTCTATGATGGCCCTCTGTATCTCCCTTAGTCTAATGGGATTATTTACTCTGACCATGGTGCAAATAGCCTCCTGCTGTTTAGGTGTGAGAAGGGGCACTCTGCCACCCCTGTGAGGTAGTCTTGCAGTCCTATGTGGGAAAAATACAGTAATGCATTTGTTCAAAAGAATGAGAAATTGCTTTTATGATGTACACAAGTGACTATATGATGTGAGGGTTGAACAAGTAGTTTTGAGAATTTCAATTGTGATCTGAGAAATGTACCAAAGCGACTGAGAAAAACTGTAACATGAGAGACTTGAGAGCTGCTGGTAAAGCAACCCAAAGACCCTGTTGAAGTCATGAAGCCAGGCATGGTAGAACTACTAAAGCAGTGGAGCTAACTGTGTGGTCAGAGTCAGAGAGTGTGAATCAGTGAGACTGGTTTTATGGCAAGTAACATGTGGATATAGGAAGTGTTCCCAACTTCCCTTGGCTGTGATTGGCTTCAGCTAACGGCTCCTCTCATGCCTGATGTCTGGCTGTGTTTAAACAGCCCATGTGCTTCCTTCTCCTTCCTCTGTCTCTGTGTGTGTGTGTGTGTGTGTGTGTGTGTGTGTGTGCGTGCGTGCGTGCGTGCGTGCGTGCGTGCGTGCGTGCGTGCGTGCGTGCGTGCGTGCGTGCGTGCGTGTGTGTGTGTGTGTGTGTGTGTATGAGGGAGTCTGGGCATGATCCATGGGAAACAACTCACTGTGAACAGCTATGGTCCCCAAGGCTCTTCCAGACCAAGTGGTGTCTCATAACACTGCAGTGGAGCTGCACTACCCTCTGTGGTATCACACACACATACACATACACACAATCACATACACACACACACACACACACACAACTTAATAAAGTGACATCATGTGTTGCCCTCCTTGAAGCATGACATGTAGTATAATAAAGTACCTATCTATCTATCTATCTATCTACTGTAGCTCCCTACAACTTCCTCCCAGATGGAGAGAGGTATGAAGTTATTCTATGTGCCTTTGTTGTCAGATTGTATTTTCCGTAGTGGAAGCTTTTGACTGCTGTAGGGTATATCTATCTGTCTGTCTGTTGGGGTTTTCTTCAGACAAAGAAAACAGGCTAGCTCCCTACAGTCCTCCCAGATGGAGGGAGGTATTTGTGCCTTTATGCATTTTTTCTTAAAATAAGGGTTTTGTCTGTCTGTCTGTCTGTCTGTCTGTCTGTCTGTCTGTCTGTCTGCCTGTACCCTGCTGTAGAGTCTAGACTATGTGTGTCTGTCTGTGTCTGTATCCTCTCCCTCAGGCTGAGTAAAAACCAGTGATGAACTATGTATGTTGCTCTGTCTGTGTGTCTGTCTTTGTCTGTGTGTCTGTCTATGTCTGTGTGTCTGACTATGTCTGTGTGTCTGTCTATGTCTGTGTGTCTGTCTGTGTCTGGCTATGTCTGTGTGTCTATGTCTGTCTATATCTGTGTGTCTGTCTATGTCTGTGTGTCTGACTATGTCTGTTGGTCTGTCCCGTCTCTCCAGACCGAGGAGAACACAGTGATGAAGGACGCTCTTGGGAAGATTAAGAACTCCAAAGAGAAACACATGTGCTGGCAGGACGGACGGCTGTTTGAAGATAAGGAGGACTGGGTGGTGGACAGCTGCACCACATGTACCTGCCAGGTAGGAGACATACAGACCACCTTAAATGGAGAGACATGAGAGACATAGAATGTGCAAGGGGGGTTATGGTTATTGATTGATATATTTGGTTGATTAATTGGTTGGTTGGTTGGTTGATTAATTGATAAAAAAATGAATCAGTCCTAAACCTTTGACAGGTGTCCTATGGTCTTACAAGACACTAATTCATACATAGGTCACCTATAGCAACTAATGTCAAAACATATTTTTTTTGCTCATGACAGGACTCAAAGATTGTGTGTCACCAAATCACTTGTCCTCCTGTGGCCTGTGCTAGCCCCTCCTTCATTGACGGAGAGTGTTGTCCTCTGTGTCTGCGTAAGTAGCCACTCACTCTACACACCATTCTACCATTAAAACCACAATGTACCCTTGCAACAGCCTAATCCTGAACCATGACCATTGAACAGAAGGAAACATAGCAGTTTTACATGAGTAATCGCAATTAGGAAACGTACTGAAGTGAAAACGAGACTCCTGAGCCATGTAAAAAACAATGTAATCACATTGACCAATAAACAGTTACTGTAACACGTAAGTCGGAGAAACAACGTTACCATGCATATTAATTTTGAATAATAGAGCAGTGTTATCGTTGTACAGCTGGTTGGTCTGTAAAGGGACGACCACGTTTTATTGTTCTGAACAGCAGTACTACATACTGCCAGTGGTACATGAAACAGCAGTACTACATACTGCCAGTGGTACATGAAACAGCAGTACTACAGGCTGCCAGTGTTACATGAAACAGCAGTACTACAGGCTGCCAGTGTTACATGAAACAGCAGTACTACATACTGCCAGTGGTACATGAAACAGCAGTACTACAGGCTGCCAGTGTTACATGAAACAGCAGTACTACAGGCTGCCAGTGGTACATGAAACAGCAGTACTACAGGCTGCCAGTGTTACATGAAACAGCAGTACTACAGGCTGCCAGTGTTACATGAAACAGCAGTACTACAGGCTGCCAGTGTTACATGAAACAGCAGTACTACAGGCTGCCAGTGTTACATGAAACAGCAGTACTACATACTGCCAGTGGTACATGAAATAGCAGTACTACAGTCTGCAAGTGGTACATGAAACAGCAGTACTACAAGCTGCCATACTCTGAAGTGCTGAAGTAGTCACTGTGAACCATGACGTCATATGAAACCCGAGAATCAAAACAGATTACTCTCCAGAGCTTTGTTTCTCTGCATCTTTTTGGTAAAGTTTTGGTAAAAGTAATTGAAATTTTATTTAATTAATTAAAAAAATGTATGAAAGCTTATTTTTGTAAAACAATATATAAATAAATCTAGATTTAGATAGCAGGGTTTTCACTTTTCAGAGCCAGAAAATGATTGTCATTAATAACCCCTTGAGTATTTTCATTCCTCCAGCTAAGGACAGTGAGGACGGCTGGTCCCCCTGGTCAGAGTGGACAGAGTGTACGGTCACCTGTGGGACAGGTACTCAACAGAGAGGACGCTCATGTGATGCCACCAGCAACCCCTGCTCCGGACCATCCATCCAGACCAGGAAGTGCAGCCTGGGAAAATGTGACAGCCGAGGTGAGTCAACGTCTCTGCTATAGTCTCCTTAGTTTTAACCTACCTTGTGGTTTATTGAACTGGTTAATAAAGTTTGTTGCGATTTTAAATACACTTTATATAAAGTTTGATTTAATATGATTTGATTAGACCATCTAAGGACCTTTGGGTGAGCACAATGGCACTTCTCTCTAGCTCCCAACTTATACCATTAACACTGAGTAGGTTAGAGTAGTTTTAGAACAAGCCTCAACAGAATCATGATGTGTTTACAGACAAAAGACAATGACAACATAAATATAATATTTTCCTGCAACTGTCACGTGAGAGTGTTTGTGTTTCTGTGTGCACGTGAGTGTGCTTGTGCATGTGTGTGTGTGTGTGTGTGTGTTTTTGCATGTGAGGGTGTGTGTGAGTGTATGTTTGTGAAAGGACCAAGAAAGAGGATGATGTTAGAAGCAGCTGTGTAATGATGGAACCGGGGTTCTGCTAGGCTGTCTCTCTATGTCTGTCTGTCTGTGTCTCTCTCTCTCTCTCTCTCTCTCTCTCTCTCTCTCTCTCTCTCTCCCTGTCTCTGTCTGTCTGTCTCTCTTTCTTTATCTGTCTGCTGTGGGAAATAGGTTCTGTACATGGCTGTAGAGGGTGTGTCCATCCTGTTAGCCCTTAAGGGTGTTCCACCCAGCACTGACTCACTAGTACCGACCAAACAATGTTTTTTTTTCAGGTCAGTTAATATATATAATCTGAATAAATAATAATAAATAATATATGTCATTTAGCAGACGCTTTTATCCAAAGCCACTTACAGTCATGTGCATACATTTTGTTACGTATGGGTAATCAAACCCACTATTCTGGCGTTGTCTTTTTCCCTATACACTGCCTCGACTGACCATGTGTCCCTGTGTGTGTTCAGTTCGTCAGGACGGTGGGTGGAGCCTGTGGTCTCCATGGTCATCATGTTCGGTGACGTGTGGCGAGGGCCAGATCACCAGGATACGCCACTGCAACGCCCCCACACCACAACTGGGGGGCAAAGACTGTGAGGGCCAGGGGAGAGAGACACAGCGCTGTGAGGCCAAGCCCTGTCCCAGTGAGTATGGTGGCCCAAGAGGGACAACACAGACAGACAGCCTGCCTGCCTGCCTGTCTGTCTGTCTGTCTGTCTGTCTGTCTTTTATCAAATGTCAAGCTCAAATCAACTGCAACAGGGCTGAGAATGTAATGACCTCTACTAGATGTGTGGAGTGGCTGGTGTGTGACTGCAGGCCTACAACTAGTACTGTAATTGACATTCTTACGGTAAAGAGACTTGATAAGACAGTAATGTAAGGTAGTAAAACCTCCCCTTGGACTGTTGAAGACTAGCTCCCAATGTGATCTGAAAGAGATCCTAACAAACATTGTGATGGTCTACTAACTGTTTATTTTTGTTGTCCATGTGCAGTTGACGGTGGTTGGGGACCGTGGTCGCCATGGGCGATCTGCTCGGCAACCTGTGGGGGCGGAGTTAAGGGTCGGACCCGTGTCTGTAACAGCCCCGACCCCCAGTATGGAGGCAAGAAGTGCCCCGGGGAGACTAACGACAGTAACGCCTGCAACAAACAGGACTGCCCTATCGGTGAGTGAGTGTGTACGTGTGTGTGTGTGTGTGTGTGTGTGTGTGTGTGTGTGTGTGTGTGTGTGTGTGTGTGTGTGTGTGTGTGTGTGTGTGGACTGTGTGTGTGGACTGTGTGTGTGGACTGTGTGTGTGGACTGTGTGTGTTTGTGTGCGTTTCGCACCCAGCACCCTCATCCCTTTCCCTCGGTCACTTTGAGTTATTTTAACCTTCCCTCACTCCCTTCAGGTTATTTCAGTTCATTCTAGCGTTCCTGTTATTATTATTCCTCATTTCAACATTCCTGTGATAGGTGCTCTTAGAATGTTGAATTCCTGTGACGTTTTTTTGCACGTATTTGTGCTGATGTGTTTGGACTATTAGGAGAAGGAAGACAGCTAATGGTAACATGATGTTTGGGGCAAAAGCTCTGAAAGCACTGAAACCTGCTAACTTGGAGAGAAATAAAGGGAGCAACCTGAAGGGGCAACCTGAACAACCTGGAGAAGCTAAATGTCAATATGCGAAATATCAATACAAAAACGTAGCTGCATTAGGCATGTCCTGGTTCTCTTATCTCTTATTATAGTAACCGGTCACCAACAAACTATGGAGAATTGTTTCCCTTTACATGGCTGTTTTAGTTATAGCTCTTTTATATGTCTGCAAACCATGCTAATCCCTGTCAAACGGCTGTCTGCTAACCATACTAATCCCTGTCAAACGGCTGTCTGCTAACCATACTAATCCCTGTCAGACGGCTGTCTGTCTAACCCATGCTAATCCCTGTCAAACGGCTGTCTGCTAACCATACTAATCCCTGTCAGACGGCTGTCTGCTAACCATACTAATCCCTGTCAGACGGCTGTCTGCTAACCATACTAATCCCTGTCAGATGGCTGTCTGCTAACCATGCTAATCCCTGTCAGACGGCTGTCTGCTAACCATACTAATCCCTGCCAGACGGCTGTCTGCTAACCATACTAATCCCTGTCAGACGGCTGTCTGCTAACCATACTAATCCCTGTCAGACGGCTGTCTGCTAACCATAATAACCCCTGTCAGATGGCTGTCTGCTAACCTTGCTAATTCCTGTCAAACGGCTGTCTGCTAACCATACTAATCCCTGTCAGACGGCTGTCTGCTAACCATACTAATCCCTGTCAGACGGCTGTCTGCTAACCATGCTAATCCCTGTCAGACGGCTGTCTGTTTACCATGCTGTATTACAACCGGCTGTGATTGGAAGTCCCATAGGGCGGCACACAATTGGCCCAGCGTCGTCCGAGTTTGACCGGTGTAGGCCATCATTGTAAATAAGAATTTGTTCTTAACTGACTTGCCTAGTTAAATAAAGGTTACTTTTTAAATTTAAATAATCCCTGTCAGACGGCTGTCTGTCTAACCCATGCTAATCCCTGTCAGACGGCTGTCTGTCTAACCATGATAATCCCTTTCAAGCGGCTGTCTGTCTAACCCATGCTAATCCCTGTCAGACGGATGTCTATCTAACCCATGCTAATCCCTGTCAGATGGCTGTCTGTCTAACCCATGTTAATCCCTGTCAGACGGATGTCTGTCTAACCCATGGTAATCCCTGTCAGATGGATGTCTGTCTAACCCATGGTAATCTCTGTCAGATGGCTGTCTGTCTAACCCATGTTAATCCCTGTCAGACGGATGTCTGTCTAACCCATGTTAATCCCTGTCAGACGGCTGTCTGTTTAACCATGATAATCTTTGCTTTATTGTTCCCTGTCAGATGGCTGTCTGTCTAACCCATGCTTTGGGGGAGTGGACTGTAACAGCGCCTCTGACGGATCCTGGGAGTGTGGACCCTGCCCCCTTGGTTTCCGTGGCAACGGCACCCACTGTGAAGATGTCAATGAGGTAATTTAGGACTAAAGAAGGTTACACAAATTAGATACTTTAACCAATGGTTAACCCTATTTATTTAAAATAAAAATGTATTTACAATGACAGCCTACCCAGGCCAAACTCGGATGACACTGGGCCAATTGTGCACCGCCCTATGGGACTCCCAATCACGGCCGGTTTTGATACAGTCTGGATTTGAACCAGGTTGTCTGTAGTGACACCTCTAGCACTGAGATGCAGTGTCTTAGACCACTGCGCCACTTGGGAGCCCTAACCTTAGATCTAATCATAGCCTTACATCAATGTAGATCCCTGGCTATGCCTAACCCAAACCATTAGTTCATCCTGAACTCATTCATATTCATGATCTGTTACCCTATTATAATCTGACCCTACTTCTGATCTTCTTCCTCCTCAGTGTGACATGGTGTCAGATGTCTGCTTTAAAGCTGGTGGAGCATCGCGTTGCGTCAACACAGACCCAGGGTTCCACTGTCTTGCCTGCCCACCCCGCTACAAGGGAACGCAGCCCTTCGGTGTGGGGGTGCAGGTCGCCAGCAGGAACAAACAGGTACGTCTGTGCCGCTCTACATCGGTGTATTCTTTAGGCAGCGTTTACACAGGCAGCCCAATTACAGGTAAAAAATTACAGGTCTTTTTACGAATTGAAAAGACGACGCCGTGGACGCAGGGCGGGATTGAAATGTAAGGCAAAGCGGAGGAGGTTCAAGTACAAGCCGGTTATACCGTCTATTATTATGGGCAATGTGAGGTGTCTACATAACAAGATGGATGAGTTGGCGGGACTTGTTCGTGGACAAAGGATTTATCGGGAAGCTAGCCTAATGTGTTTTACTGAGACATGGCTGAACGACATCATACCCATACAGAACGTCACTATCGACGGTTTCCAGACCATCACAGCGGACAGGGATCGCGTCTCTTCCGGTAAGAGTAAGGGTGGTGGGCTGGCTTTATTAGTTAACAACAGATGGTGTCATCCGAACCATATTACTCTTAAGGAAAAGTTTTGTAGCCCGGACATTGAACTGCTAGCCGTTAGCCTGAGACCCTACTATCTACCTAGGGAATTCACGGCGGCCATTGCTGTTATTGTTTACATCCCGCCCTCTGCTGACGCAAACGCAGCGTGTGACGTCATCCACTCTGTTATCGCGAGGTTACAGACAGCGCATCCCAGTGCTTTCCTTGCAATTTCGGGGGATTTTAACCATGCATCTCTCTCTTCAACGCTGCCCACGTTCAAACAGTTCGTGAAGTGCCCAACCAGGAATAATAAAACTCTGGACTTGTTATATGCTAATGTGAAGGATGCATACAACTCCACTGCACTCCCTCCCCTCGGTAGATCGGATCACAACCTTGTCCACCTCACCCCACTCTACAGGCCTATGGTCCAACAGCAGCCTGCAACCACCAGGACTATTAGGAGATGGTCCCCGGAGGCGAATGAGGCCCTACAGGACTGCTTTGAAACAACAGACTGGGATGTGTTCTGTGAGGCTCATGGGGAGGACATCGATGGACTCACTGACTGCATAACAGACTATATTAATTTTTGTGTAGACAACACTGTACCCACCAGGAAGGTACGCTGTTTCCCAAACAATAAACCCTGGGTCACCAGCGACCTGAAGGCCCTGCTGAATGAGAAGAAGAGGGCCTTCAAGGAGAAGGACAAGGACAAATTGAAATGCGTCCAGAGGGAGCTGAAGTTGCGGATTGCTGAGGGGAAGAGAGTGTATAAGGAGAAGATGGAGGACAAGCTGAGGCAGAGCCAGGTGAGAGAGGTGTGGAAGGGTATGAGAAATATCACTGGCTTCAAAAAGTCAAACAGTGGGCAGACGGAGGGGACCCAGGACAGAGCCAATGAGCTGAACCAATTTTTTAACAGGTTCGATACTGGCCCTGTCCACCTCCCCTCCAGCTCCCCAGACCACACACCCTCACGGCTATCCCACCCCCACTTTGCTCACAGCACCTCTGCTGAGACAATCAGTGACCCCACCTCCGCCCCTGCCCCCCCTGGACTGATCCTCAACACCCCCCTTCCCCCCACCTCCCTACCTGGGCTGGCTTTCACCACCAACCAAGTGAAGAGAGAGCTGGAGAGACTACACCAGTGGAAAGCGGCGGGCCCTGATGGCATCAGCCCAAGGGTGCTGAGGGTCTGTGCTGACCAACTGTGTGGAATACTCCAGCGTCTTTTCAACCTTAGCCTGAGCCTAGAAAGGGTCCCTGTGCTGTGGAAAACATCCTGCCTCGTCCCAGTGCCCAAGAAGGCACACCCCACTGTCCTGAATGACTTCAGACCTGTAGCGCTAACATCCCACATCATGAAGACCCTGGAAAGGTTAGTCCTCGCTCACCTCAGACCCCTGGTGTGTTCATCAATGGACCCCCTGCAGTTTGCATACCAGCGCAACATCGGGGTGGATGATGCAATCATCTACCTTCTGCAGAGGGCCTACTCTCACCTGGACAACGCAGGTTGCACTGTGAGGGTCATGTTTTTTGACTTCTCCAGTGCCTTCAATACCATTCAGCCCCTGCTACTGGGTGAGAAGATGAGGAGGATGAAAGTGGAAGGACCCTTAGTCTCCTGGGTTACGGACTACCTGACCGGTAGGCCACAATTTGTGCGACTACAGAGCTGTGTGTCAGAACGGGCAGTTAGCAACACAGGGGCCCCCCAGGGTACGGTCCTGTCCCCCTTCCTGTTCACCCTCTACACCTCAGACTTCAGATATAACTCTGAAACATGCCACCTACAGAAGTTCTCGGATGACTCTGCTATTGTAGGGTGCATCAGGGGTGGGCAGGAGGAGGAGTACAGGAGCACAATCAGTGACTTTGTGTTGTGGTGTGAGCAGAACCACCTTCAGCTCAACATCAGCAAAACTAAGGAGATGGTGGTGGATTTCAGGAGAACCAAGGCACAACTGACTGCAGTCCCTATAAAGGGGATGGATGTGGAAATGGTTGAGTCATACAAGTTCTTGGGTGTCCATATGGACAATAGGCTGGAATGGGCTGGTAACACCGGGGCCCTGTACAAAAAGGGCCAGAGCCGACTCTACTTTCTGAGGAGGCTCAGGTCCTTCAACGTGTGCAGTAAACTACTGCATACCTTCTACCAGTCTGTGGTGGCCAGTGCCATCTTTTTTGCAGTGGTGTGCTGGGGAGCAAACATCAAAGCCGGTGATGCTACTCGGGTAAATAAGCTGATCAGGAAGGCTAGCTCTGTCCTGGGGATGAACCTTGACACTCTAGAGGAGGTGGCGGAGAGACGGATCCTGGCCAAACTGCTGGCCATCATGGACAACGTCACCCACCCTCTGCACGCTATGGTTATGACGCAGAGGAGCTCTTTCAGTCACAGACTGATCCCACCACGGTGTGCCAGAGAGCGCTACAGGAGGTCCTTCCTGCCGGCGGCTATGAGACTATATAATGCCTCACCGGGGTGCCGTGCCGTCGGCAACATAGATCTGGAACTGTTGGGGTGCTAGGACCTAGTTTAATAATTATGCATCCATCCGTGAGTAACTCTGTTCCGTCAGCACTCATCCACTCAGGCCATACGTATTCATACAGGTCTGTATATACATACCCATGTACAGTTGTTATATTATATCACATGCAATATTGTAAGTAATTATTGGACCTAGGCATTCACTCAGGAATGCATATTAGTATCCTGCCAGTTGCACCTTTTCTCATTGCTTTTAGTATATCAAATGTGCAATAAGTGCAGTTGTCTGTAATTAAACCCTGCGCACTAAGGACTGTATTTTAAGGGAATTACTATTATTACCCCAATGATATCATACACACATTTAGCTATTAAAGTATCTCTTCCTGTCATTTACCTGTACAGTTTGTGTAAACATGCAAGTATTCACTTATCTGTAAATATAACTGTATACCTAACTGTACAGCTAATTTAACCATGCAAAATTTTCACCTACCTGTTCATTTACCCAGTCTGTCTATTAAGTAAACTATTATTACCCTCGCTCATATCATACGCATTAGCTACTGAAGTATTTCTCTGCCATCAACCTGTATAGTATAGTTAACCATCCAACAATGTATAGTGTACATATTCAGCCAACCACTCATACTATGCAATGTCCTTTTATAGCTTTTTTTTTTGCACTCCAGATATCCTGTATTTCTATACTTTTTCATACTGCCGCTCTATGTATCATGTACCGTGTATCTGTCTTTTGTGTACTTTCGTTGTGGCATTTTGCACCTGCCCTGTGTTTTTGTTGTAGCTGCTTGATAATGAAATTTCCCCCCCGGGGGATCAATAAAGTACCTATCTATCTATCTATCTATCTATCTATCTAAGATCAGAGTTGGACCGCCTATGTAAACGCAGCCGTACACACACACAAACACACACGTGTGCGCACAGACGCTTGACGCACGCATACACGCACACACATGAACACACACTCACAGACATAACACATACCTCAAAGATACTATCTGGGGAAAGTAAAAGCCCCTATAGCTGTAGAGCTGTCTGAATTGGCAGTTCAAAGTTACGCACCATATGCTCCCAATATTTATGTCTGATAGTACTGTAGCCAGCCAAGGTGATTCCTCTTGTCTGATAGTACTGACGCCAGCCAAGGTGATTCCTCATTTTTGGAATATGTGTGTTTTCTCTGCTCTAAGGGAGGCCTCCGGGCCACCATACATAAACGTGACACAGCTTAACCCTGTATCAGGAGAGATAGAAGGGGAAGGTAGAAGAGTTATGAAGCTAATAGCAAACCAATTGTATTTGTATTACTTGACACGGTCATAATCATGTCATAACAGCTGACATAACTTGTCATAACCTGTCATAATATGGTCGTAACATTGTCATGACCCATATAGTTATATCTTTTGTGACATATATTGCGTTATTTTATGGCTGGTTATGACACCTACATAAGAGTGTCAAAAACTACATTTATTCAACAACAAAAAAAGAGTCCTTAAGTCCTTAAGGACGTTGTACGTTTGGCACTTTATGATAATGTCATGAAGCATTATGACCATCCTGTGCCACTTTACTTGGACTTAGAAAATACACTTTATGATAATGTCATGAAGCATTATGACCATCCTGTGCCACTTTACTTGGACTTAGAAAATACACTTTATGACACTGTCATGAAGCATTATGACCATCCTGTGCCACTTTACTTGGACTAACAAAATACACTTTGTGACACTGTCAAGAAGCATTATGACCATTATATTCATATAAGCCAGATAGGCCTATCACGTACATGCCCTTATATCAGTCATCAGTCAAAAAGAGGGCGTCTTGACAGAGCAACAGAGCATTGGGGTATGTTCATGTCTGACATCAATGTGTTTGCAATTACAATGATCATTTAATATGGACAATTCAAAAAATATATACACTGGGGGACAAAAGTTTGGAATATTATTCATTCAAGGGTTTTTCTTTATTTGCACTATTTTCTGGGTCTTCCATTCCTGTGGCAGTCCTCATGAAGCTGGTTGAGAGAATGCCATGATTGTGCAAAGCTATCATCAAGGCAAAGGGTGGCTACTTTTAGAAGAATCTAAAATCTAAAATATATTTTGGTTTCTACATGATTCCATATGTGTTATGTCATAGTCTTCACTTTTATTCTACAATGTAAAAAATAGTGCAAATAAAGAAAAATCCAAACTTTTTGCCCCCAGTGTACATAACATAAACATACTGTTGACACGTAGGCTAGGGTGTAATGGAATGTTTTGCCTTGTTTAGTAGGTTTTGTGGGTTTTGACACTCTTATGTAGGTGTCATGACCAGCCATAAATAACGCAATATATGTCACAACAGGTCTAAATATACTGTATGTGTCATGACAGTGTTATGACCATATTATAACAGGCTATGCCACATTATGCCAGTTCTTATGACATATTATGACATGGTTATGACCGTGTCATGATGTGTTATGAAGCTGGGTGTCAAGTAAAGTGTTACCATTTTATTATAGCGAACATCTGCTGTACTTCTCTCTCCACAATTTCACCTCTGTTTGGTTTACAGTATTAGTAGAGGTGGTAGTTGGTATGAGGCTTGGTTTACAGTATTAGTAGAGGTGGTAGTTGGTATGAGTCTTGGTTTACAGTATTAGTAGAGGTGGTAGTTGGTATGAGGCTTGGTTTACAGTATTAGTAGAGGTGGTAGTTGGTATGAGGCTTGGTTTACAGTATTAGTAGAGGTGGTAGTTGGTATGAGGCTTGGTTTACAGTATTAGTAGAGGTGGTAGTTGGTATGAGGCTTGGTTTACAGTATTAGTAGAGGTGGTAGTTGGTATGAGGCTTGGTTTACAGTATTAGTAGAGGTGGTAGTTGGTATGAGGCTTGGTTTACAGTATTAGTAGAGGTGGTAGTTGGTATGAGGCTTGGTTTACAGTATTAGTAGAGGTGGTAGTTGGTATGAGGCTTGGTTTACAGTATTAGTAGAGGTGGTAGTTGGTATGAGGCTTGGTTTACAGTATTAGTAGAGGTGGTAGTTGGTATGAGGCTTGGTTTACAGTATTAGTAGAGGTGGTAGTTGGTATGAGGCTTGGTTTACAGTATTAGTAGAGGTGGTAGTTGGTATGAGGCTTGGTTTACATTATTAGTAGAGGTGGTATAAGGCTAGGTTTACAGTATTAGTAGAGGTGGTATAAGGCTAGGTTTACAGTATTAGTAGAGGTGGTAGTTTGTATGAGAGCTATAAAGTGTGTGGAACTTTACAAACTAATGAGTATGTGTGTTTGATGGTGTCTATGTTAGCACTCAGTTTCCACTCTAAACACAAATATATGACTTTTTAATTATGCTTTGTTAGGTCATTAACTACTGGCACCACGTCTGTTGTGGGATACATACATTGTTTCTCCTTTACAACTGTGATAACTGTTGGGAAGTTGAATCATTTCACTACCCAACTCTGCTATCAAATAGACCTGGATTCAAATACTATTTGAAATAATGTAATATACTATTAGGGCTTGATTGAGCTTGCCTGGTACAATGGAACCAATAGATTTGTCACAAAACTACAAACCCCGCCCATCTGGCACTCCAGACAGGCAAAAGCAAACACTCAAAGTATTTGAATGATCTCAAATAGTATTTGAACCCAGATCTGCTCTGCCCTAGTGTTGCATAACAGACCTAGTAAATCCCTGCTTTGTCATTGGCCTTTAAAAACGGCTCTGATCCGAGGCTAACATCGTACAAGTTGATTTGAGGGAAGGGGAAAGGGAATAGTCTCATAGCTGGCATTGAGTGCCTCTGTATCCCAGAGCTGATGAACAAAATGTTTTCTTATTGGTCATCACGCAACACTGTTGTACCGTTATAGTATGAGCTCATGGAGTGGCTCACTTCCTATAGATGGACAGCTGTAGCCATAGAGATATAACAGTGTTATCTTGCTGTAGCTACACAATACACTGTAGCAGAATCCACCGGGCACAGGGGTCATGGCAGAGCAGGGGGCATAGGTTCACAAGTACAGCCCTCACCTATGACATAACATGACAAGACATGACATAACATAACATCATATAACATGACAAGACATGACATAACATCACATAACATCACATAACATGCAATAACGTCACATAACCGACATGACATAACATCTGAGAATACACTTCACGATGAGATTGAGACCCTGGTATACTGAACTTTTACCATGCTCTTCCTTAGGAAATAAAAATATGTCAAATTAGACCAAACAAAATGTTTTATTTAAGCAATAAGGTCTGAGGGGTTGTGGTATATGGCCAATATACCACGGCTAAGGGCTCTTCTTATGCGGTTCTCTATCTCATCTCTATTTCTATCTCTCTAGGTCTGCGAGCCAGAGAACCCCTGCAAAGACAAGACCCACAACTGTCACCGTTCTGCTGAGTGTATCTACCTGAGCCACTTCAGTGACCCCATGTATAAGTGTGAGTGTAGGATAGGCTATGCCGGGGACGGCTTCATCTGTGGAGAGGACTCTGACCTAGACGGATGGCCCAATCAGAACCTGGTGTGTGGCGCCAACGCCACCTATCACTGCAGGAAGGTAACGGACCTTAACTTTATGTTTCCTGGACCCAGATTAAGACCAGTCCATAGTCCCAGATTAAGCCTAATCCATAGTCCCAGATTAAGCCTAGTCCATAGTCCCAGATTAAACCTAGACCTTCCTGGACTGAGCATGCACTTTAGTCTAGGACTAGACTCTATCTAGTTCCAGGAAATGTATCCTCAATACCAGACCTGCAGATTTTCCACATTTTCCAAGTTTACAGTATGTCACTCGTTGATAGTTCTTCCTGTGGCTATTTCTAAAACTGTTTATATTTCTTTATCAATCTTTAACAGGATAACTGCCCCAACCTGCCTAACTCTGGACAAGAGGACTTTGACAAAGATGGCCAGGGAGATGCTTGTGACCAGGATGATGACAACGATGGAATAGTGGATGAGAGAGTAGGATACCTTTTTTTTAAAGGCCCTGAGAAGTCCAAAACTTTATTGTCCTGTGTTTTTATATTTTTCCACACTACAAGGTTGGAATAATAGTGTGAAATACAGAAAATTATGATAATGCCCTTTTAGTGTAAGAGCTGTTTAAAAATACATCCTGAAATTTCTGCTTGTTTTGCATGGGTGGAGTTTTGGCATGCCTGGCGACATCACCAGGTGGGATAAATTAATAGACCAATAATAAAGAGAGTTTCAAACCTAGATAGTTTTCAAGTTACATATGTCTCCCATTATGCTCCTCCAATTAGGCCCCTCACTTTGACCCCTCCCAGACACTCCTAGCAAAATTCTTTCTTGAGAAATTGCTCTTTGCTAAGAAGGTATTTTGTTGATTTTCAACCATTTTGATTTAAACAATCACAGTTAGGTACTTGATTGTTACCCAGAAATTTGATATTGAGATAAAAACGTCTGCGTTGGACCTTTTAAGGCAGATGTATTAAATAGATGAAAAGATATTCAGTAAGTCTTGGTAGGACAATGGACGTTTGCTTCAAAGGTCAATGTTTTATTGTTAAAACCAAAGCATTTCGGCAAATGCCTTCATCAGGGTATTTAGATTAATTCAATAGGAAATCAAATGCCCTTTCCAAGAAACAGACACTAATAATTCCCATTTTGCTGCTCTCTCTCTCCTAAGGACAACTGTCCTCTCCTGTACAACCCCAGACAGTTTGACTTTGATAAAGATGATGTGGGTGACCGTTGTGATAACTGCCCCTACGAACACAACCCTGCCCAGATTGACACCGACCACAATGGCGAGGGAGACTCCTGCGCTGTCGACATTGATGGAGATGGTACTAGTTATTTCTGACCAAATTTCTAAAGAATATGGATCGCTGTTATATTATAGTCATATGCTGTGAAAGGCTCCTTCAACTCTTAACTTTTATATGCCTCTAATTTATTATTACTTTAAAGGGATATTTTATCTACAGTACTTCCACACAGTCAGATGAACTCGTCGATACCATTTTTATGTCTCTGCGTGCGGTTTGAAGGAAGTTGCTAAGTAGCGCTAGCACAATTGCTAACTGACATGCTCGTCATTGTGCTAACGCTAGTTAGCATTGGATCGTGAAACTACCTGTAACTTCCTTCATACTGGACACAGAGACATAAAAATGGTATCCACGAGTTCATCTGACCCTGAGGAGGTAGATAACAAAATACTGAAGTATCCCTTTAACAGTACTTTAAAAATAGTTAATGCGTACTAAGAAGTTATTTAATGGACTATTGTGGTATAGTAAATCATGCAAAGGAATGACTAGCTGGCAGATTTGCAATTCTTTCCACCCTCAACTATCAAGTGATTGATTACCATTAGCTACTTACAGTATATGGTACGGAATGTAAAATGCCACATGCAAGCACAGGCAGGCAAATATGTAAGATTATGACTCAAGATAAGTCCTGCACACACAATATTACCTCTGCACTTGTAAATTGTCCATTTCATTGTCCATTTCCCTTTTCCTTTAGAAATCCCAAACGAGCAAGACAACTGTCCGTACGTGTACAACAATGACCAGAAGGACACTGACATGGATAGAGTGGGTGACCAGTGTGACAACTGTCCTCTGCTACACAACCCTGACCAGGTAGGAACCAGAAACGTTTCACAGAAATCCCAGTTGTAGTTGGAGGATTCCCTCCCTCCTTATTTCTCATTCCATCATAACCATGGCATGCAGAGGGTTGGTGACGTTGTCCATGATGGCCAGCAGATTGGCCAGGATCCTTCTCTCCGCCACCTCCTCTAGAGTGTCAAGGCTAATCCCCAGAACAGAGCTAGCCTTCCTGATCAGCTTATTTACCCGAGAAGCATCACCGGCCTTCATGTTGGCGCCCCAGCACACCACTGCAAAAAAGTAGAAAGTATCCAGTAGTTTACTGCACACGTTGAAGGACCTGAGCCTCCTCGGAAAGTAGAGTCGGCTCTGGCCCTTTTTGTACAGAGCCCTGGTGTTACCAGCCCATTCCAGTCTGTTGTCCATATGGACTCGTATGAACCAACCATTTCCACATCCATCCCCTGTATAGGGACTGCAGTCAGTTGGGCCTTGGTTCTCCTGAAGTCCACCACCATCTCCTTTGTTTTGCTGATGTTGAGCTGAAGGTGATTCTGCTCACACCACAACACAAAGTAATTGATTGTGCTCCTGTACTCCTCCTCCTGCCAACCCCTGATGCACCCTACAATTGCGGAGTCATCCAAGAATTTCTGTAGTTGGCATGTTTCAGAGTTATATCTGAAGTCCGAGGTGTAGAGGGTGAACAGGAAGGGGGACAGGACACAGATAATGACCTGTAACCCTCTCCCCTCTAATAGGCTGACACTGACAATGACCTGTAACCCTGCCCTCTCTAATAGGCTGACACAGATAATGACCTTGTAGGAGACAAGTGTGACAACAACCAGGACATTGATGAAGACGGTCACCAGAACAACCTGGACAACTGTCCTTACGTGGCCAACTCCAACCAGGCAGACCACGATAAGGACGGCAAAGGGGATGCCTGTGACTTCGACGATGACAATGACGGTATCCCTGACGATAGAGACAACTGTAGATTGACGCCCAACAAAGATCAACTGGACTCTGATGGTAAGGAGAAAAACACGTGTGCATGGAGGTATGCACACACACACACTGACCCACCCACACACACACACACACACACACACACACACACACACACACACACACACACACACTGACCCACCCACACCCACACCCTAGCTACAGGTAGATTCTGTAACAGCCCTATATACTATAGATACTATCTATAATCACACAGACCGCTGCTTGTGATACAGGAATCTCCCTTAGAGGCTTCCCTGCACCTGTCCACCATAAAACACAAAAAACCTATTGCCTTCCTTTTTACACTCGTGCACTTGGGAACCCTAACTCTAACCCTGCACCTGGGAACCCTAACCCTGCACTTGGGAACCCTAACTCTAACCCTGCACCTGGGAACCCTAACCCTGCACTTGGGAACCCAAACTCTAACCCTGCACCTGGGAACCCTAACTCTAACCCTGCACCTGGGAACCCTAACTCTAACCCTGCACCTGGGAACCCTAAATCGAACCTTGCACCTGGGAACCCTAACACTAACCCTGCACCTTGGAACCCTAACACTAACCCTGCACCTGGGAACCCTAACCCTAACCCTGCACCTGGGAACCCTAACTCTAACCCTGCACCTGGGAACCCTAACTCTAACCCTGCACCTGGGAACCCTAACTCTAACCTTGCACCTGGGAACCCTAACACTAACCCTGCACCTTGGAACCCTAACACTAACCCTGCACCTGGGAACACTAACCCTAACCCTGCACCTGAGAACCCTAACACTAACCCTGCACCTGGGAACCCTAACACTAACCCTGCACCTGGGAACCCTAACCCTGCACCTGGGAACCCTAACACTAACCCTGCACCTGAGAACCTTAACGCTAACCCTGCACCTGAAGACCCTAACGCTAACCCTAACCCTGGGAACTCTAACACTAACCCTGCACCTGAGAACCCTAACGCTAACCCTGCACCTGGGAACCCTAAACCTTACCCTGCACCTGAGAACCCTAACCCTGCACCTGGGAACCCTAACCATAACCCTGCACCTGAGAACCCTAACCCTGCGCCTGGGAACCTTAACCCTAACCCTGCACCTGGGAACCCTAACCATAACCCTAACCCTGCACCTGGGAACCCTAGCCCTGCACCTGAGAACGCTAACCCTGGGAACCCTAACCCTGCACCTGTCCACCATAAACACACATGAGATGCCTTTTATCACCCTCCGTTTTCACTTATCTTTTTACAGTTCAATATGTCATATTCTATTTCCCCTCTCTCAATATGCCATGTTCTATTTCCCCTTTCTCAATATGCCATGTTCTATTTCCCCTCTCTCAATATGCTATGTTCTATTTCCCCTCTCTCAATATTCCATGTTCTATTTCCCCTCTCTCAATATGCCATGTTCTATTTCCCCTTTCTCAATATGCCATGTTCTATTTCCCCTCTCTCAATATGCTATGTTCTATTTCCCCTCTCTCAATATTCCATGTTCTATTTCCCCTCTCTCAATATGCCATGTTCTATTTCCCCTCTCTCGATATGCCATGTTCTATTTCCCCTCTCTCAATATGCCATGTTCTATTTCCCCTCTCTCAATATGCCATGTTCTATTTCCCCTCTCTCAATATGCTATGTTCTATTTCCACTCTCTCTCTACCAAATAGCAGATGTATAGTGAGAGGTTTAGAAGTAGTATACACACATCCAGTAACTTGCAGCTACAGGGTACAAAATCGTATGAAAAAATAGGTAACATATCCTCACACTGTTGAATGCTCCCGCAGTTTTATCAGGGATGCAAACTAGTCACCTTTCGGCGAAATTCACCGTTTTGAATCCAAAATAGGTGACCTACGTGATTCATGTAGATCCGATGAGAAAAGTTTTGGGGAGTGGGGGGGGCTTTGGATCACTACTGTCTGTATGCGAACGAGTGATGCGCGTTTGGAGCAATACTGGCTGTATCCAAGGCTCAGCCAATCATTCACATAACAACCGAATGCAGCACGCGACTGAAGAGAGAAGTTGCAGCATACAGCTGTCTCTCTGGAAAGAGGCGCGCTCTGGACATCAGAGTAGAACGGCAGTTTGTCAGTTCGACCACCGCGTCCCCTGAACGGTAACGAAGAGGAAGGTGAGAAGCCTGACCACGGAGACGGGGGTGAGAAGGCGATGAAGCCTTCTTAACGAGCTGTAACTGAAAAACAACTGGCATTTGGAAAGTTTGAGGTGAGGGAGAAAGTCTGGTGGAACAAGTGTTATTAGCATTGTTAAGTATCTTGCTAGCTGGATTCAATTCTCCGTTAGCTACCCAGAGAAATGTTGAGCAACATTAGCCAACTTAACGGTTCAAATAATTGAGTTTATGGTGTGAAAATTAGCTGACTAATAAAGTCAGACAGCTAACGTTAGTAACCTAACCAATTCGCTCTAGTATTAACTGGTAACGTTACGACTCCTTGCCGTTCCTCAAGTTATAACGCGTTAGTTGCTTACTGGACCCTGGCAATCTGTGTGAAATGTTAACTAGTTAACTAACTAACGAACTAACTACTATCAGTGAACTAATGTTTTCCCTCTACAGTATGTGGTTAATTGTTAGAATCAGATAATTAGGTGAAAATGAGGCGTTGGTTGTTAAAACATGTGGATTCAGGGAAGTGTATCTGGAGCTGGGCCTGGCTTAAGATGGATGCCAGTATAGAGGTCAAAGGAACACTTCTCACTTTTTCAATACAGTGGATACTGCTGGCACATTGTAGAACAGATGTTCACAGGCAGAAAGTATACAATGTAATGTGCAGTGTATCCCAAAGATATTGCTTTTGTTGTGCTGAACTTGACAGTAACACTTGTGAGTGAGGGGGGATTATTACATTTTTTGCTCAGTGAATGTTATTTGCACACGTGTAGCCTTTATCGATGTCTACTATAGTGGCCAATATAATAGAGCAAAAATAGAATGCCTGTTTGTTTCATTCTATTTCTTTTTTTCCGCAAGTGTAATATTTAGATGTGTGTGATCACAAGCGTTCTATTATAAAGGCTGTCATGGCTACCAGCAATATTAGTGTATTGTTTTTTCACATTTACAGTAAAGTCTAGGCAACAAATAACATTGGATTGCTTTCTTTAAATTTTTTAGCTGCGAGTTAGGTTCTCATTAACCACTTTATTTTACACACAGAGACTGATCATGTAGATCATATTCTTTGTTGTTAAATTAGTTTAAACCTACATTTCCCACTAGCAGGGATTTTTTGCATGTTTCGGTGCAAAATACAAGTGTCACATTTTTGGGCCCTCACCAGTTTGCATCCCTGTTTTATTGTGCAAGTATGGTGGGTGGGTGGTTCAGACAGGAAAGAGTTAACAAAGCGGAGTATTTCTGGGTCAGGGTTAATGATGTCATTAGCGTATGACTTCATCGTTCGGAGCTGGAACCCATGAGAGCATCATGCGCCAGCTAGCCGCCCAGTGGCCAGGACATGAAGTTTTATTTCCGAAGGGGGCATCTGGGCTCGCTTGCTCTCGATTAATCCACAGTGCCCAATTTCAATTTCATCATGCAGGTTACCTGGAATTTGTTTAGTTGGGTTTTACCACAAACAGTCTGTGTGTAGAGAGTGTGGGAGAGTGTGGGAGAGGGAGGGAAGGAAGGGAGGGAGGGCTGGAGGGAGGGAGGGGAAAAGAGATTGTGCCGATCCCTTCATCTGCTTCACATCTTATCAGAACGTGTTAATTTGATATAATCAAGTCAGCCCCCTGTGCAATAACAAAATAGCAGAGGAGAACGTGGAGAAAACAGGCTTTACAGTCTGTATTATGAGTCTGTTTCTAATACATTATGGCCTCTGAGATAGTTACATGTAGCAATGGAAGTTGTCACGGCATGCAGATGGCAGAGTCCTTGTTGGACTTGGCGGACATACAATAATAAAAGTTATAGGTTCTTGGGAAGGAATTGCAATTTGTTTTCTGTTCCGTTTTTTTATGAAAACTTGGGAATTGGGAATTTTGCAACATTACTGATAGTGTGAAGACTAGGGAGTTATCTGTATTTTAACCCAACATATTCTATTCTTCTATCAACAGGCGACGGAAGAGGCGACGCCTGCAAAGACGACTTTGACAATGACAACATCCCGGACATCCTTGACGTGTGTCCTGAGAACAACGCCGTCAGTGTCACAAACTTCCAGAAGTTTCAGATGGTGCACCTGGACCCCAAGGGAACCACGCAGATCGACCCCAACTGGGTGGTTAGGCATCAGGGCAAGGAGCTGGTGCAGACCGTCAACTCTGACCCAGGCATCGCTGTTGGTGAGTAGGAGTAATTACCTCAATTTCTAGTACCTATACTGCCGTAAAAGAGATGGCAATATTAGAGATATTTAATTCTCTACAATTTAGAGATCTGGGCATCGCTGTTTTGTCACAGTGGGTGAGTAGATTAGGACAACCTCAGATACTTTTGAATATATAGTGTACATGAAAGTACACCCCCTTCAAATAAGTGGATTCGGCTATTTCAGCCACACCTGTAGCTGATAGGTGTGTAACATCGAGCACACAGCCATGCCATCTCCATTGACAAACATTGGCAGTAGAATGGCCTTACTGAAGAGCTCAGTGACTTTCAACGTGGCATCCTATGACGTCATATGATGCCACCTTTCCAACAAGTCAGTTTGTCAACTTTCTGCTCAGCTAGAGCAGCCCTGGGTCAACTGTAAGTGCTGTTATTATGAAGTGGAAACATCTAGGAGCAACAATGGTTCGGCCGCGAAGTGGTAGGCCACACAAGCTCACAGAATGGGACCGACGAGTGCTGAAACGCGAAGCGCGTGAAAATCGTATGTCCCCGGTTGCAACACTCACTACCGAGTTCCAAACTGCCTCTGGAAGCAACGTCAGCACATTAACTGTTCGTCGGGAGCTACATGAAATGTTTTCATGGCCGAGCAGCCTCACACATGCGCAATGCCAAGTGTTGGCTGGAGTGGTGTAAAGCGCGTCGCCATTGGACTTTGGAGCAGTGAAAACGCGTTCTCTGGAGTGATTAATCACACTTCACTATCTGGCAGTCCGACGGACAAATCTGGGTTTGGCGGATGCCAGGAACACGCTAACTGCCCCAATGCATAGTGCCAACTGTAAAGTTTGGTGGAGGAGGAATAATGGACTGGGGCTGTTTTTCATGGTTCAGGCTAGGTCCCTTAGTTCCAGTGAAGGGAAATATTAACGCTGCAGCATACAATGACATTCTACAATGTCCCCGTGCACAAAGCGAGGTCCATACAGAAATGGTTTATGAATGGAAGCAAGTCCCTGCGGCAATGTTCCAACATCTAGTAGAAAGCCTTCCCAGAAGAGTGGAGACTGTTATAGCAGCAAAGGGGGGACCAACTCCATATTAATGCCCATGATTTTGGAATGAGATGTTTGACGAGCAGGTGTCTACATTATTTTGGTAATGTAGTGTATTCCCTTGTAGGGTAGCAGAATTCCAGAAACTTTCCCAGAGTTCACTGATATTTCAGAAATCCCAGTTGAAGGATTCCCTCCGTTCTTATTTCCTCCTGATTCCAGGAATCAGTTGCAACCCTATACAGTTGTAGGATAATTTTGATCTGTTTCCGTATGCAAGATGTCAAACTACTTCCATTATCTATGAATAGCACAATGAGCAGGAGTATTACCCAACCATCCTTGGTATTCACTTTTTCTGTTCCACCATCCTAGGCTTTGATGAGTTCAACGCGGTGGACTTCAGTGGTACCTTCTATGTGAACACGGACCGGGATGACGACTACGCTGGTTTCGTGTTCGGTTACCAGTCGAGCGGCCGCTTCTACGTGGTGATGTGGAAGCAGATCACTCAGACTTACTGGGAAGACAAACCCTCCAAGGCCTTCGGTATCTCTGGTGTCTCCCTGAAGGTGGTCAATTCAACCACGGGCACAGGGGAGAACCTGAGAAATGCCCTGTGGCACACAGGCAACACTAAAGGTCAGGTACGCTAAGATCCAAGATTCCATCAAAGTAGCGACTCACCCTGACACAGCTAAGTAATCTAAAGTGGTGACTCACCCTGACACAGCTGAGTCATCCAAAGTGGTGACTCACACTGACACAGCTAAGTCATCTAAAGTGGTGACTCACACTGACACAGCTAAGTCATCTAAAGTGGTGACTCACACTGACACAGCTAAGTCATCCAAAGTGGCCACTCACACTGACACAGCTAAGTCATCTAAAGTGTTGACTCACACTGACACAGCTAAGTCATCTAAACTGGCCACTGACACAGCTAAGTCATCTAAAGTGGCCACTCACACTGACACAGCTTAGAGCCAACAAATCATACAGTGTCTCTGGTGTAGCCACACCCTCTATTGAGCAATCTTTCAGTCAATCAACCAAATGTTTAAAGTAATCATAGATCAAAGCTCTTTAGTAATTCCTTTTTCTCCTTCTCTGTTGTCCACAGGTGCGCACTCTTTGGCACGACCCCAAAAACATTGGCTGGAAAGATTACACAGCCTACAGGTGGCACCTCATCCACAGACCCAAGACTGGTTTCATCAGGTGAGCACGTCCAGCCTAATACCTAGGCTTTAGCTCAGTAGGCTTAAACAGTATTGTGGCATGTAGGAGACCTGGGATTAAATCTAGTCAATCACACCCATTGCTCTTTCCTCAGTAACAGTCTGAAAATACTTTTTATGATAGAAGCACAACTTTATATACTATAGGATAAGTCGTTATCCAGGGTTTTTTGTCCATAGTGTTTTGTTATCTATATGTTCAGTACTCCAAGCGATCATTTTCAATCATTAATGTATTGTCTTGTTGTGTTTTGTAGGGTTGTGGTTTATGAAGGGAAACAGATCTTGGCAGACTCAGGACCAGTGTACGACAAGACGTTTGCTGGAGGACGGTTAGGCCTGTTTGTGTTCTCCCAGGAACTGGTCTTCTTCTCCGATCTCAAATACGAGTGCAGAGGTGAGTCCTGTAGCTAGCAGCACGGTTCTAGCTTGGTCTCAGATCTGTTTGTGCTGTCTTGAATGGTTGGTTGGTGAGAGATCTCTCCTTTTTGGGAGACAAAAGGCAGCTGAATGGGGAAACAAACGTGTTGTTAAAACCTTCTAAATCTTTTCCAATACTCAGATGAGCTGGAGTTTCCAACTGTGTTGTCAATCAGGTACCAATCATAAAGAGGTCTCTGTTTTGTGTTGGCTGTCAAATCACACTTTGTAAAAAAGAAAACAGCAGTCACGCTTTTGTTTCTGCTTGTCACCTTGACTGGTTCAAATTACTTAGACGCTTAGACTATTGTGTGTTTGTGTGTGTGTGTGTGTGTGTGTGTGTGTGTGTGTGTGTGTGTGTGTGGGTGTGTGTGTGTGTGTGTGTGTGTGTGTGTGTGTGTGTGACACTGCGGGAGGTCTGGTGTGTGTTCTTAAATGTTTCAGGTGCTACTTTGATCACAAATATGAGAATACTGCTTGTTCACTGTCACAATGAAATAGTTGTTGTCTCGCTTTACTGAATGATGCACCCAATACTCCGCCTGTTGCTGTATTCAGTGTTCTACATTCCAGAACCATACGGTGTAGGTATACAGCTGTATACTGTATATAGACTTCATCTACATACTGTGTTACTTTGGATATGCTGTTATTGCTTAGCTTTGTTGTTATAAATAATCAGACTCTTTCTCCTTTTTTATCTAGATAACTGAACAGCGTTGGATGTGAACTTCAAATGGCTAAAGATACTAAACCTAATAACCTGATCACCAGCCTATTGCTGATTCGTTCATAATTTCAACCAATGAAATGGAGCTTCAGCTTCGCCCCTCCAAAGTTTTTTTGCCTCTAACTTTCCATTGAAGTGGCAGTCATGGCCCTTTACAGTTTTTCCAAGTGTTTTATGTGAAAAGACATTTCCTTGAGAAGTGAAAACAGATGACAAGTGGACAAATGAAAAAGGCCTTGGTAATGAAAAATCGATGTAACCGATGTTGACATCATATTATAGGGATTCTTTGAACAACCACTTTTGTGCTTTACTCCAATTGTTCTCCTAATTTTCTACAGCTTTACATTAACAAAAGTAAATATAAAATTATTGTTACTCGATAAATATTGATATTCGTGCTGGAATAGAGAGCAACTTGATGCTGTACAGTAAAGGCGTCTAGTTTGCCCAGCAACTCAAGGTCTCTGTATTGACCTCAGGAGTTTCAGCCGTGCAGTGAAAAATGTGATCAAATGCAATATTAACTGCAAAATATCTGCCAAACTCTTAATTGATATCAAAGCACACTGATGTACGTTGCTAACTTAAACAAAGTTATATTTTGTATTATTTCTTATACCATCCTGAACTATCTTCAGTTACCCGTTTAAAATGTTTGTCAAACTCTAAAAAGGTTGACCGTGAGACCGTTTTATAGCATTTTAAAGTACTTTGGGATGTTTATACTAAGTTTGTACTATAATCTCTTCTGTAAATTATTATTGTGAGTTTATGTCTTGTTTGTTTTGTTTGTTAGAGATTGTAAATAATTTATTTATTTGTTTACACTGACGAAATTTCACAATTGAAGTACAACAGAAAAATCGTTGGATATCAACATCAAAATGTCTCAAACATCAAGATAAAATAGACTATCACAGACGTTGTGCACTATGCAGTGTTATGTCATGTATTACTTGACTTGATATGTTCGCCAAATTCCCAAGAGGCCCTGTCGTCACTCAAAACAATGCAGTGGTTTCAAGTGGAGAAATTATAGTAGTTGTAGTTTGGGTTTGTTGTAACGCTCTATTCCAGCTTCCCACTTACATAGAATCAAGCAATATATTGTGCATGCATTCTAAGTAGGATGCTAGTATGGACATGGAACATAGCCTTAAGTGTTGAGGTAAGAATGCTACATTGATGTAAGAGTGCTACGTTGATGTAAGAGTGCTACAATGATGTAAGAGTGCTACGTTGATGTAAGAGAAAAGAGTGTCATGTTTGGGGTTAGTTGTAGTAGTAGTAGTATGTGTAAGAGAGCAACAGTGATTATCATGTTAACGGTTCACAGCATCCTTGACCTTTACAACTGAAGGTCTGAGGTTTGAGTGTGTATGCCTAGTATGACAGGGAGCATTTCAGATGGGACACAATGAAAACACTTTACTTTATGTCAATGTAAATGTGTCGTTCGCGTGTCAACGTTGAAACAGATGGTCATGAGAAGAGAACGCTCTGTTTTGAATGAGTGAAACATTTAACAAGATGAAAGCCATTTTATAATCTAGTCAAAAATCAAGTAAACAATTTTCTTGCAACTTTTGGTTGACGTATGGATCAAGGGTATTTGCAATGTTTAGCTTTTTAGTTGTCATCTGTCTGCATAGCGTTAATTGTTATCAATTTTAGATTTTTTTTGTTAGTATCTAGCTTTGTTATATTTTGTGAGGGATTTTGCAATGCACAAATTACATTTCTTTCTGGTATTCGTTTGTTGTTAGATTTACATTTTCTAAAAGCATTATTTGTAAGTGTTCCACTTAAAAGAAATGATCTTATTTCATAAATAAATTGTTTATCCACATGTCTTCTTCATTGTGATAATGGCAATTATGGATTGTTATAAAATGGAAATATGTTTATATTTGACATTAAACTGATGAATATATAATATCCTTTAAATGTTGTCAAGAGAAGATCAAATATATATAATATTCTATTTCTTCTCTGACCTTGCTGTGAGAATCCAGAGATATGTTTGAGGTTTTCCCTCCAAGATCACACACACAAATCATTGTCAAGTTCAACACTAATGAAAACCATTTACAAGATAATTATTCAGTCACAAAATGAAACGTTCATTCGTTTGCACTAGCAATTATGTTCCATGGAATGCAATGCAGCAAATAGGATTCAGATGGCTTTCCTTGTCACGTTGCTGCTCAGGCCTTCACTACAGGAAAACACTAAAGGAGTGGGTGGAAGAGTCTGGGGTCTTTCACTACTGAAGAGTGCACTGTGTACCACTGAGACCCGCTGAATAAGCCCACGTGGCATTCACCGCAGCCTGGGTATGGGTACACAGATAGGATACCAGTGCTTTTCTGCTACATCGAATGTGGGTCATTCAGCAGAACCTCTAGAACTCTCTGAGACGTTCAGTAGGACCACTACAACTCTAAGCAGTTCAGTAGAACATAGAATTGGAATTAGTCATTCTAATACTATGAAATAGAACACAATCTACTTACATTAGTTTAAAGAGGTTTGGAGTGTGCACAATTTGAAGTATGTTCTCATATCTGGTTGTAATTTAGAGCCCTTTGAGCAAATGACTCATGCAAAGTCCATTTGCGTACCGTAACCCTAACCCTAACTTCATGTGTATGTGTGTGCGCGTGCGCGTGTGTGCCCTGTCTGGCTAGGTTGGCTACAATAAGACGGATATGGACCTTGGCACCACAACATTAATCTAAATAAGCCCAGGTCAGGGAGACAGACACAGCAGCCAGAGAGAGCAGAGAGCCCTGGTCTGTGTCCCAATTGGAACCCTATTGCCTACATAGAGGACTTCTTTTGTCCACACTACTTCCTCGTCAAAATGACACTATATAAGGAATAGGGTGCCATTTTGGACGCATAGATAGAGAGCATAGATAGCCCTGGACCCGGACTGAGGGAGACGAAAAGAACTGGAAGAAGGGAAACCTCTTATCCAAACAGGTTTAAAGGTTTAAACAGTTTTAAACAAACAATAAAAATGAACAGTAAACATTACACTCACAGTAAGTTCCAAAAGAATAAAGACATATCATATGTCAAATGATGTATATATACAGTGTTGTAACGATGTGCAAATGGCTAAAGTATAAAATGGAAAATAAATATGGGTTGTATTTACAATGGTGTTTGTTCCTCACTGGTTGCCCTTTTCTTGTGGCGACAGGTCACAAATCTTGCTGCTGTGATGGCACACTGGTATTTCACCCAGTAGATATGGGAGTTTATCAACATTGGATTTGTTTTCGAAATCTTTGTGGATCTGTGTAATCTGAGAGAAATATGTATCTCTAATTTCCACAATACATTCCTTCCATCTATAGAATTTCTTAATATTACTCAGTTCCTTTGGCTTTGATGCATCATGATTGTGTCATGGTGCGAAGGCAGGACCCGAGGAGCAGAGCCGTAGTATAAGGTAGACATTCCTTTATTGTCTTGAGAAAACAACAAACAAGTAGAGGACGCAACCACGAACTGGTATGCACTATGCACAAACAAGACCAGTCAGGACCTGATAGTACCCCACCCCCCAAGGCACGGGCTCCCGACCGCAAGTTCAGGAACACCCAAGGAGGGGAAAGGGGCGGGACACCGGCTTCAGTGGAACCTCCGTCCCCGGAGTAGGACTTGGTACCGGGTCAGGCAGCTCCGTCCCCGGAGCAGAACAGGGGCAGCGCCCTCGGGGCAGGACTGGGCGCTGCAGCAGGGAGTGGCTCCACCCTCGGAGCAGGACAGGGCACCGCAGCAGGGAGAGGCTCCGCCCCCGAGGCCAGACAGGGCGCCGGAGCAGGGAGAGGCTCCGCCCCCGGAGCAGGACTGGCCACCTGATCCTGCAGGGACCCCGCCCTCGAAGCCAGGCAGGGCCACAGAGCAGGGAGAGGATCCACCCTTGGATCCGGACTGGGAACCAGCACTGGAGGTACCGAGCTGGGGACCGGCACTGGAGGTACCGGGATGGGGATCGACACCAGGAACCTGGTGCGAGGAGCTGGCACTGGAGGTACCGGGCTGGGGATCGACACCGGGACCCTGGTGCGAAGAGCCGGCACCGGAGGTACCAGGCTGGGATCCGCCTCAGGGAGCGCCGACAGCTGCTCTGCCCACATCTTCCTGCGGCACTCGAACATCTCCTCGTACTCCCTCTGGCTGGTTCTCGCTCCCTGGTTGGGAGGTCTCAGCGCCAGCCAAGCCCTCCACCACCTTGCCTGTTCCTCCAGGGGCTGGTCGTGAAACCCCTCTGGGTGCCCTGATTTTTTATTTTTTTTATTTCACCTTTATTTAACCAGGTAGGTCAGTTGAGAACAAGTTCTCATTTGCAACTGCGACCTTCCCTTGTAGGAGATCACAGTGTCTCTCCATCTTCCTCCCTCCTCAACCGATCCTGGCTCGGCAGGGGCTCATCCCAGAGCCCCCACGAGTTGGGAGACAGGTGCACCACGTCGTCCTCATCCGACACCTCTACGTACTCCTGCTCCCATGGCTGTAGAGGCTCCTCCATGAGTCCCCACAAGTGTCGCGGCAGGGGCTCTTCCTACTGCCCCTCCCACAGCCCCCATAGCCCCCCCCCAAAAAAAGAATTCATGGGGGTACTTATTTTCGTGGGGCCTGCGCTTTGGTTGCCGCTGCCCTGGATCCTGTTCACGATCCAGGGCTAGTCAATGGAGGTACTCCTCCTCGGAGACAAGCTCCTTACCTCCGAGGAGTTCCTCCATTGTCCAGCTCCGCTTGGTCCTGTGGTGGTGGTTTATTCTGTCATGGTGATAAGGCAGGACCCGAGGAGCAGAGCTGTTACATCATGCTAATGAACAAAACCTAACTCTGCTACATCATGCTAATGAAGAAAACCTAACTCTGCTACATCATGCAAACTCTGTTACACCATGCTAACTCTGCTACAACATGCTAACTCTGCTACACCATGCTAATGAACAAAACCTAACTATGCTACACCATGCTAATGAACAAAACCTAACTCTGCCACATCTTGCTAATGAACATAACTTAACTCTGCTACACCATGCTAATTATGCTACACCATGCTAATGAACAAAACCTAACTCTGCTACATCATGCTAACTCTGCTACACCATGCTAATGAACAAACCCTAACACTAACTACGGAATCATTGCTTGCAGAGAAGGAAGGAGACAGAGTGAGAAAGAGAGAGGCAAAGAGAGAGAGACAGAGACAGATGGAAGGAGAGTCAGACAGAAGACGACAGAGAGAGACTGAGAAGGCTGTGGGGTGAGACAAGGATGCAGCTTAAGCCCCACCCTCTTCAACATATATATCAACGAATTGGCGAGGGCACTAGAACAGTCTGCAGCACCCGGCCTCACCCTACTAGAAATTGAAATCAAATGTCTACTGATGATCTGGTGCTTCTGTCCCCAACCAAGGAGGGCCTACAGCAGCACCTAGATATTCTGCACAGATTCTGTCAGACCTAGGCCCTGACAGTAAATCTCAGTAAGACAAAAATAATGGTGTTCCAAAAAAGCCATCACCTACAGAGAGATGAACCTGAGAAGAGTGCCCTAAGCAAGCTGGATAGCAAGCTGGATAGCAACACAATTAGACCCAAACAAAACATGAGAAAACCAAAAGATAATTACTTGATACATAGGAAAGAATTAACAAAAAAACTGAACAAACTAGGATGTTATCTGGACCTTAACAGAGAGTACACTGTGGCAGAATACATGACCACTGTGACTGACCCAAACTTAAGGAAAGCTTTGACTATGTACAGACTCAGTGAGCATAGTCTTGCTATTGAGAAAAAGGAGGTGGAAACTGAGCTGCACTTCCTAACCTCCTGCCAAATGTATTACCATATTAGAGACACATATTTCCCTCAGATTACACAGACCCACAAAGAATTTGAAAACAGACCCAATTTTGATAAACTCATATATCTATTGGGTGAAATACCACAGTGTGCCATCACAGCAGCAAGATTTGTGACCTGTTGCCACAAGAAAAGGGCAACCAGTGAAGAACAAACACCATTATAAATACAACCAGTGAAGAACAAACACCATTGTAAATACAACCAGTGAAGATCAAACACCATTGTAAATACAACCAGTGAAGAACAAACACCATTGTAAATACAACCAGTGAAGAACAAACACCATTGTAAAAACAACCAGTGAAGAACAAACACCATAGTTAATACAACCAGTGAAGAACAAACACCATTGTTAATACAACCAGTGAAGAACAAACACCATTGTTAATACAACCAGTGAAGAACAAACACCATTGTTAATATAACCAGTGAAGAACAAACACCATTGTTAATACAGCCCATATTTATCTTTACTTATCTTCCCTTTTGTACCATGACTATTTGTACTATTCATTTGTTTATATCTGTCCTATAAAGATCCAAACACACTTGGATCAAGTGACCCGCTGCCTTGCCGATACTGTAGGTTTGTGCTAATTCTGATGCCATTTTTCATACATAGTTTACGTAGAAACTTCCATTTAACCCAGCATAATATGTATAAACCGCAAAAACAGATATTGGGTAATGAGTGTTACAGTCTGAGAGTCTCTGGGTTTGACAGCTTTGGTGTGAAACTGGGAACAGATGCACAAAGTCTGGCTTCTCAGCCCCAGCCTCTGTAAATCAGTCCTGACCTTGCCACAACCTTACACAAAATAAAACCAGACATCACAGGTATGGCTAGCGATGTGTTCAATAAAAATGTGATTTAGATTTCTTTCCAACAACAAAGAATGTAGGCCAAAAATGGAACATGGACACAATGAGGAGCCTCATATTTCGTTTATAGGCTTTTTATGCCTTTAATCTTTGTGGTATTAGCGAAGTATGCAGCCTTGACCACGTTTACATGCCCACAGTATTCCGGATAGTAGCTCATATCCCGCTTAAGGTCTTATTCTGGATAAGCTGTTTACATGCGCCTTTGATATCCATGTCATGGGCAAATGCTCATGTTCGATGGCCACTGGCACGCTGGAGAAGTGTGCTCTTCACAGATGACTGTACACTGTACCCGGCAGATGGCGTTGTGTGGGAAAGCGGTTTGCTGAACAGAATGCCCCATGGTGACAGTGGGGTTATTGAAGAGGCAGGCATAAGCTTCAGACAACAAATACAATTGCATTTTATTGATGGCAATTTGAATGCACAGAAATACCTGAGGCCCATTGTTGTACCATTCATCTGTTGCCATCACCTCATGGTTCAGCTTGATAATGCACGACCACATATTTCGAGGATCTGTACACAATTCCTAGAAGCTGAAAATATCCCAGTTCTTCCATGGCCTGCATGCTCACCAGACGTGTCACCCATTGAGCATGTTTGGGATGCTCTGGATCGACGTGTATGACAGTGTGTTCCAGTACCTGCCAATATCCAGCAACTTCGCACTGCCATTGAAGAGGAGTGGGACAACATTCCACAGGCCACAATCAAAAGCCTGATCAGAAAGAGATGTGTCAGCTGCATGAGGCAATTGGTGGTCACACCAGATACTGACTGGTTTTCTGATCCACAGCCACTCACTTTTTTTAAGGTATCTGTGACCAACAGATTAATATCTATGTTCCTAGTCATGTGAAATCCATAGATTAGGGCCGAATTATTTTATTTCCATTGACTGATTTCCTTATATGAATTGTAACTCAGTAAAATCTTTTAAATTGTTGCATGTTGTGTTTATATGTTTGTTCAGTTTAGATTACTAATGCATCCATTCTACCGATAAAAAAAACAACGTTTTATTTAGTTTAGTCTTTTTTCTTTTTCAAAAGACGGTTACAGGTATCAAAATAAATCTCATAAAGATCAACCCGACCCATTCCCCCACTCAGTCCCCATCCACTCCCCCGACCCATTCCCCCACTCAGTCCCCATCCACTCCCCCGACCCATTCCCCCACTCAGTCCCCATCCACTCCCCCGACCCATTCCCCCACTCAGTCCCCATCCACTCCCCCGACCCATTCCCCCCCTCAGTCCCCATCCACTCCCCAACCCATTCCCCCACTCAGTCCTCAGACACTCCCCCGACCTTCGGAAAGTATTCAGACCCCTTGACTTTTTCCACATTTAGTAACGTTACAGCCTTATTCTAAAATGGATTAAACATGTTTTTTTTTCTTCAGCAATCTTCACACAATACCCCGTAATGACAAAGTGAAAACAGGTTTTCACTTTGGCACGAACCTGTCTATATAAGGTCCCACAGTTGACAATGCATGTCAGAGCAAAAGCCAAGCCATGAGGTCGAAGAAATTGTCCGTAGAGCTCCGAGACAGGATTGTGTCGAGGCACAGATCTGGGGAAGGGTACCAAAACATTTCTGCAGCATTGAAGATCTCCAAGAACACTGTTGCCTCCATCATTCTTAAATGGAAGGAGTTTGGAACCACCTGGACTCTTCCTAGAGCTGGCTGGCTGCCAAACTGAGCAATCAGGGGAGAAGGTTCTTGGTCAGGGAGATGACCAAGAACTGGATGAAGCATCATGTTGTGGGAAGAGAGAGAAAGGAGTAGAGAGAGAGAGAGAGAGAGAGAGAGGAGAGAGAGAGAGAGAGAGAGAGAGAGGGAGAGAGAGCGAAAGAGAGAGAGGGAGGAGAGAGAGAGAGGAGAGAGAGGGAGAAGAGAGAGAGAGAGAGGAGAAAGAGGGAGAAGAGAGAGAGAGAGAGAGAGAGAGAGAGAGAGAGAGAGAGAGAGAGAGAAAGAGAGAGAAATGGGGGGGGGTTGGGGACACTGTGGTCAGAGGACCCATTCCCAGGCAGCATGTCACCCGGCTCAAGTTGATAACAAGAATCGAAACCCCGGACGCATCACTCTCTCTCTTTTTTTTCTTTCATTAACACAGGCAGTCCGAGGAGCCGCCACGCCGGACACAGAGTGACCCACCCATTACCTGAGAGGGCTTTCAGTTGTATTTCTCCCCTCCCCATTCCCCCCAATCCTTATTAAATAAGAACGTTTGTTTGAGCACTGCAAAACAGTCTCCAGCTGTCTTATTTTATTGTAATTTCACTTCTGACTCCCCTGGGCTGCCAGAGTGTCAATTCAAAAACCGAATACTTTATGGAGTGAACGTTATTTAAGGTATCCTGAATAAAAATGGCATATTAGTGTGCATGTTAAACGTGGTCAGTAAATTCTTGTTTCCAGGTTTACCACATGGGTTCTTTCTCTGACCCATGACCATCTCAATTTACAGACTATACAAGCCATTCATCTCTTATGGAACTCTGCAGCACTCTGTTAGCAGCTCAAGTAAAAGCCAGTTAACATATAGAGCTGTGACATACAGTATAGCACAAAGCAGACACCTTGAACATTCTGTTTCCTCTTCAACCAGGTCAGACTGTCAGATGGTCCAGTTCACATGCCATAGATAACAGGTGTGGCAGCCCTGGAAACAATGGCACCAAGGAAGTGCAGGACTCTTGTCTGACTAATCAGTGTGTGTGTGATGAAAGATTCAATGTTGATATACCATGATTTTGGTTCCAATGGGCCAGACAGATACGAAAAGGCTGTGAAACGCAACTCTCACTTGCGCAATCCGACACGGATGGATGAGAGATATTGAGAGATTTAGTTGTTTGTTCCATTTAGACACATACAGATGCACACAGATATGCATGCATGCATGCACAAACAGACACACACACACATACAAACAAAAACAGCAAGAGAACAGCCAATGGGATAATTGCATTGTGAAGTTTCAGATCAAGATACAGGATTGTCATGTGTTATCTCCATGTATTTGAATTCTCGTAGCTCAAATCAGAGCCAATATCATTCAGGCAATAAAAAAGACTTGAATCAAAATGTTAATAATGGAGGATTTACTTCAACAAACTCAATTTATAGTCAAGAAGACTTTTTGGAACTTCATAATAAATATAGTCAACATAATCTTTATAAGTTACCATAACTTGTGTTAGTCGTGATTTCCAGCTCAGTACCTGGACTGGCTACACTCCATTTTAACATTGTGAATTGAAATTCCACCAGCATTTCTTGTAAAGGGGATTTACATGACAATCAAGAGTTATAAAAGGCACTGTAAGTGGAAATGTGATTGTTTCAGACATTAATGCAAGCTTTGAGTTGAGAGAGTGAATCAGATCTTATTCATATCTGATAAATAAGTCAGAAGCCTTGTACCAGCCAGAACAGCCAATATTTGCTGGAGCTATAATCTGTTCCTGAATGTGTGAGGCAGCTTGATGTTCAAGTACAATCCCTGGACAGGATGTTAGTCTATTGCAGGACCTGAGGAAGTACACTCCAAATCAAAGTCCACAATGAGACAAGAGACTCTTTTTAGTTCACATGAATCCTCCTTTAGTTGGATGTGCACAGTGGAGGAGCAAGAAATACCACAAAGAGTGCATGAGCCAGGTGTGTGTATGTGAGTGTAGTGTTGCAGTGGGGTTCAGCTGTGGCTTTGAAAACAGTCCTACCAATACCGTCTGTGAGTCCAGCCACTTGGAACCCAGGCCTGGAAAAATAAAAACCCTGACATGGAACTCAGCAGGAGGACTTATGCATACTGAAGTAACACTAGACTTTTACTCCCAACTTCACTTCTGATTTATTCATATAGTATACAGTATATTCTACTGGACCTCTACTGTAGGTAGGTAGGTAGGTAGGTAGGTAGGTAGGTAGGTAGGTAGGTAGGTAGGTAGGTAGGTAGGTAGGTAGGTAGGTAGGTAGGTAGGTAGGTAGGTAGGTAGGTAGGTAGGTAGGTAGGTAGGTAGGTAGGTAGGTAGGTAGGTAGGTAGGTAGGTAGGTAGGTAGGTAGGTAGGTAGGTAGGTAGGTAGGTAGGTAGGTAGGTAGGTAGGTAGGTAGGTAGGTAGGTAGGTAGGTAGGTAGGTAGGTAGTTAGGTAAGTAGGTAGGCAGGTAGGCAGGCAGGCAGGCAGGCAGGCAGGCAGGCACTGATCCAGAGGGGAAATTACTTTGTCAAGCAGCTATGAAAATAGGAGAAGACCACATTTCCAGAACCCAGGACAACATTTCCAGAACCCAGGACCACACTTCCAGAACCCGGGACCACACTTCCAGAACCCAGGATCACACTTCCTTCCAAAACCCAGGACCACACTTCCAGAATCCATCCTTCCAGAATCCATTACTTACCTCTCATCTCCTTCCCACTCCTTTGTGGCAGTTGCTGGTATATAAAAACCTCTCCTCTCCTTCCCACTCCTCTGTGACAGTTGCTGGTATATAAAAACCTCTCCTCTCCTTCCCACTCCTCTGTGGCAGTTGCTGGTATATAAAAACCTCTCATCTCCTTCCCACTCCTCTGTGGCAGTTGCTGGTATATAAAAACCTCTCCTCTCCTTCCCACTCCTCTGTGGCAGTTGCTGGTATATAAAAACCTCTCCTCTCCTTCCCACTCCTCTGTGGCAGTTGCTGGTATATACAAACCACTGCCTGTATCACCGTCTGTCTATTTATCACAGCAAACTGACACTTGACAAACACAGTGCAATGTAAAGTCCTGATGCTTGCTGCTCTGCTCCACTACCCAACAGGAACCATGGATCTAGCTACTAACGTTGTGAGGAGGGGTCGTGTCCTCGACTAAATTGTGTTTCTGTTTAGTTTTTGATTAAGGACTGTTGTTAACCATGTATAATTATCACAATGTTTATCTGGTGAGAAAGAATCATACAATTGCATTCGGTTTTAACTTGTTATGATCTCAAAATGAGTGAACTGATTAATCATGATCATGTCCTCTGACTCACTGCTATTCACTAATGAACATAGGCATACTTCCAATACCAAGAAGAAGAAGAAGAAGAAGAAGAAGAAGAAGAAGAAGAAGAAGAAGAAGAAGAAGAAGAAGAAGAAGAAGAAGAAGAAGAAGAAGAAGAAGAAGAAGAAGAAGAAGAAGAAGAAGAAGAAGAAGAAGAAGAAGAAGAAGAAGAAGAAGAAGAAGAAGAAGAAGAAGAAGAAGAAGAAGAAGAAGAAGAAGAAGAAGAAGAAGAAGAAGAAGAAGAAGAAAGAAAAGACAGGATCCATGAAAACTGAAGCAATTATATTTATTTCCAAACACAAAAAAATAGGATATTCACATGTTTAGGGACATGACTGTGTGTATCTAGGGAGCATGTCATTCTCGTCCAGATGTTTTTTTTACAAAATTAAAAAGACCAGAAGTCAGATATTCTGTAAATTAAAAATGGCTTAATTGAAGCTATTACCATTTTTCCCAGAGCTGCATATGATGGTTTCCATAGTGCTTGAATTGAGATGCTGCAGATGAGCTCAGAACAGCCCATAACCAGAACCATGCGCCTAGGCTACTGCTCACTGACTGACATCAATGAACTACCATTCTTTCTCTAAACACTACTGCACACAAATTCATGCCAATTTCATGCACCCTTGTTTTCCAGTATAAACTGAAACATCCTGTCATGTAACCATGGAGATAAATGGACAACAGAAGAAGAAACATACAATGCTTTGGAGGAGGAAAAGAAGAAGGCGGAAAGGGTCAATCAAGGGTCAATCAAGAGTTAATCAAGCACAGATATAGTATTTGAAAGACAACACATACTATTTGGACCTGCTCCCTTATTTTCTCTCACCCTGTTGTCAGTGGAGACTGATTCATGATGCAGGCCTAATCACTAATGGTTGTTCCTATTACATTCCAAAATAGTTTAGAAACATTAATTTGTTATATTAACGGTATGTATTTGGGGGGGGGGGGGGGGGGGGGGGGCGGGTGCTGTGGATGTGTGGGGGGTGGGGGGGGTTCGGGGGCATTTCTGGGTCAGGATAAAATTCAGTTGGTAAAGAATGCAGTGCAAAAGCATGCTTGGGCCCAAAACCCTTCAGTCATGAAATAACTTGGGCCCGTTGGTCTGGTAACACATAGATGATTTGGATGACAACACTGTAAATAACATACATTGGATACTTGTATTAGAGTGAATAATATACCAGTTTGCTTCAACAGACCGTGACTGACTTCTGCTCCTCAGTCACCCCAATTACCTCTTATTCAACACCAATGCATATTTCCTGTTACCGAAATAAAACCCTTATTTTGTGTTCAGATCTCTGAGGCTGTTTAAACAGTTTTCATCTTTTTCCACTAATTAGTATTTTGACCAATCAGATCAGCTCTTTTGCCCAAAATCGGGCAAAAGAGCAGAATTGGACTGGCTGTGTAAAAGCAGCCTTAATTGACAACGTCATCCCCACAGTGACCGTCACGTAATTATCCCAACCAGACGCCATGGATTACAGGCACTGAGCTAAAGGCTAGAGCTGCTGCTTTCAAGGAGCGGGACACTAACCATCAAACATGCAAAGCGTCAGTACAGGACTAAGTTGAATCCTACTACACTGGCTCTGACGCTCGTCAGATGTGGCAGGGCTTGCAAACTATCACAGATTACAAAGGGAAACCCAGCCACAAACTATCACAGATTACAAAGGGAAACCCAGCCACAAACTATCACAGATTACAAAGGGAAACCCAGCCACAAGCATCCCAGTGACGCAAGCCTATGGACTTTCAGCTCCCTCCAAAGATTTTCTATTGGGTTCAGGTCTGGAGACTGGCTAGGCCACTCCAGGACCTTGAGATGCTTCTTACGGAGCCACTCCTTAGTTGCCCTGGCTGTGTGTTTCGGGTCGTTGTCATGCTGGAAGACCCAGCCACGACCCATCTTCAATGCTCTTACTGAGGGAAGGAGGTTGTTGGCCAAGATCTCGCGATACATGGCCCCATCCATCCTCCCCACAATACGGTGCAGTCGTCCTGTCCCCTTTGCAGAAAAGCATCCCCAAAGAATGATGTTTCCACCTCCATGCTTCACGGTTGGGATGGTGTTCTTGGGGTTGTACTCATCCTTCTTCTTCCTCCAAACACGGCGAGTGGAGTTTAGACCAAAAAGCTCTATTTTTGTCTCATCAGACCACATGACGTTCTCCCCATTCCTCCTCTGGATCATCCAGATGGTCATTGGCAAACTTCAGACGGGCCTGGACATGCACTGGCTTGAGCAGGGGGACCTTGCGTGCGCTGCAGGATTTTAATCCATGACGGCGTAGTGTGTTACTAATGGTTTTCTTTGAGACTGTGGTCGCAGCTCTCTTCAGGTCATTGACCAGGTCCTGCCGTGTAGTTCTGGGCTGATCCCTCACCTTCCTCATGATCATTGATGCCCCACGAGGTGAGATCTTGCATGGTGCCCCAGACCGAGGGAGATTGACCGTCATCTTGAACTTCTTCCATTTTCTAATAATTGTGCTAACAGTTGTTGCCTTCTCACCAAGCTGCTTGCCTATTGTCCTGTAGCCCATCCCAGCCTTGTGCAGGTCTACAATTTTATCCCTGATGTCCTTACACAGCTCTCTGGTCTTGGCCATTGTGGAGAGGTTGGAGTCTGTTTGATTGAGTGTGTGGACAGGTGTCTTTTATACAGGTACGAGTTCAAACAGGTGCAGTTAATACAGGTAATGAGTGGAGAACAGGAGGGCTTCTTAAAGAAAAACTAACAGGTCTGTGAGAGCCAGAATTCTTACTGGTTGGTAGGTGATCAAATACTTATGTTATGCAATAAAATGCAAATTAATTATTTAAAAATGTGATTTTCTGAATTTTTGGAATTCCGTCTCTCACAGTTGAAGTGTACCTATGATACAAATTACAGACTTCTACATGCTTTGTAAGTAGGAAAACTTGCAAAATCGGCAGTGTGTCAAATACTTGTTCTCCCCACTGTATATACTATATGTGGTTTCATGCTTTATCAACTCAATGTGGCCCTCACGAAATCTATTCAACATTCTACCAACAACATTTCTAACATATCAACTTTATTCACTTATTTCTAGAAATCTGATCAATCTCATAGTGAGCGCCATGATAATCTACAAAGCTAGCCAGATAGAACTGGTGACATGAAGTTTACAAAGCCCTTTCAACACTCAGGAAGCATTTAGGTGCATGGCACGTGTAACTCTCAGGATGCTGGTGACATGAAGGTTACAAAGCCACACGCACATTAGGTGGCACGTGTAGCTGTGGGGGGTGCTGGGGACATGGAAGGTAAACTCTACCACATGGTAAAGATCTGCTTATTGAAGTGGACCAATTGCATTAGCAGAGCCAACTAAGTGTACATCTGGACTGACTGACTAGTTGCAACATATAGCTTGGTTTTGAAATGACAGAATCCACCATGAAACAAAAAGATGGACTGGACTGACTGCATTAGAAAACTTGGTTTGCAATTATATGATCACCCATGTAATGGAACAAAATTATACATACGCATGGGGAAACTTAGCTTTCCATCCTAACACCGCTAAACGCTGTAAAGTAATATTTTTGGTCTTATGTTTGGTATTTCCTTCCACCTCCTTATATGGTACCGTATGGACAGATGGGTCACATATGTCTGGTGTTATTGTGTGTTTGTCCCTCAATCAGATGAAACTGTTGTTGGGCACAGGACATTCTTCTTCCCATTGGCTTAGCTCCGACAAAGCCAATGAATATTCAGACTGATCCAAGCTGTCTGTAGACTGTAGACTGTCTGTAGATGTTATGCTACTATAATTGACAAAGTCAGACTACTTGATATCAATCAATAAAATATCTTATTATTTTTACTTTTTACACCAGCAGTTGTCACATAGTGCTTTACAGATACCCAGCCTAAAACACTAAAGAGCAAGCAATGCAGAGGCAGACCAACCAGTGGCTGGGTAAACTGCCTAGAAGGCAGGAACCTTGGAAGAAACCTAGAGAGGAACCAGGCTCCGAGTGTTGGCCAGTCCTCTTCTGGCTGTGCCGGGTGGAGATTTAAGAGTACATGGCCATGAGTTAGAGCCTCTAAGGGGCAATGTCTACTATCTACTAAGCTAACATATGGAATTGTTTTAAGATGGTCATACCATGGATCATTTCGCTTTTTGATTTAGATTTTTAGGACCCCAGTAGGTATTAAAAATATATATAAACAAATGATTTGATGAAACATTGAATTTAGCCTTACTGCTAGTAACACATTCATACATGTCAAAACAGGTAGTCAAAAAAACGTTTTTGTGAGAAAACCAGGGCCCGTATCCACAAAACATCTCAGAGTAAGAGTGCTGATCTAGGCTCTGTCCATATAATCTAATTCATTATGATCTAAAATACTAAACTGATACTAGATCAGCACTCCTACTCTGAGAGACTGTGGATACGGGCCCTGTTTCCAGGATGTCTCCTGGTCTCACAAACACCATTGTAGCTCTGCCGCTTTCCACCATAGAATGCGTAGAACGGCTCACAGTTTTGTCACACAACACAATGCCACAGATGTCTCACGTTTTGAGGGAGCGTGCAAATGGCATGCTGACTGCAAAAATTTACACCAGAGCTGTTTCTCTACCGTAAGCCACCTCCAACGTTGTTTTAGAGAATTTGGCAGTACTTCTGTCTCCCCCTTTCCCTTCCTCTCTCCCTCTTCCTTCCTTTCTCCCTTCCTTTCCCTCCGTCTCCCTCTACCTCTACCCCTCCCTTCCTCCCTGGCCTCCTTTTATGTCTTTTTCTCTCCCTCTCCCTCCCTCTTTCTCTCGCTCCCTCTCCCACCCTTCCTCCATCCCTCCCTCTCTCTCTATCTCTTTCTCTCTCTCTTTGTCTCTCGCCCCTCCCCCTCCCTCCTTCTCCCTCTCTCCCTCTCTCTCTCTTCCCCTCTTTCTCTCTCTCTCTCTCTCGCTCTCTTTTTCATTGTCTCTCTCTCTCCCTCTCCCTCTCTTCCTCTCTCTCTCTCATTTTCTCTCCCTCTCCCTCTCTTCCTATATCTCTCTCTCTTTCTCGCTCTCTCTATCTCTTCCTCCCCTTTTCTCCCTCCTTCTCCCCCTCTCTATCCCTCTCCCTGTATCTCTCTCCTCACACTACCAGAGGCACAGACTATCCTGTAATCATTCATCACCATCCACCCAGCGTCTGCCTCTCTTAACCCACCGTTGTTTCAGGTGCAGGTTCTCTGTAACATGTGGTGCCCGGTCCGGTGTCTGTATTGTGTTGAGGGTGTTTATGTTCGTCAAAAGCATCCCTCTCTCCCGTTTCCTACATTTCACACACAACTGCTATGATTATGAATCAGTTTCCATACTACAGTATCTATATCTGCATCCCAAATGGCACCCTATTCCCTTTATAGTGTACATTTATATATTACTCTCTATAGGAGTCCATCAGCTTCAATGAGGTATTTAAGAGCTACCTCTATAGGAGTCCACCAGCTTCAATGAGGGCTGCATTTTAAATTGGCCTGAGTCAAAATAACACACATGCTTACACGTATGCCCAATCACGCACACACACACACACACACACACACACACACACACACACACACACACACACACACACACACACACACACACACACACACACACACACACACACACACACACACACGCACGTACACAGTGTTTTAAAATTGGAATGCTGATCTAGGATCAGGTTGTTCATTATGATTCAAAAGGCAAAACTGATCCTAGATCAGCAGTCTTTGTGAATACAGGTCTTAGTCTCCAGGGTGACGGAGAAACAAAAAACTGCCCAATAACTCCTGAAGATGACAGATTCCTCAGGAGAACATGTAATTTCTGGAAAGGGGCCCGTTTACAATATAATGTGCATCCTTGCTTCCTCCCTTCATTGAAGTAATCATGATTGGACAGGTGAAGGAAGGAAAGAGGGATGCACTTCTAGAGAATTAGAACAGGGCCAATATATTGTAGTTGACCTTTATATTGCAGGTGACCTCTAATTGCTCATATCAGACACCCTGCAGTTAACAGCATACTGTCTAGTCTAGATCTAGTTCTCTCACATGGTAGTCTAAAGCACCAGATGTCCTCCCCGAACTGTGGACTATGGCCTGGGGCTGAGGATACCTCTAGGAACCTCTGTGAACTGGGGCTGAGGATACCTCTAGGAACCTCTGTGAACTGGGGCTGAGGATACCTCTAAGAACCTCTGTGAACTGGGGCTGAGGATACCTCTAGGAACCTCTGTTTAATAAATATCTGGTGCCCTCTACTGGCTCTCGCAAGGATGTTGTTTTATTCTAAGGCCAGGACATCTAGCCTTCTCTCTGCACCCTCTCGCTCAAATGCCACTATTAGATGCCTTGTATGAGACTGTGGCTTCTGGGTACATGGATCATCTAAACCAGAAGAAGAAAAATAAGATAAACTGGCAACAGTTTTGGAACAATGAGAGAGAAATAACCTAGGTTCACTAATTTGATATCTTCATTCTAGGAAATAACTATGGAGGGAGAGGCTGTAGGCATACCATCGCTCTGCTGTCAGCCACTGTTCTAGAAGGTTAAATGAGTTCACCAGTAATATAACATTTGAATGCTACATAGAGAAGCAGTCAACTAACACACTATTACTAAATATCATAGGTAGATCAAATATTGTACAGTAGAAGCCTAGCCCTAGTACAGTACACACACAGTTCTGCAATACTGTTAAATCACCAGCAGAGAGAACTACAGGCCCAATAATGGAAAGTTATGACAGAAAGTTGAGCAGTGGCGCGACATTGTTTGGGTTGTCATTATCTGGTCATGTAACAAAGTCCTAAACCCCGCCTATTGATTCGGCACGAGGAGTTTCTACTTTCTACACTTTTTACACACAGCAGCAGCGAGCAAAAGGGATTTCCTCACATCAGCTGCAATAAACACGTAGGTAGGGTAGGCGACCCCAATGCAACCTCCCTTTGAAACCGGAGATGGCGAACTTTGACCAATTGAGAAAATGCCAAATAAAAGTGGCGTGTTGTCAGGTGCGGTTTCCGGCGGGCGGCTGGGTGTTCCTATAATTAGATTGAAGGAGTTCGTTTAGGGACATAAGGACATCTCTCAAACACTTTTGGTCCGTTCCTCAATGCTCATTCTGATCAAGACTAGCCTACAGACAGACAGTTTGGAGACAACGTTTCCGTCAGGGTCTGGACAACTTTATCGCTGCCATAAAGGAACCAAAGCCAGGAACAACGGACAAGGTAGCACACTTTTATTATGGTAATCTAAAGGTGTTTTTTCCACTCTGTTTTATTAGGCTACTCCTGTATTATTATTATTATTATTATTATTATTATTATTATTATACAACTAGGCTACTTGGAAGAGTCCTTGGTAAGATTAAAGCCATAGTCTGTAAGATTTCAATCAATGAAATATACTTTGTGATATACACAATTCATGTCTCAATTATCTCAAGGCTTAAAAATCCTTCTTTAACCTGTCTCCTCCCCTTCATCTACACTGATTTCAAGTGGATTTAACAAGTGACATCAATTAGTGATATGGGTATGTACTGTAGCAGTTCCCAGAGTGTAACCTTGCAGTAGGGCCAGTCTGCTATGGGTGTGTACTGTAGTAGTTTCCAGAGTGTAACCTTGCAGTAGGGCCAGTCTGTTATGAGTATGTACTGTAGTAGTTCCCAGTAGTAGTTCCCAGAGTTTAACCTAGCAGGGTGTGTCATCAACGCTAAATAATGATCAGATACCAGTCAGACCCTGTGTACGTGCCCTGTTGAGCAGGTAGCATGTCGAACGAAGTTAGATTAGATAGTCCTTTATCATCTGTTATTCACATAAATGACCTGTCCTGTCATCTCTCTACCATCTGAGAGAGAGAGAGAGAGAGAGAGAGAGAGAGAGAGAGAGAGAGAGAGAGAGAGAGAGAGAGAGAGAGAGAGAGAGAGAGAGAGAGAGAGAGAGAGAGAGAGAGAGAGAGAGAGAGAGAGAGAGAGAGAGAGAGAGAGAGAGAGAGAGAGAGAGAGAGAGAGAGAGAGAGAGAGAGAGAGAGAGAGAGAGAGAGAGAGAGAGAGAGAGAGAGAGAGAGAGAGACGAACTTTGCCCGATAAATCCTCTGGTGAATAGCTTTCGCAATTCACTTCTGTAATATACAGTCGTGGCCAAAGGTTTTGGGAATGACACAAGTATTGGTCTCCACAAAGTTTGCTGCTTCAGTGTTCTTAGGTCTTTATGTCAGTAGTTACAATGGTACACTGAAGTATAATTACAAGTATTCCATAAGTGTCAAAGGCTTTCATTGACAATGACATTCAGTTTATGCACAGTCTGGGCCACATCCTGACTGATGGCAGGCCATTCTTGCATAATCAATGCTTGGAGTTTGTCAGAAGTTGTGGGTTTTTGTTCATCTGCCTCTTGAGGATCTACCACAAATTCTCAATGGGATTAAGGTCTGGGGAGTTTCCTGGCCATGGACCCAAAATGTCGATGTTTTGTTCCCCGAGCCACATAGTTATCACTTTTGCCTTATGGATCGGTAGGATAGTCAGTTTTACAAGGGCATGTTTGGCAGCATGAGTGAAGGAGGCTTTGTTTGCGAAATAGGAAGCCGATTCTAGATTTAATTTTGGATTGGAGATGGTTAATGTGAGTCTGGAAGTTGAGTTTACAGTCTAACCAGACGCCTAGGTATTTGTAGGAGTCCACATATTCTAAGTCGGACCCGTCGAGAGTAGTGATGATAGTCCGGTGGGCGGGTGCGGGCAGCGTTCGATAGAAAAGCATGCATTTAGTTTTACTAGCATTTAAGAGCAGTTGGAGGCCACGGAAGGAGTGTTGTATGGCATTGAAGCTTGTTTGAAGGTTAGTTAACACAGTGTCCAAAGAGGGGCCAGATGTATACAGAAATGTGTCTGCGTAGAGATGGATCAGAGAGTCACCAGCAGCGAGAGCGACATCGTTGATGTATATAGAGAAAAGGGTTGGCCCAAGAATTGAACCCCGTGGCACCCCCATAGACTGCCAGAGGATCGGACAATAGGCCCTCCAATTTGACACACTGAACTCTGTCTGAGAAGTAGTTGGAGAACCATTCAAGGCAGTCACTTGAGAAACCAAGGCTGTTGAGTCTGCCGATAAGAATGCGGTGATTGACAGAGTCGAAAGCCTTGGCCAGGTCGATGAAGACAGCACAGCACAGTACTGTCTTCTATCGATGGCGGTTATGATATCATTCAGTACCTTGAGCGTAGCTGAGGTGCACCCATGACCAGCTCGGAAACCAGATTGCATAGCAGAGAAGGTACGGTGGGATTTGAAGTGGTCAGTTATCTGCCTCACTGTGCGTGCAGATGCACTCACACCTGCCTGCTGTCATTCCTGAGCAAGCTCTGCACTGGTGGTGCCCCGATCCCGCAGCTGAATCAACTTTAGGAGACGGTCCTGGCGCTTGCTGGACTTTCTTGGGCGCCCTGACGCCTTCTTCACAACAATTGAACCTCTCTCCTTGAACTTCTTGTTGATCTGATAAATGGTTGATTTAGGTGCAATCTTACCAGCAGCAATATCCTTGCCTGTGAAGCCCTTTTTGTGCAAAGCAATGATGACGGCAAAGATTCTCAACTTTTGACCACGACTGTATATTGCAGTTCAACTATTTGGAAATGGTCCTATCAGGACGTTGACAAAATTTATATTTGAACTTATTCTACCACAGTGATCATCAAGATTCTTATCTTGAGCGGATGGTCAGGGGACGGGACAAAATGACAAATCATTTGTAGACGGTAAATTGAAGCCCAAACAGATAAAATATGATATACAGTGGGGAGAACAAGTATTTGATACACTGCCGATTTTGCAGGTTTTCCCACTTACAAAGCATGTAGAAGTCTGTAATTTTTATCATAGGTACTCTTCAACTGTGAGTGACGGAATCTAAAACAAAAATCCAGAAAATCACATTGTATGATTTTTAAGTAATTAATTTGCATTTTATTGCATGACATAAGTATTTGATGCATCAGAAAAGCAGAACTTAATATTTGGTACAGAAACCTTTGTTTGCAATTACAGAGATCATACGTTTCCTGTAGTTCTTGACCAGGTTTGCACACACTGCAGCATGGATTTTGGCCCACTCCTCCATCCAGATCCTTCAGGTTTCGGGGCTGTCACTGGGCAATACGGACTTTCAGCTCCCTCCAAAGATTTTCTATTGGGTTCAGGTCTGGAGACTGGCTAGGCCACTCCAGGACCTTGAGATGCTTCTTACGGAGCCACTCCTTAGTTGCCCTGGCTGTGTGTTTCGGGTCGTTGTCATGCTGGAAGACCCAGCCACGACCCATCTTCAATGCTCTTACTGAGGGAAGGAAGTTGTTGGCCAAGATCTCGCGATACATGGCCCCATCCATCCTCCCCTCAATACGGTGCAGTCGTCCTGTCCCCTTTGCAGAAAAGCATCCCCAAAGAATGATGTTTCCACCTCCATGCTTCACGGTTGGGATGGTGTTCTTGGGGTTGTACTCATCCTTCTTCCTCCAAACACGGCGAGTGGAGTTTAGACCAAAAAGCTATATTTTTGTCTCATCAGACCACATGACCTTCTCCCATTCCTCCTCTGGATCATCCAGATGGTCATTGGCAAACTTCAGACGGGCCTGGACATGCGCTGGCTTGAGCAGGGGGACCTTGCGTGCGCTGCAGGATTTTAATCCATGACGGCGCAGTGTGTTACTAATGGTTTTCTTTGAGACTGTGGTCCCAGCTCTCTTCAAGTCATTGACCAGGTCCTGCCGTGTAGTTCTTGGTTGATCCCTCACCTTCCTCATGATCATTGATGCCCCACGAGGTGAGATCTTGCATGGTGCCCCAGACCAAGGGAGATTGACCGTCATCTTGAACTTCTTCCATTTTCTAATAATTGCGCCAACAGTTGTTGCCTTCTCACCAGGCTGCTTGCCTATTGTCCTGTAGCCCATCCCAGCCTTGTGCAGGTCTACAATTTTATCCCTGATGTCCTTACGCAGCTGTTTGATTTAGTGTGTGGAGTCTGTTTGATTGAGTGTGTGGACAGGTGTCTTTTATACAGGTAACGAGTTCAAACAGGTGCAGTTAATACAGGTAATGAGTGGAGAACAGGAGGGAGGGCTTCTCACAGGTCTGTGAGAGCCGGAATTCTTACTGGTTGGTAGGTGATCAAATACTTATGTCATGCAATAAAATGCAAATTAATTATAAAAAAATCATACAATGTGATTTTCTGGATTTTTGTTTTAGATTCCGTCTCTCACAGTTGAAGTGTACCTATGATAAAAATTACAGACCTCTACATGCTTTGTAAGTAGGAAAACCTGCAAAATCGGCAGTGTATCAAATACTTGTTCTCCCCACTGTAATGGGAAAATTTGTTCATATTTCTGTCTCCTGAAGCATGCGCACACAATGTAAATACATGCAGGCAATGCGTAGTAGCCCAAAAGGTTTCTGGTTCAAATCCCCGAGCTTACTAGGTGAAAAATCTGTCTGTGCTTAATTCTAATTGCTTTTGTAAATCGCTCTGGATAAGAGTGTCTGCTAAATAACTAAAATGTCTGCCTCTGTCTCATCTATCGCAAAGATCTGTCCTTTCCTCTGATCTGAAAGAACTGACCAGTCATTTTCCAATTAGTGCAGAAGAAGGGAAGGTGAGGTCAGATTTTTAAGCACTAGTCATTTCTGTTTTCATACCGACAGGGTTTGGAGTCTGGCTTCCAATGGAAAGATGGGGCTGGTGCAGTGGTTCCTATGTCACCTACTATATCTTTAATATGTCTAATAAACTCCTCTCCTCTAATTTTCTAATTTCCTCCCCTGTAGATGGGTCTGGTACAGTGGTTGAAGGGCAAGTTCTTGTGTCACCTGATCATCTGCTATGGATTCTTGGTCAGCGGTCTCCTGGTCAACCTATTACAGATCTGTACTCTGCCCCTCTGGCCAATCAACAAGCAGCTGGCCCGGCGGATCAACTGTAAACTGGGATACTCCCTCACCAGCCGTGAGTAGGATCTAGTCTACTGTAACTTACTTTACAGCAGGAGGACTATTGGCCTTCATTAAGCCAGGAATACAAACTAAATATCGCTCTCTTTCACTATTGTTTCACTTAGCTGATGCTGTAGGGCTATACTAGCTCTAACGTCGTGCAATAACTGAAATATAACATTTCACTTAGCTGATACTGTAGGGCTGTACTAGCTCTAACGTCGTGCAATAACTGAAATATAACGTTACTGTAGCTGATGACACAGTAGTCTATAATCTACACTCTGCAAGGCTAGGTTATGCTGTGTTAGTGCTGTGTTATGTTCATGTTATGTTGTTTGCTCCCCAGAGTCTGTGGCTCTCTTAGAGTGGTGGTCTGGCACTGAAGTAACTTTCTACACAGACCCAGAGAGCTACCAAATCTACGGCAAAGAAAATGCCATCGTCGTCCTTAACCACAACTTTGAAATAGACTTTCTGTGTGGCTGGACATTCTGTGACAGATTCGGGGTCCTTGGGGTAAGTGAACAGGAATTTTTATAAATTAATCGATTCCTCTCAGCCTCTCTCTTTGTCTCCTTCTCAAAACGCATTGGAGAAGAAAGTTCAAGGGGAGAGACCTTGGAACTTCTCCTCCAATACCGTCGAGAAGGAGGCAAGGAATTGCAGAAAGACTGAGAAGAGATTTTCTGAAGTTGTTTGATGCCCTCTACTCAAACACATGAACACATTTTCCCTTTCCAGGCCTCCAAATGTTTAGCCAAGAAAGAGTTGTCGTACCTGCCTGTGATTGGCTGGATGTGGTACTTCCTAGAGATGGTGTTTATTAAGAGAAAGTGGGAGGAGGATAAGAAGAGCTTTGTCCAGAGTCTTCAGAACCTACGGGATTACCCCAAGAACTTCTGGGTGAGCCTCGAACACAATCAACCAAGTTCAATCAATCAATCAGTAATGACACTTAATAGTCAAAAGTTGACTGAGCATGTATAATTCATGAGAGAATGTGACAGGTCTTTTTAAACTCCTTATTCCTAACTTTCTTTGCAACTATGTCAACATGCATATGCAGTATGGTTGTTCATCTATAAGATTGTATTGATTGATACAATCAATATTATGTCACAAGTCTAGGAAGGATAACGTGAGAATATAATAATACTCACCTTGTAAACATGAGTATGCAGTTTGGTTGGTCAATCAAAACACAGCAAGTGATGCTTCTCTAACTGTGTGCCAGTTCTTGCTCCACTGTGAGGGAACACGCTTTACAGAGGAGAAGCATCAGATCAGTATGGAGGTGGCAGAGAAGAAAGGCCTGCCTAAACTCAAACATCACCTCCTTCCCAGGACCAAGGGCTTCTGGGTAGCCGTCCAGAACCTCAGAGGGACAGGTACAGAACCCTGGGGAGCTCCAGAATGACCAAATGCTACACATGTCATGACTCATGAGTGTATATCTATGTATTAATTTAGGATATTTTGGATGAAGACTCATGCCATTGAACTTGTGACAACTTCATGTTTTTGTGTCTGTAACCCCTTCAGTTGCTGCGGTGTACTGTTGTACACTAAATTTCAGAAACAACGAAACTCCAACCTTGCTGGGAGTTATCAATGGGACAAAATATCATCCAGATTTATACATAAGGTATATAATATCATCCAGATGTATACATAAGGTATATAATATCATCCAGATGTATATAATATCATCCAGATGTATACATAAGGTATATAATATGAATTCATTTCACCCTGTATTTTCTATCGCAAGCTGGGCTGTGAGTGGGACCTGGGATGGCCCCTGTGAGTGGGACTGGGATGGCATTGGTTAGAGGCTAAACTTACTGATCTAAAGGTCCATATATTGGCTTATTGGACTTATACTGAACAAAAATATAAACGCAACATGCAATAATTTCAACGATTTTACTGAGTTACAGTTCATATAAGGAAATCAGTCAATTTAAATTAATTCATTACGCCTTAATCTATGGATTTCACATGACTGGGAATACAGATATGCATCTGTTGGTCACAGATACCTTTAAGAAAAGGTAGGGGTGTGGATCAGAAAACCAGTCAGTATCTGGTGTGACCACCATTTGCCTCATGCAGCCCAACACATCTCCTTTGCATAGAGTTGATCAGGCTGTTGATTAGGCCTGTGGAATGTTGTCCCACTCCTCTTCAATGGCTGTGCGAAGTAGCTTGATATTGGCGGAAACTGGAATACTCTGTCATACATGTCGATCCAGAGCATCCCAAACATGCTCAATAGGTGACATGTCTGGTGAGTATGCAGGCCATGGAGAAACTGGGACATTTTCAGCTTCCAAGAATTGTGTACAGATCCTTGCGACATGGGGCCGTGCATTATCATGCTGAAACATTAGGTGATCGTGGAGGATGAATGACACGGCAATGGGCCTCAGGATGTCGTCATGGTTTCTCTGTGCATTAAAATTGCCATCGATAAAATGCAATTGTGTTAGTTGTCCGTAGTTTATGCCTGCCCATACCATAACCCCACCCCCACCATGGGGCACTCTGTTCACACCGTTGACATCAGCAAACCGCTCACCCACACAACGCCATACATGTGGTCTGCAGTTGTAAGGCCGGTTGGACATACTGCCAAATTCTCTAAAACGTTGTTGGAGACGGCTTATCGTCCCTCAACTTGCACTCTCCCTCAACTTGAGCCATCTGTGGAATTTTTGTGACAAACTGCACATTTTATAGTGTCCTTTTATTATCCCCAGCACAAGGTGCACCTGTGTAAGCTTATTGATATGCCACACCTGTCAGGTGGATGGATTATCTTGGCAAAGGAGAAATGCTCACTAACAGGGATGTAAACAAATGTGTGCACAAAATGAGAGAAATATGTTTTTTGTGCTTATGGAACATTTCTGGGATCTTTTATTTCAGGGATCTTTTATTTCAGCTCATGAAACATGGTACCAACACTTTACATGTTGTGTTTGTATTTTTGTTCAGTGTATTGTATTGGACCATAATGTTCTATGGAATTGAATTGGACAGCTGAAAGAAATGCTTCCCCCTTCTGCCTCCCTGTCTCTAGGAGAATCCCTCTGGATTCCGTACCAGAAGATGAGGCTGAATGTTCTGCCTGGCTTCACAAACTATACCAGGAGAAGGTAGTGTTATAATTGGGGAGAGGGATCACACTATGGACCAGATTTACTAACTAAGCATTTACACACTTAGGAATAAAAGGACAAAGCTCAAACTTTCTTAATTTAAACTAGTTAAATATCACTCTTCACCTTACATTAGAACTTTGTTCTGTTCCCAATGTTTAATTCACAAATATTGCACCAAACACTTTCAGATAAAATAGCCCGTTGGTCCCTGTTAGTTTATTTATTTTGTTATTATTATAGTGTTATGTATCTTTAAGGATGCCCAGCCAACATGGATTAGATTAGATGGTACTTTAAGGAGAGCTTTCTTTTTTGAACAGGCATCTCTTTGGAGCCAAAGACAAAGCTAAAAGCTAAAACTCGCTTCATTTACACTTTATATTATGTACAAACTGGGTCTTTCCACGAAAAGAGTGCCTTTTGCGTCCCTTTGATATTTTAAGTGTAAATTGTGCACCAATATTGAATTTTAAAAGCATGTTGTATTAAATGAAGTACCCTTTTAATATAGACCACATGGCGAATTAGTTAAATATGATTTTTAATATTAATAAAGGCTTGATAAAGTGCCAAAATTCAGCATTTACGTCTGTCCTTTAAGGTCAACTCTGTTAAGTGAACTGAACATTCACTTTATTATGGTGAAACTATTTCTTTTTAAAATACATATTTTTTTTCTAAGATAAAATGTTTACATCTAATAGTCAAATCATAGTGTAAAAGTTCTACTCTCTTTGGCCATTTTCTGGTGTTTTGTGGTGGAAACCTGAGAGGGTTGAGCATAACACATCAACCATGTTACCCATAGATAGACAGGCTGGAAGTGTTTTATCAGTTAAAACATTTTTGTGAAGCTTGCATTCATTTGCCACTCCCTGTTGCACACAAGCTTCCATTCCCCCTGTCACAAGGGGATTTATGGCTAATTTTAAAAAGAAATCATCAACCCTGTTACTTTATTGGTCACTTAATAGACACTATATAAAAACAATATGAGATGGTTAAATAATATTTTTATATTTTATACCAACAATCCACCTACTCCAATATTTATATCAAACATTGCACCAAACACTTTCATCAATTTATTTAACTAGGCAAGTCAGTTAAGAACAAATTCTTATTTATATTGACGGCCTAGCGGTGAACAGTCGGTTTACTGCCTTGTTCAGGGGCAGAATGACAGATTTTTACCTTGTCAGCTCAGGGATTCGATCCAGCAATCTTTTGGTTACCGTGCCAACGCCCTAACCACTAGGCTACTTGCCTCCCCACTTGCACAATCCGCCCCACTTGCACAATTACTTGCACAATCTGGAAAATGTACCCATGGCCCATTAGATTAGATAGGGCAATTTAGTACTGTGTTAAAAAGAGAGCCACAAAAAAAATAAAGACTTTGCTGTGGTCACGGCTGTGAAGCCAATGTACTATGCTCCTGTTTGTCAGGTAACTGATGTGCTCATGTATTGTGGTTCTAGGACCAGTTCCAGGAGGACTACAGCAAGACGGGGTGTTTCCCAGGCCCTGTCGTCACCCCACCACGTGGGCCCTGGGCCCTGATCAACTGGCTAGGCTGGACCTGCCTTCTCCTATACCCCCTATGCCTCCTACTGGTCCAGCTGGTCAACTCCGGGTCTATTCTCACCATACTGGCCACGGTGGCCTTCTGCTCTGCAGGTGGGTCTTATTGGTATATATTTCAGGGGTCATCAACTAGTGGCCTCCGAGCCAAATCCAGCCCTCGAGACGATTTAATGTGGCCGTCCAAGGTTATTCAAGTACACTATAGAGGGCTTGCAGTTGCGTCACAAATTACCTAGCAACCGCACCAAGTGCCATGTTGGAAGACCTTCAATCGTCCACATGGCTGGCTTCGTTCTGCTACCACCAGAAACTTCGGAAAGATTGCCCATTATTTCGTTTTTCTAAGGACCCAGAAAACTGAGGCAGTGGGATAACCTATTCAAGTAAGTAAATATAAGTGTTAAAAAAACTAAGAATTAATAGCTAGCTAACTTGCTACAGAAACTTACTGTGCAGGCTCAAACTCAAATGAGCTGCTAATGTAGTGTTCGCTAGTTAGCTAACTTTATATACTGTGTACCTAGCTACGTGAATTAAATATCACCAGCTTTCTAGCTTCATATTAGCTAGTTAGCTATCTTGATGTAACTCGTAATGCATTTGTAGCTAGGTAGGTATCTAGCTGACAGCCATGAAAGGATTAGCTAGCAGTCCCAACTGTCAGAGAAGTAAGAGTAGGCTACTCTGGATAGGGCAGGTACCTTTGTGGGAGAATAATATGGAACTATTCTCCAGTTCCAGTCCCTAGCGAGAAACTGAGGACAGAGAGATATAGCAACATAATATTCAGGGCTGTCTAACTTGAGTATAATGCAGCTTGTTTCTATGTGATGTTGTCAGATACAGAGAGCATTCAAACGTTGTCTGCAGATGAAGAGGTCCCAATGAATGTCCCAAGACAGTAAGGGTACATCTTTGTATGCCATGGATTAAATGTGTGCCTACAGTATGTTATAACATTTTGTGAACAAAAATACAATTTAAAAGTCACAAAATGTATAAACCTATAAGAACTGGAGCAGGCCAACCCTGCTGGGTGTGCAGGCTTCTGTTCCAGCCCAGCACTAATACACCTGATTCAATGTATCAAACCTAATTAGTTAATAATCAAGTGTGCTATTTTTGGGCTTGAACAGAAGTCTGCTCCACCCATAGATCAGGGATCAGTGGAGGCTGCTGAGGGGAGGACGGCTCATTGTAATGGCTGGAACTGAGCGAATGGAATGGCATCAAACACATGGAAATCATGTGTTTGGTGTATTTGTTACCATTCCACTAGTTCCGCTCCAGCCATTGCCATGAGCCTGTCCTCCCCAATAAAAGTGCCACCAACCTCCTGTGCAGTGGAGCGAGGTTGGCAACCTCTGGTATTGACTTTTTTTTTTTGTTCACTTGACATTGTTTTAGTAATATTAGCCTACTTGTTACTAAAATGTCTAACCATTACATTTGAGTTAACTTCAAAGAATCAACACTTTCATATCAAGTGTACAAGTAAGCTAAGTGTTTAAACTTGTTTTAATTAACTTAACTATTATTCAAGATGAACTAGTGTTGTTGATATATTACAATCCTGCAATAAAGAGGGGAAGGGAATCTGTCTCTATTTTGTCTGTGTTCCTGTGTTGTATTCTCAAATGAACATTACCTTTTTTTTTTTTTTTTGCCATAAGCTCTCCAATTAGTTGTATTTGGTGCATGCAACGCCAATGCAGCCATAGGCCTACAGCAGTGGTTCCCAACTCCACCCCAAACCGCATACAACTCCACCCCCAACAGCACACATTTGTGTTGCAGCACCAGACAAACAAAACTGTACTGTTGGAGGTACTGGAGGACCGGAGTTAGGAACCACTGGCCTACAGTATGATGGCATTACCCCTTGACATTGTGCATCTGAAGCAGAGAATAGCTTAACTCACACACTGTTCACACACTGTTCATCTATATGTCCTCAATTTTAAAATGATACCAGTAGACAATGTTTATGAGGCTAATCATTAAACTAGATTTTGTACATGCCTTGTGCTGACATGAAATGTTTTGGTTCAAATCTAACCAATGTAATCTAGATGGTGAAATGTCTGGAAGCAGGAGATGGGATCCTTAGCTTAAAACATACACACAACTACTACTACCAAGTCCAATTCCAGATGCAGACCCTTTGACTTTTTCTACATTGTGTTACGTTACAGCCTTATTAAATCCTTTTTTTCTCTCATCAATCTATACACAATACCCCATAATGACAAAGCAAAACGTGTTTTTTAAAGAAATGTTAGCAAATTTATTTGAAAAACTGAAATGTCACATTTACATTAGTATTCAGACTCAGTAATTTGTTGAAGCACCTTTGGCAGCGATTACAGCCCTGAGTCTTCTTGGGTATGGCACTACAAGCTTGGCACAACTGTATTTTGGGAGTTTCTCCCATTTTTCTCTGCAGTACCTCTCAAGCTCTGTCAGGTTTTAACAGGGAGCGTCTCTGCACAGCTGTTTTCAGGTCTCTCCAGAGATGTTAGATTGGGTTCAAGTCTGGGCACTCAAGGACATTCAAAGACTTGTCTTGAAGACACTCCTGCGTTGTCTTGGCTATGTGCTTAGGGTCGTTGTCCTGTTGGAAGGTGAACCTTCACCCCAGTCTGAGGTCCTGAGCAGGTTTTCATCAAGGATCTTGCTGTACTTCGCTCGATTCATCTTTCCCTCGATCCTGACTTGTCTCCCTGCCGCTGAAAAACATCCCCACAGCATGATGCTGCCACCACGTTTCACAGTAGGGATGGTGCCAGGTTTCCTCCAGATGTGACGCATTCAGGCCAAAGAGTTAAATCTTGGTTTTATCAGACCAGATAATCTTTTTTCTCATGGTCAGAGTATTTAGGTGCCTTTTGGCAAACTCAAAACGGGCTGTCGTGCCTTTGTCTGAGTGGCTTCTGTCTGGCCACTCTATCATAAAGGCCTGATTCGTGGAGTGCTGCAGAGATGGTTGTTCTTCTGAAAGGTTGTCCTGTCTCCAAAGAGGAACTCTGGAGCTTTGTCCGAGGGACCGTTGGATTCTTGGTCACCTCCCTGACCAAGGCCCTTCTCCTAAGAACACCTACTCATTCAAGGGTTGTTGTTTTTTTATTTTAGATTCTTCAAATGGCCACCCTTTGCCTTGATGACAGCTTTGCACACTCTTGGCATTCTCTCAACAAGCTTCACCTGGAATGCTTTTCCAACAGTCTTGAAGGAGTTCCCACATATGCTGAGCACTTGTTGGCTGCTTTCCTTCACTCTGTGGTCCGACTCATCCCAAACCATCTCAATTTGGTTGATCTCGGGGGATTGTGGAGGCCAGGTCATCTGATGCAGCACTCCATCACTCTCCTTCTTGGTCAAATAGCCCTTACTCAGCCTGGAGGTGTGTTGGGTCATTGTCCTGTTGAAAAACAAATGATAGTCCCACTAAGCCCAAACCAGATGGGATGGCGTATTGCTGCAGAATGCTGTGGTAGCCATGCTGGTTAAGTGTGCCTTGAATTCTAAATAAATCAGACAGTCACCAGCAAAGCACCACCACACCTCCTCCTCCATGGTTTACGGTGGGAAATACACATGCAGAGATCATCCGTTCACCCACACCGCGTCTCACAAAGACACGGTGGTTGGAACCAAACCTCTCCAATTTGGACTACAGACCAAAGGACAAATTTTCACCGATCTAATGTCCATTGCTCGTGTTTCTTGGCCCAAGCAAGTCTCTTCTTCTTATTGGTGTCCTTTGGTAGTGGTTTTAGTAGCAATTCGACCATGAAGGCCTGATTCACAGTCTCCTCTGAACAGTTGATGTTGAGATGTGTCTGTTACTTGAACTCTGTGAAGCATTTATTTTGGCTGCAATTTCTGAGGCTGGTAACTCTAATTAACTTATCCTCTGCAGCAGAGGTAACTCTGGGTCTTCCTTTCCTGTGGCGGTCCTCATGGGAGCCAATTTCATCATAGCATTTGATGGATTTTGTGACTGCACTTGAAGAAACTTTCAAAGTCCTTGAAATTTGCCATATTGATTTACCTTCATGTCTTAAAGTAATGATGGACTGTCATTTCTCTTTGCTTATTTGAGCTGTTCTTGCCATAATATGGACTCTGTCTTTTACCAAATAGGGCTGTCTTCTGTATACCCCCTACCTTGTCACAACACAACTGATTGGCTCAAACGTATTAAGAAGAAGAGAAATTCCACAAATTAATTTTTAAGAAGGCACACCTGTTAATTGAAATGAATTCCAGGTGACTACCTCATGAAGCTGGTTGAGAGAATGGCAAGAGTGTGCAAAGCTGTCATCAAGACAAAGGGTGGCTATTTGAAGAATCTGAAATATAACTTTTTTGTTTATTTTTTTAAACACGTTTTTGGTTACTACATGATTCCATATGTGTCATTTAATAGTTTTTGATGTCTTCACTATTATTCTACAATGTAGAAAATAATACAAATAAAGAAAAACCCTTGAATGAGTAGATGTTCTAAAACCTTTGACTGACTTTTGATCTCAACAATAAGGTATTTCTGTTTGTAATAAATTTGCAGAAATTTCTAAAAACCTGTTTTTGCTTTGTCATTATGGGGTATTGAGGGGGGAAAAATATTTAACACATTTTAGAATAAGGCTGTAACATAACATTTTTAAAAAATGGAAGTGGTCTGAATACTTTCCGAATGCACTGTACTTTTCTCCAAGAAGGTCTGAGTGGCACTTGGAGGTGCAACTGATAATGAAGATGGTTTGTCTAAGACTACCACAACAATTATATTGTCTATGCTAAACGTGTTTAAATTGTAAATGAAGAAAATATTTGGGCTATAAGAAATACGTTTTATTCAATGGGGCTAGTCAAAGCAGAGATGACAATAATTGTAATTTCACCCATACAACAATATAGCCTATTAATAAAGTACAGTATATTTACAATATCAACAATAGTATTTTACACATTCCAATGACATTTTATATATTCATACGGTTTAAGGGGCCACTTTTGAAATGATGACAAGGTGAAGGTGCTCTACTCAAGTGGCAACAGAATCATTCAGATTTACCAAAGCACAGCTTATAACAACCATCTTGTATAACTGAGGGATGTCTCCTTTCATATCCAAAGCACAGCATATGACAACCATCTTGTATAACTGAGGGATGTCTCCTTTCATATCCAAAGCACAGCATATGACAACCATCTTGTATAACTGAGGGATGTCTCCTTTCATCATCTCTCACCCCTTCTAATGCGACTAGTCCCGATGCTCCTCCCTCTTTTTTTTCTTCCCCTGCCCCGCTACAAAGGTTCTCTGTGCAGGTGGTCACTGAGTACGAGGTGCTAGAGGAGCTCCTTAAACTTGACCCCAAAAAAACATCTGGGTCAGATGGTTTAGACCCTTTATTATTTAAGGTTGCTGCCCCTATCATTGCCAAGCCTATCTGACCTGTCTCCTCTCTGGGGAGGTTCCCATTGCTTGGAAGGCAGCCACGGTTCGTCCTTTATTTAAAGGGGGAGATCAAGCTGATCCTAACTGTTATAGACCTATTTCTATTTTGCCCTGTTTATCAAAAGTGTTGGAAAAACTTCTCAATAATTAACTGACTGGCTTTCTTGATGTCTATAGTATTCTCTCTAGTATGCAATCTGGTTTCCGCTCAGGTTATGGATGTGTCACTGCAAGCTTAAAGGTCAATGATGTCACCATTGCCCTGGATTCTAAACAATGTTGTGCTGCTATTTTTGACTTGGCCAAAGCTTTTGATACGGTAGACCATTTCATTCTTGTGGGCCAGCTAAGGAGTATTGGTGTCTCTGAGGGGTTTTTGGTCTGGTTTGCTAACTACCTCTCTCAAAGAGTGCAGTGTATAAAGTCAGAACATCTGCTGTTTCAGCCACTGCCTGTCACCAAGGGTGTACCCCAAGGCTCGATACTAGGCCCCACGCTCTTCTCAATTTACATAAACAACATAGCTCAGGCAGTAGGAAGCTGTTGTGCTGCTACCATGTTGTGTTGCTACCATGTTTTTGTCATGTGTTGCTACCACGCTCTTCTCAATTTACATAAACAACATAGCTCAGGCAGTAGGAAGCTGTTGTGCTGCTACCATGTTGTGTTGCTGTCATGCTGTGTTGTCATGTGTTGCTGCCATGCTATGTTGTCGTGATATGTGTTTTGTCCTATATTTTAATTTAATTGATTTATAATTTTAATCCCAGCCCCCGTCCCTGCAGGAGGCCTTTTGCGTTTTGGTAGGCCGTCATTGTAAATAAAAATTTGTTCTTAACTGACTTGTCTAGTTAAATAAAGGTTAAATAAATAAAAAAATAATATCCAAAGCACAGCATATGACAACCATCTTGTCTGGAAAAGGACAAAGTAGTAGAAGTAGAAACTGATGCTGCTGCAGTACTGCTCATCTTCACAGTAGAAACTGATGCTACTGCTCATCTTCACAGTAGAAACTGATGCTACTGCAGCACTGCTCATCTTCACAGTAGAAACTGATGCTGCTGCAGTACTGCTCATCTTCACAGTAGAAACTGATGCTACTGCTCATCTTCACAGTAGAAACTGATGCTACTGCAGCACTGCTCATCTTCACAGTAGAAACTGATGCTGCTGCAGCACTGCTCATCTTCACAGTAGAAACTGATGCTGCTGCAGCACTGCTCATCTTCACAGTAGAAACTGATGCTACTGCAGCACTGCTCATCTTCACAGTAGAAACTGATGCTACTGCACCACTGCTCATCTTCACAGTAGAAACTGATGCTACTGCACCACTGCTCATCTTCACAGTAGAAACTGATGCTGCTGCAGCACTGCTCATCTTCACAGTAGAAACTGATGCTACTGCAGCACTGCTCATCTTCACAGTAGAAACTGATGCTACTGCACCACTGCTCATCTTCACAGTAGAAACTGATGCTACTGCAGCATTGCTAATCTTCACAGTGGGAATCCAGTCCACATGGGTGTCTTGATTAAAGGTCAGCTGGTGAACTTACAGTAGTATATAAACATATGAAAAGCACTCCTGATGTTAGAATATCACTTCTTTTTCAGGTCACTTATACCTTCAGCGCTCTTAAGTGTTTGGTTGTGTTTAATTCATTCAGGTGTTTTAGTGTCATATAAAGATTAAATATATTGTTGGGCTGGAACAACCAATTCATAAATCAATCAAATGTATTTATACATCAGCCAATGTCACAAAGTGCTATACAGAAACCCAGCCTAAAACCCCAAACAGCAAGCAATGCCGATGTAGAAGCATGGTTGCTAGGAAAAACTCCCTAGAAGGGCAAAAAACCTAGGAAGAAACCTAGAGAGGAACCAGGCTCTGAGGGGTCCCCTTCTGGCTATGCCGGGTGGAGATTATAACAATACATGGCCATTAAGGCCAGATCTTTCTCCTAGTAGTTCAAACGTTCATAGATGACCAGCAAGGTTAAAATGTTTTTAAATTGTTTTTAATTAACCTTTATTTAACTAGGCAAGCCAGTTAAGAACAAATTCCTATTTACAATGACAGCCTACCTACAGGGTCAGCCCCTGAAGCAAATTAGGGTTAAGTGCCTTGCTCAAGGACACAAGACAGGTTTTTTCACCTAGTCGGCTCGGGTATTTCGAACCAGCGACCTTTCGGTTACTGGCCCAACGCTCTAACCGCTAGGCTACCTGCCGCCCCCTGGTTGTAGAGGTTGCAACAGGTAAGTACATCAGGAGTAAATGTCACTTGGTTTTTCATAGCCGGGCATTTAGATGTTGAAATAGCAGGTGCAGTAGAAAGAGAGAGTTGAAAACAGCAGGTCTGGAACAAGGTGGCACGTCCGGTGAACAGGTCAGGGTTCCATAACCGCAGGCAGAAGAGTTGAAACTGGTGCAGCAGCACGACCAGGTGGACTGGGGACAGCAAGGAGTCATCGGGCCAGGCAGTCCTGAGGCATGGTCCTAGGGCTCAGGTCCCCCAGGAGAGGAGGGAGAGTGGGAACCAATAGTCACACAGCAGGTTGTCCTATACCATTGAGGCCTTTGTCCTATGCTGATGAAGGCCCAAAAAGGTGACACTTTTTTATCTTTTTTCTTTTTTTGCACTGAAACATGCAATAAATCCCTGCTAGGGGGAAATGCAGGTTTTAACTAATTAAACAACAAAGAATATGATGTACATGATCAGTCTCTGTGTGTAATGTGAACCTAACTTAGACCTCAAGCTTTTCTCATCAGATCTTCACGAATCACCTAAATTTCGCCAAAAGGTGACTAGTTTACATCCCTGTTTAATGGATGTAAACATTTTCCCTCTTATGAATAAAGTTCTCAACAAAGTATCATTGGGTTATCATATGATAAATCACTGGAGTTATTTTTTTGGACAACGACCTCCAAGCTATATGGACGTCATATTGTAAACTTTGCATTTCCCCTTTTCATGGTAATGGCTAGAAGGGATCCAGCTATTGTCAATTTCTCCACCCGTACAAAAAAAAATTGCAATTTTGAAACTGCAGTAACTGCAGACGACTATGGTATTTAGGACATAGTAATTGCAGAATAACTGCAGTGTTCAACTGCAGTTATACTGCAAAATTACTGCAGTAAAAAAAAATGTTATTTTGGACGCAGTATTTGCAGCATACTGAACAATTGTTTTCCGTAAGGGCAGTCATATAAAGTGTAGTAAAATTGCATTACATTTTTATCAAAGGCCTTTTTCCAGTGCAAAGGAAACATCTCTTACATAGCCTATAAACCTATGCGCTTATTAATAGCCTTGATTATCTCTATCCAATCTACTCATCACATTAGAAATAGTAGGCTTACATTTGTCTGCAAATGTGATAGAGGCATGCAATCCTTTTGTTATAAAGGTGCATTTTTATGGTGACAAATAGCTTCCCCAAAATGTTAAACTCACGTGACACATGCTAATTGCTATACTACAAGCTGTCTAGCTAGTTAATTGTCTAATTTATGCCTGTAATGCTATTGGCCCTTATCCTTAACGTTACATAATCCTGTTGGCACAAATCATACCGTTGAGGTCAAACTTGGGTCAAACATTTCCACTGGATGCTGTAACCACAGACTACATAAAAGCCTCTGCATACAGTATGTTCATCTCTTTCCTCTCCATTCCATTCTCAGTGTCAGTTGGTGTACGCTGGATGATTGGACAGACTGAGATTAAGAGAAGCTCCAGCTATGGGGTCCCACTTAACTGAGATGACCTTACAGCTTCAACTAAGTTCAAATAAATGTACAACTGCAAGATCCTTGTCAGCTCCCAGGGACCACTCACATTACCAATCTGATCACTACAGCACAGTTCACCTACAGCAGATAACTCATTCCAAAGAAAGAATTGGTTGCTGGTCAGAGATAGCATTGCAGTCAACTCAAGTACGACAAGACGGTTGGGCAGGTGCTTCAGACTTTTAGAAGGCACACCAGTCTGCTAATGCCAGTCCAATGTGGCCGTCTTCCTCTTGTCGATACATGGGGATGCATCGCTCCTACACAAAGCACAGATACAGTGCATTCAGAAAGTATTCAGACCCCTTGGCTTTTTCCATATTTTGTTACGTTAGACTTTTTCTAAAATGTATTAAAACATGTTTTTCCCTCAATCTACACACAATGACAAAGCAAAAACAGGTTATACTTTCTTGAAAAATAAACCAAAAATATCACATTTGCATATGTATTCAGACCCTTTACTCAGTACTTTGTTGAAGCACCTTTGGCAGCGATTACAGCCTCGAGTCTTCTTGGGTATGACGCAACAAGCTTGGCACACCTGTATTTGGGGAGTTTCTCCCAATCTTTTCTGCAGATCCTCTCAAGCTCTGTCAGGTTGGATGGGAAGCGTCGCTGCACAGCTGTTTTCAGGTCTCTCCAGAGATGTCGATCAGGTTCAAGTCTGGGCTCTGGGTGGACCACTCAAGGACATTCAGAGACTTGTTCCGAAGCCACTTCTGCGTTGTCTTGGCTGTGTGCTTAGGGTTGTTGTACTGTTGGAAGGTGAACCTTCACCTCAGTCTGAGGTCTTGTGCAGGTTTTCATCAAGGATCTCTCTGTACTTTGCTCCGTTCAGCTTTCCCTTGACCCTGACTAGTCTCCCAGTCCCTGCCACTGAAAAACATCCCCACAGCATGATGCTGCCACCACCATGCTTCACCGTAGGGATGGTGCCAGGTTTCCTCCAGATGTGATGCTTGGCATTCAGGCCAAATAGTTCAATCTTGGATTCATCGGACCAGAGAATCTTATTTCTCATGATCTGAGAGTGTTTTAGGTCCCTTTTGGCAAACTCCAAGCAGGCTGTCATGTGCCTTTTACTGAAGAGTGGCTTCTGTCTGGCCACTCTAACTTAAAGGCCTGATTGGTGGAGTGCTGCAGAGATGGTTGTCTTTCTAGAATGTTCTCCCATCTCCACAGAGGAACTCTAGAGCTCTGTCAGTGACCATCAGGTTATTGGTCACCTCCCTGACCAAGGACCTTCTCCCCCGATTGCTCAGTTTGGCCGGGCAGCCAGCTCTAGGAAGAGTCTTGGTGGTTCCAAAATTCCATTTAAGAATGGAAGTGGAGGTGACTGTTCTTGGGGACCTCAATGCTGCAGAAATGTTTTGGTACCCTTTCGCAGATCTGTGCCTCGACACAATCCTGTCCCGGAGCTCTACGGACAATTCTTTCGACCTCATGGCTTGGTTTTTGCTTTGACATGCACGGTCAACTGTGGGACCTTATATAGACAGGTGTGTGCCTTTCCAAATCATGTCCTATCAATTGACTTTACCACAGGTGGACTCCAAGTTGTAGAAACATCTCAAGGATGATCAATGGAAACAGGATGCACCAGAGCTCAATTTCAAGTCCATTAACAAAGGGTCTGAATCCTTATGTAAATAAAAGTATGTTTTAAATTTCTAAACCCAGTTTTTGCTTTGTCATTATGGGGTATTGTTTAGATTGCTGAGGAATTTGTTTTTATTTCATCTATTTTAGAACAAGGCTGTAGCGTAACAAAATTTGGAAAAGGTCATGGTGTCTGAATACTTTCCGAAGGCACTGTATGTTCAGGGCATGCATCCACGTCTCTGTAGGTTCAGGGCATGCATCCGTCTTTGTTGTACTTGTCATACACAAACATGTATGACTAGTGTATTGTGAATTTGTTAAATGCACTTTTGTGAATTTGTTAAATGCACTAATAAATTGTGATTGGATGAGAATGGACTCAATTCAAAATGTATAACTTATTTGCAAGTATGAGATTCTGTAATAAAATAAGGACCAAATAATAAACTTGTACCAGATTGGCCCACTTCACAGGTTGATGCTGGTTCTAGTTTCCGCAGTGTGTACGTACAAACGCAGGCAATCCCTTCTATTTTAAGATCCTGTGTAAACATGACCATGTTTGATTAATCTAGCATTAGGACATGACAAAATCTCACAGCATTTCTTAAAAAGAGATGTATTAATATTGTTTGTACATAGCAAACACTAAGAGCAGCAGAGGACCAGAAAGTGTGTGTGCGTTCAGCAGCAGGGAGTGAGATTGGACCTTTGTCTCTCTCCTCGGTTGGATATGCTTCAGTTCCGTGGCTCTCCAATCAGAGCACACCTGTCTGACTCTGTCGATCAATCAGTGCCGCCCATATCCTTTACATCCCAAATGGCACCCTCTTCCATATAGTGCACTACTTTTGACCAGGGCCCATATAAAAGTAGTGCACTATAATAAGGAATATGGTGCCAGTTGGGAGGCAAGCTTAATCCCAAACTGTAAAAATGGGATCCTCTCCTCAACAAGGCGAAAGAAAAACAAAATATTTCAAAATAAAATAACCTTTTCTCTCTCCTTCCTAGGCTCCTCCCCTTGATTGTTCATGTTTGGGTTGAAACAGTTTCTTATACATTAAACTCTGTAATTAGTGGGACAGTGAAGCATTTGTAATTCTTTTGGCTCTACATTTAAAATGTATACTCAGTTTGTATTTGAAATCAAACAACGACTGAGGTTAAAGTGCCGTCTGCCAGCTTTAATTTGAGGGTATTTTCATCCATATCGGGTGACCCAATTAGAAATTACAGCACTTGTTGTACATTGCTGCCTCGACCAAATCTGAGGCGTGTTCGGAAGGGCACAATATTGTGGACCGTTCAGATAGAAATGTTATGTAGAACAAACAGCCTTGTTATTCTGAGGTGTTCCATCATCTTCACCAGTGAGAGAACAACAATACGTCGCTATACTTATTACCTAAGCTTTACAATATTGTTTATACAAGGAAGGATCTAATGAACCAATCCTATTATTACAGTATGTACAATACAATACATCCCCCTCGTCTACCCCCTCCCAGCCCTCCCCAGGACATAAGACTTTTACTACAGGGTCATGTTCATTACGGCACACTGTAGCAAAACGTTTTTTCAACAGACAACAAAAACAAGCGGTTCTTATTTGACAGGTACAGGTAGTCTCTCTCCCTGTTGCAGTCAGTTTTCTTCCACTTGGTACTTGAGGAACACAATCCAAATGATCCAGTTCAGTTTAGCTCCATGTGCCTGCAGTCATAATTTCCTGTTTCTTGTGTTCACAAGCCCCTCCTCTTTCTGTCTCTGTCCAACATGAACAGTAGTGCTATAGTTTGTAAACGTGGGAGCAGCAGTGTCAGTTCCCCCTCACTCACTCTTCATCCGTGCAAACCTGGGATTGAAAGACAGGAGAGATGAGCTCTCGGTTAGACTTGTGATCTTCAGATTTAATCTAGTTAGACTACAACGTGACTGTCGGCATGCATGCACTCTTCCCTTGCAGTAAACTGTATGAGTGTGTCTCCATATTTTGCCAATCTAATAGTGCCTCTATGCGTAATGTTGTGTAAAATAGAAAGTGTTTGACCTTGACGAAGGGGTGGTCTAGCAGGGTACTGGCAGTCCAGCGTCGTTTGGGCTCGCTCTCTAGACAGTGACCCAGGAAATCCTTCCCCTCAGTGGACAGCTTCTCTGGGATGGGAGGCTTGTGGCCCATACCCACCTTGTACATGATCTGGAAGTTGTGCTCAAACTCGTGCCACGGCCTCTGCATGGTGGAAGAAGGACAGAGCGAGAGAGAGAACGATCAGTCTGGAGACTTTTCTAAATACTGATGTTTCTCTTCAACCAGGCTAACTTTAGACATGTGCACAGGGTTTAGATTAGAACGTTTGATTACAGGGTTTAGATTAGAACGTTTGATTAGTGTTTAGATTAGAGAACTTCCCCCTCAATCACTATAGAGTACAAACAAAACAGACATTGAGAGGGTTGGAGAGGGACACAGCGAGAGAGAGAGAGAGAGAGAGAGAGAGAGGGTTTGAGAGGGACACAGCGAGAGAGAGAGAGAGAGAGAGAGAGAGAGAGAGAGGGTTTGAGAGGGACACAGCGAGAGAGAGGGACGGAGAGGGACACAGAGAGAGAGAGAGAGAGGGTTGGAGAGGGACACAGCGAGAGAGAGAGAGGGTTGGAGAGGGACACAGCGAGAGAGAGAGAGGGAGAGGGACACAGCGAGAGAGAGAGAGGGTTGGAGAGGGACACAGCGAGAGAGAGAGAGGGTTGGAGAGGGACACAGCGAGAGAGAGGGTTGGAGAGGGACAAAGAGGGTAGACATCCATCAGTAAAGACATTTTTAAACAACCTTGAATACCTGTAATACAATGGAATTTTACTACTACAAAACATTCACGTAGTAGTAGTGGCAGTAATAGCAGCAGCGGTAGTAGTTACAGTAGTAGTAATAGTAGTAGTAATATTGTAGTAGCTAATGTTAGGTGGTAGTAATAGTAGCAGCTAGTGTTAGGTAGTCATAGCTAGTGTTAGGTAGTAGTAGCTAGTTTTAAGATAGTAGTAGCTATTGTTAGGCAGTAGTAATAGTAGTAGCTATTGTTAGGTAGTAGTAATAGCAGTAGCTAGTGTTAGGTAGAAGTAATAGCAGTAGCTAGTGTTAGGTAGAAGTAATAGTAGTAGCTAGTGATAGGTAGTAGTAGTAGTAGCTAGTGATCGGTAGTAGTAGTAGCTAGTGATAGGTAATAGTAGTAGCTAGTGATAGGTAATAGTAGTAGCTAGTGATAGGTAATAGTAGTAGCTAGTGATAGGTAATAGTAGTAGCTAGTGATGGGTAATAGTAGTAGCTAGTGATGGGTAATAGTAGTAGCTAGTGATGGGTAATAGTAGTAGCTAGTGATGGGTAATAGTAGTAGCTAGTGATGGGTAATAGTAGTAGCTAGTGATGGGTAATAGTAGTAGCTAGTGATGGGTAATAGTAGTAGCTAGTGATGGGTAATAGTAGTAGCTAGTGATGGGTAATAGTAGTAGCTAGTGATGGGTAATAGTAGTAGCTAGTGATGGGTAATAGTAGTAGCTAGTGATGGGTAATAGTAGTAGCTAGTGATGGGTAATAGTAGTAGCTAGTGATGGGTAATAGTAGTAGCTAGTGATGGGTAATAGTAGTAGCTAGTGATGGGTAATAGTAGTAGCTAGTGATGGGTAATAGTAGTAGCTAGTGATGGGTAATAGTAGTAGCTAGTGATGGGTAATAGTAGTAGCTAGTGATGGGTAATAGTAGTAGCTAGTGATGGGTAATAGTAGTAGCTAGTGATGGGTAATAGTAGTAGCTAGTGATGGGTAATAGTAGTAGCTAGTGATGGGTAATAGTAGTAGCTAGTGATGGGTAATAGTAGTAGCTAGTGATGGGTAATAGTAGTAGCTAGTGATGGGTAATAGTAGTAGCTAGTGATGGGTAATAGTAGTAGCTAGTGATGGGTAATAGTAGTAGCTAGTGATGGGTAATAGTAGTAGCTAGTGATGGGTAATAGTAGTAGCTAGTGATGGGTAATAGTAGTAGCTAGTGATGGGTAATAGTAGTAGCTAGTGATGGGTAATAGTAGTAGCTAGTGATGGGTAATAGTAGTAGCTAGTGATGGGTAATAGTAGTAGCTAGTGATGGGTAATAGTAGTAGCTAGTGATGGGTAATAGTAGTGGCTAGTGATGGGTAATAGTAGTAGCTAGTGATGGGTAATAGTAGTAGCTAGTGATGGGTAATAGTAGTAGCTAGTGATGGGTAATAGTAGTAGCTAGTGATGGGTAGTAGTAGTAGTAGTAGTAGTAGTAGTAGTAGTAATAGTAGTAGCTAGTGATGGGTAGTAGTAGTAGTAATAGTAGTAGCTAGTGATGGGTAGTAGTAGTAATAGTAGTAGCTAGTGATGGGTAGTAGTAGTAGCTAGTGATAGGTAGTAGTAGTAGTAGTAGTAATAATAGTAGTAGCTAGTGATAGGTAGTAGTAGAAGCTAGTGTGATAGGTAGTAGTAATAGCTAGTGATAGGTAGTAGTAATAGCTAGTGATAGGTAGTAGTAATAGTAGTAGCTAATGATGGGTAGTAGTAGTAGTGATGGGTAGTAGTAAGAGTAGTAGGTAGTAATAGTAGCTAGTGATAGTAGTAGCTAGTGTTAGGTAGTAGTAGTAATAGCTAGTGATAGGTAGTAGTAATAGCTAGTGATAGGTAGTAGTAATAGCTAGTGATAGGTAGTAGTAATAGTAGTAGCTAATGATGGGTAGTAGTAGTAGCGATGGGTAGTAGTAAGAGTAGTAGGTAGTAATAGTAGCTAGTGATAGCTAGTAGTAATAGTAGTATCTAGTGTTAGGTAGTAGTAGTAATAGCTAGTGATAGGTAGTAGTAATAGCTAGTAGTAATAGTAGTAGCAGCTAGTGATAGGTAGTAGTAATAGCTAGTAGTAATAGTAGTAGCTAGTGATAGGTAGTAGTAATAGTAGTAGCTAGTGATAGGTAGTAGTTGTAGTACTAGTAGTTAGTGATGGGTGGTAGTAGTACTAGTAGTTAGTGATGGGTGGTAGTAGTACTAGTAGTTAGTGATGGGTGGTAGTAGTAGTAGTAGTAGTTAGTGATGGGTGGTAGTAGTAGTAGTAGTAGTAGTTAGTGATGGGTGGTAGTAGTAGTAGTAGTAGTAGAATTTAGTAATAGCTAGTGATAGGTAGTAGTAGTAGCGATAGGTAGTAGTAAGAGTAGTAGGTAGTAATAGTAGTAGCTAGTGATAGGTAGTAGTAATAGTAGTAGCTAGTGTTAGGTAGTAGTAGTAGCTAGTGATAGGTAGTAGTAATAGCTAGTGATAGGTAGTAGTAATAGTAGTAGCTAGTAGTAGCTAGTGATAGGTAGTAGCAATAGTAGTAGCTAGTGATAGGTAGTAGTACTAGTAGTAGTAGTTAGTGATGGGTGGTAGTAGTAGTAGTAGTAGCTAGTGATGGGTAGTAGTAGTAGCTAGTGATGGGTAGTAGTAGTAGTTAGTGATGGGTGGTAGTAGTAGCTAGTGATGGGTAGTAGTAGTAGTAGTAGTTAGTGATGGGTGGTAGTAGTAGTAGTAGCAGCTAGTGATAGGTAGTAGTAATAGTAGTAGCTAATGATGGGTAGTAGTAGTAGCGATGGGTAGTAGTAAGAGTAGTAGGTAGTAATAGTAGCTAGTGATAGCTAGTAGTAATAGTAGTAGCTAGTGTTAGGTAGTAGTAGTAATAGCTAGTGATAGGTAGTAGTAATAGCTAGTAGTAATAGTAGTAGCAGCTAGTGATAGGTAGTAGTAATAGCTAGTAGTAATAGTAGTAGCTAGTGATAGGTAGTAGTAATAGTAGTAGCTAGTGATAGGTAGTAGTTGTAGTACTAGTAGTTAGTGATGGGTGGTAGTAGTACTAGTAGTTAGTGATGGGTGGTAGTAGTACTAGTAGTTAGTGATGGGTGGTAGTAGTAGTAGTAGTAGTTAGTGATGGGTGGTAGTAGTAGTAGTAGTAGTTAGTGATGGGTGGTAGTAGTAGTAGTAGTAGTTAGTGATGGGTGGTAGTAGTAGTAGTAGTAGCTAGTGATAGGTAGTAGTAGTAGAATTTAGTAATAGCTAGTGATAGGTAGTAGTAGTAGCGATAGGTAGTAGTAAGAGTAGTAGGTAGTAATAGTAGTAGCTAGTGATAGGTAGTAGTAATAGTAGTAGCTAGTGTTAGGTAGTAGTAGTAGCTAGTGATAGGTAGTAGTAATAGCTAGTGATAGGTAGTAGTAATAGTAGTAGCTAGTGATAGGTAGTAGTAATAGTAGTAGCTAGTGATAGGTAGTAGTAGTAGTAGTAGCTAGTGATGGGTAGTAGTAGTAGTTAGTGATGGGTGGTAGTAGTAGCTAGTGATGGGTAGTAGTAGTAGTAGTAGTAGTTAGTGATGGGTGGTAGTAGTAGTAGTAGCAGCTAGTGATAGGTAGTAGAAATAGTAGCAGCTAGTGATAGGTAGTAGTAGTAGCTAGTGATAGGTAGTAGTAGTAGCTAGTGATAGGTAGTAGTAGTAGCTAGTGATAGGTAGTAGTAGTAGCTAGTGATAGGTAATAGTAGTAGCTAGTGATAGGTAATAGTAGTAGCTAGTGATAGGTAATAGTAGTAGCTAGTGATAGGTAATAGTAGTAGCTAGTGATAGGTAATAATAGTAGCTAGTGATAGGTAATAATAGTAGCTAGTGATAGGTAATAATAGTAGCTAGTGATAGGTAATAATAGTAGCTAGTGATAGGTAATAATAGTAGCTAGTGATAGGTAATAATAGTAGCTAGTGATAGGTAATAATAGTAGCTAGTGATAGGTAATAATAGTAGCTAGTGATAGGTAATAATAGTAGCTAGTGATAGGTAATAATAGTAGCTAGTGATAGGTAATAATAGTAGCTAGTGATAGGTAATAATAGTAGCTAGTGATAGGTAGTAGTAATAGTGTTGGAGAGTGAATGGGAGTTCTTACCTTCCCAGTCACCATCTCGATGAGGACACATCCCAAACTCCAGATGTCAGCTGCTCGCCCGTGACCTTCGCCCTTTGCCCTCGTAATGACCTCGGGTGCCATATATGCTGATGAAGACAGTAGGGAAAGAGCAGGTTAACTCAACTGAACGAGCAATGACCTGAAACATTAAATATCTCTATTCTTAGATCTTGATAAGTGTATGAATTGTGACAGCGCAGAGATGTTGATTAGATTTATTTTATTTATTAGGCTCCCCATTAGCCGACACCAATGGTGACAGCTAGTCTTAATGGGGTCCGACACATAACCAAAATTACATTTAAAACTGAGATTAAACAGAGTTACAACAACAATGCCAAAGGAGCAGAGTGATGGCCACAGTTTCACTATGCTGACTAATTACCCAGGCTTTTGTAAACTCACATATTGCCTTGTGAGCCCTTTTAGCAGGAGATAAATGGTGACCACTGGTGGGTTTTCACTTTGTTTCACATGTTTTCACTTTGTCATTATGGGGTATTGTGTGTAGATGGGTGAGGGGAAAAAATATATTTAATCAATTTTGTATTCATGCTGTAACAACAAAATGTGGAATAAGTCTAGGGGTGTGAATACTTTCTGAAGGCATTGTATAACATAAGGATTAATGTGTCTCACTCACCCGCCGTTCCCATGGTGCTGTTAACCTCTCCAGGCATGGTCTGGGCGTTGTTCAGCTTCACAGAACAGCCAAAGTCCCCCAGCTTGATCAGGCCTGATGACGTCAGAAAGATGTTGGCTCCTGTGGTAGAGCGAGAGGAGGAACAGTGATAGAGAGACAGTGAGAGTGAAATGAAGAATGGGGCGTGAGAGGGAGACCGTGAGAGGGAGACTGAGAGGGAGACTGTGGGCTCATAGAGACATTAAGAACAATGACTTCTGCTGTGTCAATGATACTGGCGCCAGGAAGGTTTTATAACTAAATCTCAGAACGATGATAGCTTTTCTTTATGGCATAAACCCAGCCAATGTCACCATAGCTAAAATGCATTAACTGATTCATAACACTGCTCTAAGGTGCCTGCATAACCCTGACATTGAATTGAGGGACAAAGAGACCAACAGTAGAGAAAGAGACATCTCGCCAAGAGAGAGGTGCTGACTGCGAACTGACCCTTGATGTCCCGGTGCACAATGCAGTGTTCATGGAGCACGTTGATGGCCGTGGTGATCTGTTTGCTGTACAGCCTGATGACGTGCTCCTGTAGACCCAGCCTGGACACCTCCTCCAGGGTTCCCTCATCACAGTACTCCATGAAGATGTACATCTCCTCCTGGTAGAAGGAGAGCGAGGGAGGAACACAGACAAATACTAGGTATTTGGTATGTAGACAGTTAATGCATATATCCAATCCGATGTTATAGCCCGTTCATACAGTGTCATCTCATTCATACACAAACTTTAATTGAGTTTGACCTGAACTTCAAAACTTTCCCAAAGTTCCCTGGCTTTCCCCCAATTTCTGAAAATCCAGGGAACTTTGGGAAAGTTTCAAAGTTCAGATGACTCATTTAAAGTTTGTGTATGAATGAGATGACAATGTTTTTAGAACTTTAGAACCCATGCATGCATGCTCTTACCCGATGCAGCTCAACACCAAAGTAGCGGACCAGGTTGGGGTGTTTGATGCCCTCAAAGATCTTCAATTCATCTGCGGTCTCCTTTATCGTCTTATGGTCGTTCGGCTGGAACCGGATCTGATCAAGAAAATATATTTGGGGAAATAGTATGGGGACTGTTGATATTAACACCTTTTTCAATTCAGGGCCTTCTCCTACCATAACAAATAAAGGAAAACCCACCTGTCAGACCATGGCTACCTGCCTCCTTCATAAAGCCTGTCAGACCATGGCTACCTGCCTCCCTCATAAAGCCTGTCAGACCATGGCTACCTGCCTCCCTCATAAAGCCTGTCAGACCATGGCTACCTGCCTCCTTCATAAAGCCTGTCAGACCATGGCTACCTGCCTCCTTCATAAAGCCTGTCAGATATGGCTACCTGCCTCCTCTATATAGACTGTCAGACCATGGCTACCTGCCTCCTTCATAAAGCCTGTCAGATATGGCTACCTGCCTCCTCTATATAGACTGTCAGACCATGGCTACCTGCCTCCTTCATAAAGCCTGTCAGATATGGCTACCTGCCTCCTCTATATAGACTGTCAGACCATGGCTACCTAACTTCTTCATAAAGCCTGTCAGTCCATGGCTACCTGCCTCCTCTATATAGACTGTCAGACCATGGCTACCTACCTCCTTCATAGCCATGAGTTCTCCAGTGTCCACGTTGATGCAGGTGTACACCTTCCCATACTGTCCCTCGCCTGTAGAGGGAGACAACAGATACAATTAGACAATAATACTAAGAGCAAACTCCAGGGAAGATCTAAAATGGCAACCTATTCCCTTTACTGTGCACAACTGTTGGCCAGGGCCTCATAGAGCTCTGGCCGACAGTACTGCACTGTATATAAAGGATAGGGTACCATTTGGGGGGAGTAGGGTAGACAGTACAGACCTATCTTGTTACCCCTCTGCCACTTGAAGGTGACCTTGCGGAGGCCGACGTGCATGACGTTGTCGTAGGACTTGGGGGTGTGGCACACCTGGCCAATGATGTTCCTTTGCTTCATGACTGCGTAGCGTTTTTTTTCGAAGGACTGTATGGAGCGACGGACAGCTTCCATGGGGCTCTGTCTGGCCGCCGTGTCTGAGGAGAAAGAGGTATAGAAGAATGGAGAGGAATGGAAAACAGACCCGGATACTCTCAGCTGTCTAATGGTAAAGGAGAGGAATGGAAAGGCATAGAACAGACTGACTCTACACACTACTCTGGAGCAGTTTAGAGGTTAAGTGCCTTGCTTAAGGACACAACAGCAAGAGATGGCACCTAGGACAACCCATTCTACCCCCTCATTATTCTCACCTTTTGATTGGCTGATGAAGGTGCGGAGCTCCCAGCTTCTCCTGGCTGTGCTGCTGGGGTCTCCTCCCTTAGGATAGGAGGGTTCTGTTGAGAGAGAGAGAGAGAGAGAGAGAGAGAACACAGACAGGCAGTAAGATGGGAGCTATGTCAAGGCAGAAAAACACACGTCAAGTGACTACTCCTTCTTTCTGATAGAGATCCATTTTATTTAATTCTTGTACACAGTCTAAAATACTTAATTATGCAGAATGCACAGTTACATTAAGACAATATCTTAAACAACTCAACAGGAAAATGCATACAATTAGAAGTGTCCAATACCTTCCCTGTTCTCAGTGGGACTGGAGTGTCGGCTCAGAGACTTTAACGGCAGCTCAGCCGCTACAGACCACAGCCTGTCGTTCTCCTGGAGGTTGGTCCCTCTGCACAGGGAGAGGCAGGTACCACACAATAAACTACAATCTACCCAAGTTGTCACACACCAGAGGGGTGTACTACAACGCAGGATCAATTAGTTAGCCAGATAACTTTGATAAATAACCAGAAATAACTGATTTTCTGGTTCATTAAGAAAAGCTAAAATTAGATATGCATTTTCGTTTGTAAATCCATTGCATCAACAAAAAAATGTATATATTACATATAAGAATATTTAGCCAAGTTAGCTGGCTAACTCATTTATCCTGCTTTGTACTGTAACCCTCAGCTCCCAGACTAGCCTAGCTCCAGATCTGTTGCCAACTCCTATGGCTATTGTGATGCCATGACAATGACTGTAGGAGACAGCACAAACAGATCTGGGACCAACCAATATCAGTCAAGAAAATCTCAGTCTTCTTAACAAAGAGATACTCCTCTCTAGCATTCAGAGGTTTGTGATTATTGAGATGACGGAACATGACAGATAGGTGATATATTAATTCTATACCTCTCAATACCCACCTCACACCCTTTGAAATATAATGATTATAGATTATATTTCTAAGCCCATCCCACCAAAGTTCAAAAGGTCAAACAGACAGCTGAGCTAGAGCGCATGCTTTCATTTCAAAAGGACAGAAACCAAACAAGCAAACAATCAAGAAGAGAGCGCCATCAGATGATTAGAATCAAAGCCACACTAATTAATTAATTATTACGGATTAATAGCAGAGTAACTCTGGCATTCTGTATTTTCCCTCTTCATGACGAGGTAACATGTTGTGTTCCCATCTCTCACACCATGTACAGCCACAGCCAAATGTTGGAGAAAATGTGTGTTGTGGGACATTGGCTAGGTGGACAAAACGAAAGCGTGGATTAAGGTCTCTCTATATCCACAGACGGCATTCAGGGGAAGGTAAAACTATTCCTTTAAAAGATGTAGTTTTCATGTAGTTTTCATATTGTGTTATAAAATGGTCTTTTCAAATGCATATTTCTGTTAGCGGCAACACATACAAAACTGTCAAGGCTAATACGTAGAGGTTAGAGCGCTGGGCCAGTAACCGAAAGATTGCTGTTTCGAATACCCAAGCAGACAGGCTGAAAAACCTTTCTGTGCCCTTGAGCAAGGCATTTAACCCTAATTAGCGCCAGGGGCTACATACTACTATGGTTTATCCTGTAAAACAACAGTTCACTACACCCATCAGGTGTACGTGCCAATAAAGCATGTATTTTTCCCCATATGGATAATCATGCAGAACATGCTTCTCTCTGGGTCCATTCCAAACTGAGACAGTATGGCAGGGGGTAGGGTCAACTCACCGGGGGCATGTCAACCTGCCTTCTCAGTCAACTCACCGGGGGCATGTCAACCTGCCTTCTCAGTCAACTCACCGGGGGCATGTCAACCTGCCTTCTCAGTCAACTCACCGGGGGCATGTCAACCTGCCTTCTCAGTCAACTCACCGGGGGCATGTCAACCTGCCTTCTCAGTCAACTCACCGGGGGCATGTCAACCTGCCTTCTCAGTCAACTCACCGGGGGCATGTTAACCTGGTAAAATAAGGGGGTGGGCGGGGGGAATATAGAAATAAATCCAGAACCTCTAGCTGACAAGTTCAGATAGGAGGGGTGGGATATCAGCCTGTGTCTGGGGTTAGGGTTGACAGTACAACCCTAGTAGTACTTGGTAGGTACTGGAATTTGGGGGGTGGGGCTACCTGACGTCATTTGGGGTGGATCCGGGTGCTTTGGTTGGGCCGTGTTCCCCGGGGGCGGGGCCCTGAGGGGTGGGGACTGTGCGGGGGCCCACAGGTAGACACGGCTGGGTCCGTAGGTCGCAGGGGAGACTCCTAGAGCTGTGGTGGTGACAAAAACACTGAGGAACTCTGGAGAGTACCTTGGAGATGAGGTGTGTGTGTGTCACAAGCACGTAGGGTCGCAAATAGTAACATCCCTTCTAGCCAAATGTGTCACCAGTTACACAGGAGAACATACACCTACACTCTTAACTTCTACAGCGACAACAGAAAAGCATTAATGGAAGCTCAACCACCCAATTTAAAACCCACCAATTACTGCACAAGAGCAGAGAACATGAAGAATGAGAACATGCAGGAAAACATATACACATTACAAAAACACAGTATTATAATAGGCCATTAATGGTTCTTAGTGCCTCATTGTAAGCATAACATTTGACCTACCTGAAGCCCTCTGCATTGGGGATGAACAGCTGGGGGTTGGGGGGGTCACTATGGCAACGAGGAACCTTCACCGGTCGAGGACTGTTCCTGGAGGCTGAGTGAAAAAGAGAAAAAGAGCCATCCTCAACAAGGCCAAAATATTCAGCTTCAGTTCTATTTCTACATGCTAGTTTCTGGCCACTTAGGGTTAACAAAAGTTAGTTTTTTTTATCCAAAGTGACTTGCAGTACAATAAGTGCATACATGTTTATTATGCACATGTGATCCCTGAGGGACTTGAACCCACAACCTTGACATTGCTAGCTCCATGCTCTTACCAACTGGGCCCCACAGGTCCACATATGTGTAGGTGAGGCGGGGTCTTACCTATGTACAGGCCACTGACTGGGCTGTGAGGCTTCCCGATCACATGACCAATGCACTCGTTCATCAGAGCTTGCAAATTCTGCAGAGGAATGGATTTACATGATCACAATACTATTGCGCAAAATACCCAATCATTTAATCAATAAAGTAGTCAATTAATCAATCAGTCAATGAAGTAGTATGTTTTTACCAGGAAGTCATCCTCTGGTAAAGCAGAAATGAAGGCAGGTTCGATGGCTTGGAGGAAATCAAAGCCTTGAGTGGCCCAGCGGGGTCTGGTACCCCGGCCACTTTCACACTTAGTGAGGACATAGTTCATCCACTTCCTGGCGAAAGAGATGTAGCGCTCCCCGATCCGCTGACGGAACTCCCCCGACATCAGACGCACCACCTCCTTGTGGTACTATGGAGACCAAAAAGTACATTTGAAGGTACTCTTCACTGGAAACGTATAACCCCTACATCAGAACAGAACCACAGCACTCTTCCTTCTGGTGCTACTGTGAGGAACTTAAGGCTGCGTTTACACAGACAGCCCAATTCTGATTTTTTGCCCAATTTTTGGCAAAAGAGCTGATCTGAGGCTGCCTGTGTAAACACTGGTCCATGACGCAATCTCTATTGCACTCCACACTGCCCTTTCCCACCTGAACAAAAGGAACACTTACGTGAAAATGCTATTCATTGACTACAGCTCAGCCTTCAACACCATAGTGCCCTCATAGCTCATCACTAAGCTAAGGACCCTGGGTCTAAACACCTCCCTCTGCAACTGGATCCTGGACTTCCTGACAGGCTGCCCCCAGGTGGTAAAGGTAGGCAACAACACATCTGACACACTTATCCTCAGCACTGGGGACCCTCAGGGGTGCGTGCTTAGTCCCCTCCTACTCCTTGTTCACCCATGATTGCGTGGCCAAACATGCGTGACTCCAACACCATCATTAATTTTGCGGTGGTAGGCCTGACCACGGACAATGAAGAGACAGCCTATAGGGAGGAGGTCAGAGACCTGGCTGTGTGCTGCCAGGACAACAACCTCTCCCTCAACGTGATCAAAATAAAGGAGATGATCGTGGACTACAGGAAAAGGAGGGCCGAGCACGCCCACATTGTCATCGACAGGGCTGTAGTGGAGCAGGTTGAGAGCTTCAAGTTCCTTGGTGTCCACATCACCAACAAACTAGAATGATCCAAACACACCAAGACAGTCGTGAAGATGGCACGGCAACGCCTATTCCCCCTCAGGAGACTGAAAAGATACTTTCTGAAGGCACTGTGTGTGAAACGTTGTTGCATATAAAGTGGAACTGAGAGTTTTATAGCAACATGAAATCGGTTGATATACACCCCCAGAAAGAATGACACTTAAACATTTGACACGCGACCAGATATGGTCATTTTCACATGTTCATAATTACGTATACTAAAGCATTTGTGAAAAGTCTATAGCAATATAGAGTGGGAAAGTGAAAAAAAAACGGAATAAAAACATCTGTCTTGTCCAGGACAGAGTCGACACAGACTGGTGCGCTACAGCAATTAAAGAACCTTTATAGTAAGCCTTTATACAAACAAGCCATTTGCCAAAAGGGCCTGCCATCATTCACTTTGAACTGGACTGTGTGTTTACAGGCAGCTGCAACAGCGTGACAAAAAACACCTGAATGGATTTCTGAAAATATGAAAACACCACGGGAGTCTCTCCCTCAACAACAAAATCAACAACTAATGCTAGTCAGAGCAAGATGAGCACCCAAGCTAACTGGCTAAAGTTGGAAAGCTAGCTACTTCCAGACATAAATGAGAGAACACCTCACTGCCAATTTTTACACGCCCTAGCAGAGCTGGTTAGTAGATAGCCAGAGTGAATTTGCGAACGCAAGAGATATGCTACTTAGATAAGTCGTCCAAGTTCTTGCTAGCTAGCCAAATGACACCTGCATCTCTAGCAGTGTATAGTCACCGAAAAATGATACGAGGGGGAAAAGTTAGTCACTCACCCACTCCTCCAATGACAGCTAGCTATCTAGCTAAGGTTAGGCTCTGTGTTTTTAGATTGCTACGTAAATAGATATGCTAGCCTATTAGCCACATTATGACTGACTTGTGATCATAGCCCTTTCTAGTTTGATTGGATTGACATTCCCAGCCTTAGTTACATTCGTCCGTTTTTGTCCAGAACATTGAGTCATTGAAACTGACACAGTGCATCTCGAATAGAGACAGCAAACAATATACCGGGCCAGCTGAGATTTACAACCTGATAGCAATATTTTTTGGACTACCAAGAAATCTATTGGTGATGTACATGAATCATGCATTGAACTGCATCCATATATTCTGCCAACAATGCCTTAGTGTACACGTAATGGAACGTTGAGTCTGTGAATTTGATATTTTTGACTGATATTATGATTGTCTGTTTGTTTCATACCTGCAAGGTAGTTAAAATGCTGTCAGTTGCACTTTAAACTTTATTTTTACAATGGGAAGTAATAGTTTTGTTTTTGTATTCCTATGATTGGGACCCGCTGGCTTATTATGTCTGAGTTGATGGACTGCTTTATCATTTAACATCATGCTGTGTGAGACTGCTGTCTTTCCATCGGCCCTATGCAGTGGTGCCTGCCTGGAGAAGTGGTGTATTGGTGCCTGCCTGGAGAAGTGGTGCAGTGGTGCCTGCCTGGAGAAGTGGTGCAGTGGTGCCTGCCTGGAGAAGTGGTGCAGTGGTGCCTGCCTGGAGAAGTGGTGTATTGGTGCCTGCCTGCAGAAGTAGTGTATTGGTGCCTGCCTGGAGAAGTTGTGTAGTGGTACCTGAAGAAGTGGGTAGGCCTGTATTTTGCCAAAAAGTTAAAAACGGCCCACCCAGCAAAAGAGAGGCCCTCTGTGTTTCATATGTGTTTCTTTATGAGTTTTACTATAGCTTTTGACTCTGAAAATCACACTTGTGATGGTCTAAGTCCAAAACAATGCTTAAACTACATCAATCTGATTGGGTGGGTCTGTCAGGGCCTGGCTCCCCAGTGGGTGGGCCTCAGTCCACCCAGGTCCATCCATGTCTCTGCCCCTGATGCAAACAATGAACGATGACAATTGCGCATCACAAATAATCTACTAACCAACACTTCGGACTAAACTTTTTCAATCCCTGGTTTGCATACGCATTGTTGCCTTAGTTAGCATTTAATGGTAGATATCATAAATTGAAAAGTCTTTCCTACCCTACCAGCTACCGATGTCATTCTTCTGTGAGCTGCTCCATGCCAAAACCAGTTGAAAGCTGCTCCATGCCAAAACCAGTTGAGAGCTGCTCCATGCCAAAACCATTAGAGAGCTGCTCCATGCCAAAACCATTAGAGAGCTACTCTTACTACCTGCAGATGATGTTCCGCTGAAACTAGGCTGTTTGCGGCAGGCATGTGACTATATTTCACGTGCTTTGCGATTGTGTAGGCTACTTTGTGTATGATTTCTCTGTTGTACTACATAAGTGATAAGCTGCATACCTCCACTACACTACTTTCAAAACGTATCAGTAGGAGATAAGAAGTGAGTATAAGCAATGCCCACTGAAAGGAAAAGTGTGTATACGGCTTATACCTGCGTATACCTTCACCTACACCACTGGCCCTTTGTGTTTTACAAAAAGTGCACTCTACTACATGAGTGCGCTGGTATTACGGTTGCTGTCCTTTCAGAATCAGGAACCTGTCACACACACAGAAGGCCTCTAGGTTCGACACTGCACAAACATGTCTATAATAGATATAAAGGCGAAGCAGTTATGCGCTGACTGAATGGAAGCTGATAATTATGAGCTTTTTTTACTCCGCTGTTCTCAGGAAGAAATTACGAGTCCTCACTGTCCAAGGCCGAGTCAAGACAGAGTACAAATGTATCCGACACAGAGACACTCAATATGTGGTCTGGAGACCGCAGTACAACACTGCTTATCATACACCCACACTCATCAACCCAACCTTGATATTATTCTATATTATTATATAACCTCAAAGGCGAAGTTGTATCCCTGTATCATGGCTTCTCTGTAGTACTGCTGCAGCGTGGCTGACTCTGACTCCTCCACCTCCACCTCAAACTCTGACGTGAACATGTACTCCACCCGGTCGATGGCTGTGTTGATCTTCATACACAGCTGTAAGGCTTCGTTCTGTGGGAGGAGAAGAGGGAGGATGTGGGTGGAAAGAGAGAGGAGGAGGAGGAGAAGGAGAGAGGAGGAGAAGAGTGAGGAGGTGGAGAAGAGGGAGGTGGGGGGTAGAAAGATGGAGAGAGAGAAGGTGGAGAAGAGGGAGGTGGGTAGAAAGAGAGAGAGAGAGAGAGAGGAGAAGAGGGAGGTGGGGGGTAGAAAGAGAGAGGAGGAGGTGGGATGGAGTGAAAGAAAGACAGAGAAATAATGAGTGTCTGTGTGTCTCTGACTCCCCCCTCGCCGACTCCCTCTAACATAAAGGAAAATCCATCCCTTTATGAGGTCTGCTTCAACCACAGACTTGCCTCACAGCTTGTGAAAACAGTGCCTCCGATGTGAGGAAGAATAAAAGACAGTTATGGGCATGACTTTTGGTGTCACAGCTCTCACTGCAGCATAAACTAACATGTAATTAGTGAATTGCACTTTCCCAATAGCAGCTCAATAAATTTGGGCTTAATAGTGATTTTTTTTTTTTTTACAACAGGGAAATTAAAAGCAGTACATGATCAAGGTAAATAAATACAGAGGATGGTACCTTGAGTTGTTCCAGGGCGCGGGCGATGAGGGGCTGGCTGGAGGTTTGTTCCCTGTGGAGGGTGAGTAGCTCATCCATGCTCTGCTGGAAGGCCTTACGCTGAGCCACCAGGTGGGCTGACTGCATGACTATAAGGAGAAGGTTCTCCACCTGATCAATATATTAAGAAAACAATAATCAATTATGTATCAGTTCCTTTGGGCCACCAGGTGGGCAGGCTGCATCACTTTAGGCAAGTCAGAGTCAAGTCTCAAGTCCTTGAGGATGAGTCATAGTACAGTCAAATCTAACAGCCAAATTTGAGTTAAGTCACCAGTAGGGTTGCCAAGGGTCGGAAACTTTTTCTGGAAATCTTCCATGGGAAGTTAAGCCCTGGAATTTGGGGAATTTTGTTAAAATTCATCATAAAGGTCAGCTTATAAGGGTGAACCTTTTTTGTGGGTTACACATGGCAATTCTAGGTCTTGTGGCATATTTTGTTTAAACTATCCCCAATTAAATAGAATTGCAACCCTCTGCATGCACAGTGCATTCTTCCATCACATGTGCAGCTGATTCTCAAGATCTTGCATACTAATGAGATGCTATTGAGCCCACACTACTACACTGTCTGAGCCAAGGACAACATGCTTTCTGGTAAGTTTTGATTACAATACTGGGTGGGGTGAATATATTTTATATGACATACATGTTAACTAGTAAATAGTAGCCTACAGCAAAGTGTGTTTAACCTGTTTCCATACATGTTTCATTTTAAAAACATTCATCTTACAAAGGAGTTGTTTAATCTAAATGCATAACTATTTATCTGTACATGGAATTGTATTTTTTATCTTTACAGGAAAATGCCACAGGCACAATCTGATGTGTGGAGACATTTCAATGCAGCTAATGTAGAAGGAAAAGCTGTGTACATTTGCAAATACTGTGCCAAATCATATGTGAAGAATGCAACAAAGATGCAGAATCATCTGGCCAAGTGCATAAAGTTCCCTCAGCGCTCACAACAAGCAACCTCTGACAAAAGTCCCTCTACTTCTATTCGAGGTGAAAATTATGAATCAGACACCATCGATAGCAACAGCTCATGGTCCTCCTGGAATCAGAAGTTTGTATGACACAATGGAGGAACGTAGTCAGAGAAATGCTGATGAATGTCTTGCTCGAGCGGTGTATGCAACTGGTTCACCTCTGATGCTCACAGGCAATGTGTATTGGAAGAGATTTCTGAAAGTTCTTCGCCCAAAATACAACCCTCCAACCAGACATGCTTTATCTACTCATTTGCTGAATGCAGAGTTCAAAGGTTAAAATGTTGTGGAATTACTGGTCATGCTCTAGATTGGATTAGAAATTACCTATCAAATCGTACACAATGTGTAATGGCGGATGGTTGTAAATGGATGGAGTCCATTGAGTCGTTCTCTGGTGTTCCGCAAGGTTCTATTTTGGGACCACTGTTTATTTTGTATATAAACAACATTGGGGATCATATTGAAACAGCGGATGTTCATTTTTATGCAGATGATACTGTTCTTTATTCAAGTGGTAGTAGTTTATCTTTAGCTTTTGAACAAACAGCATGTAACATTATAAAACAGAATCTGTATGATTTGAAGCTGGTTCTGAATTCGGGTAAAACAAAATGCATGGTATTTTCAAATGCCACGCATGTTACTAATCATGTCATTGCTTCATTGGATGGACATACGATAGAGCAAGTCAAAGTGTACAAATATCTTGGAGTGTGGGTGGATGACAAGCTGAGCTTCACGGTTCATGTAGAGAACTTGATAAGGAAGCTCAAGCTGAGAATAGGTTTTTATTAGCGGGCATTTGGTTTTTTTTTCTCTGGAGGCCAGGAAGGAGCTGGTACGATGTACATTACTGACTGTTTTAGATTTTAGTGATGTTATATATATGCAGGCCTCAACCACTACCCTGAGAGCACTGGATGCAGTGTATCATGCGGCCCTCAGGTTCATTAACAATCAAACGTCTAACACATCATTGTGATCTCTACAGTGCCGTTGGCCTTGCGTAGGCTTAAACACTGGTATACACTGATTTATAAGGCAATACTGGGTAAAGTGCCTCTGTTCTTTTTTTAATCAGGTCAGTAAATAAATATCAATTACGGTCCTATTCTCACTTGCTTTTAACAGTACCAAGAATTAGAACAGGTCGTGTAGAAATAGTTTGTTACTCAGCCCCATGGTCCTGGATGGAATCCTCTCGTGAAAATTGTAAAATGTGATGATCACGTTAGTGGAGTTTAAACACTTGGTTGATGTAAATATGATAGAAGATTATAATTGTTTTTAGGACACCTGGTTCTGTCTGAAACTTTGTTCCCCCTGCTGCTGTCTGACCAGGTCTCTCTTGAAAAATAGATTTTATCTCAATGAGAAAAACCTGTATAAATAAAGGTAACAAACAACAGAGTTCAAGTGAAGGTCAAGCAAATCATAGAGAAAGCAGACTATTGCAATCATCTCTGGCGGATGGTCAAATGTTTGTGGCCAAGGAATAATTAACTACATCATCTCCACCCCTCAACCAGTATTCTACAATAGCACAGACACAAGGGACAAAAGACACACCAGTCTCTACATTGCAGATGAGCTGAAGGCAGTCATCAATGACCTTGGACCACAGAAGGTATTTGCACTGGTGACAGACAATGCTGCGAACATGAAAGCTGCTTGGTCTAAAGTGGAGGAGTCCTACTCTCACATCACACACATTGGCTGTGCTGCTCATGCATTGAATCTGCTCCTCAAGAAAATGGTTAGATATGTGAAGGGTCATCAAGTTATATCAGCAATCAACCTCACCAAGCAAAGTGAGAAGAATAAGAGCACCACTTTGAGACAATGCCATCCTGTCTGATGTTCAGACTGCTTGCAGATGTAAGAGAAGAAATCTGTACTGCCCTGCCCACTTCTATGTCGCTCCAAGCAGAGGAAACTGCAGTTCTGAAATACATCAAAAAGCGTGAAGACTTCTGCCTAAAGCCCATACACGCCGCATCGTACATGTTGGACCCCAAGTATGCTGGCAAGAGCATCCTGTCTGGTGCAGAGATCAACAAGGCCCATGGTGTCATCACTACCGTGTCTCGCCACCTTGGCCTGGATGTGGGCAAGGTTCTTGGCAGTCTGGCAAAGTACATTTCCAAGCGAGGGCTTTGGGATGGAGATGCAATATGGCAGTCAAATCCCACCAACGTCAGCCGCCTCAGAGCGCAACAGGTCCTTGTTTGGGAACACACACACCAAAGCACGCAACAGGCTGACCAATACAAGGGTTGAAAAATTGATAACCATCCGGGCAAATTTGAGGCTTTTTGAGCCTGACAACAAGCCATCCTCAACAAGGTTGGAAAGTGACAGTGAAGATGAGGACTCAATATCTGATGTTCAAGAGGTGGACTTTGAGGAGGTCCAGGGAGAAGACATGGAAGCCTGAGAGGAAGACAACCAAAGCTTTAGTTTATAGACTATAATTTTACAGATGTATGTTGAAAACATTTTTGGGGAGATGCGATGGATCATTGGGGATCATTCAATATTCCCTTTCTTTTGTTGTTCAGTGAAATCATCCCATGTGAAGAGTCAACTCATTTAATTAAAGTTCAATTCGTAACTAAATGTTTTTGTATTTTTATCTATTGGAAGGATTGAATTATTTTAAATTATGTCTACTTATGATAAGGTAAAATGTTAATGTTTCTGTCTCCATATGATATGGTAAATATATCCAATGCAAAAAACATCTACATTTAAATGGTATTATTAATATTAATATTAATATTATATATATGCAAATATTAATTAATTTGCATATATTCCTGTTAATTCCCATACTCTCCCGTTAATTCCTACGGAAAGTTTCCACCTCTGAATATTCCCCAAAACGTGCAACCCTAGTCACCAGTCTCTCTTCCTTACATCTGTCAGTACAATGTTAGTTAGAGCAAAGCAGCTGCATATTATGTTATACATAGGTTCCCATTGCAATCAGGTTTACTAATCTACTTCAGAATGAGAGATGGGGGCCCTTCTCAAGATCACACACACCTTGTCATGGCTACACTGCACATTGATGAATAAATCCTGTTCATAGAATTCCCACCAACCAACCTTCATGGCCCGTAGCGTGTCCACAGTCTCCATCTGAGGCACCAGTTTTACCAGCTCCCCGTCCCACTGCCACTGCACTGTAGCCTGGCCTGCCTCGCCAGGCGAGTCCCATACTACGTGCTTGCTCATCAGAAGGTAGGCCTCGTCCTCTGCCATCATCTCGTCAGGCTCTTTACTGCAGTCCTTACCGGCTGCAGCGTTGAGAAGCTGCAGGATGAGGGCCCGCTGGTCCATCAGGGCACAGGGGACAAACACCTCCAGCTCCTCCAGCCCTGGGATCTGGACCTGCAGACAAACAGACAGGTTATCATTTTCATCCTTCAAAGAGGAAGGGACATTCAGGAAGTAAACTGAAATGGCAATTTCATTGAAAAAGCAATGATGAATATTGGAATTTCAGTTTAGTTCCTGGATGTAATTAACCCAGACCTTCTGTAGAACACAGAGTCCATAGCACAGAGGGTGAACAGGAACAAAAGGGGTAATTTGAGGCACCTTGACATAGTTTCTCTCCTTGAGGGCCTGCAGGAGGCATGGTACCCCGCTGGTAATGCTGAAGTCTGCAGCAATCTCCAGGTCCTGTAGTGGGAGAGAGGGGGAGAGAGAGAGAAAGAGAGCGAGAGGCGAGAGCGAGAGAGCGAGAGAGGAGAGCGAGAGAGGAGAGCGAGAGAGGAGAGCGAGAGAGGAGAGCGAGAGAGGAGAGCGAGAGAGGAGAGCGAGAGAGAGAGAGCGAGAGCGAGAGAAAGTCAGAGCACTCGAAACACCCAATCATTTTATTTTTGTACTTTCTATACTTAACCTGGGAAGTCACATTGAGATCTCATTTTCCAGTGAGTCCTAACATATATCTGTGCATATGCCAAGTAAATATGAGCAAGAGGAAAATAAAACTGCTGTCTCTCTCTCTCACCTTACGGAGCATTTTGGCAAAGCCCAGAGCTTTGGACGCTCTCTCTCTAGCCTCATGGAACAGTTCCTTGAGTGACCGGCTGGTCTCGATCACCGACCGCCTAGAAGGACAACAAACCAGCTCAACATCAGTCCAGTTCTCTTTATTATCCCAACAGTGAGGAATTCAGTTGGTCATATTTAAAACCACACACTACTGTTCAAAAGTTTGGGGTCACTTAGAAATGAGTTGCAAATGAATATGAAATATAGTCAAGACGTTGACAAGGTTATAAATAATGATTTTTAATTTAAACTATCTATCTAAAACATAAAACCTAAGTATGCCGATAATATCGTATTGTGAGGTCCCTGGCAGTTCCTACTATCTAAAACATAAAACAAGACATACCTGATTTCGTCTGAGACTGTACTGTCGTCGGCACTTTCCCAGAATTCATCACCACTCCTCTGCAAGCCCGCATCCAGGAAGTCCCCAGTGGACTTGAGCAGCATCCCAGCAATATCACTGTGAGAGAAGAGGCAGGGGATCTTTAGCCAAGCAGAGCTAACTAAACACAATGCTGGAAGAGGGGGCAAGTTGGATGCTTCCAATGAGATGAAATACAATAGAACAAAGAAACAAATCAATCAAAGACTAACCAGAAGAGTTTCCCTGACTGAGCCTCCCCTCCTCTGATGTAGGGGGTGATGACCTTGGTAAAGTTCCACTCCTCCTCTAGAAGGTTCTTCAGGCTGTGGGAGGCCTGGGGAAGCTGCTGCAACATCTGGATCCAGCTGTGCATGTAGTCAAAGTACACCTGCAGAGAGAGGGATAAATGTGTGGTGATCATCAGCTTAGTGGGTATTTTTGCTTAGTGGATATTTTTGCATAGTGGTTCCTCCTTTAAAAGTTGCAAGCTTTTGCCGCGGGATTTAGAGGTACCCAGCGTCACGGCTTCATTGCTCCAGACCACCACAGGGGGGAGTTAGAGCACTCTTTATGCATTTGGGTCCCAAGGTTTTTATATGACCAATCATATCGAGTGGTTCCAATTACGAATTTGAAGCTATGGGACACTGAGCAACGATGGCTGACAAAAACATTACGGTGGAAGCAAATGTAAGTAATTATAACGTCATACTGAGTCAAGCTAGAATTTAGAGGAAAATCTTAGTTCATGTAGAGACAAACGATTGTGCATATTTCTTTGTTACTTATAAAGTTAATTTACAAAACTCGCTATTTAGCAAGTTTGCTGAGCTGGAACACTATGAGAAATTTCCTGGCATCCGATTGGCTACTGGCATTTAAAGGCCCTTTCCGGCAACCTGATTGGTTAAAATGCCTCACGTGCCTCACAGCACTCCCTTGTTTAAAATAATCCACGTAAAGAAAATCTCGAAGAATATACCTACAGGATGTGAATAAAAATAGGCGATCTTAGTTAGCCAATGCGAGAAAAGCAGTGAATAAAAGAAAAAATTAGCTTGATCAGTTGATCGAGGCAGTGAAAGTACAGGTAACTAGTAGAGGAGGAAAAGGAGGCAGCCGGCAGCAGCGCGTCGAGACGCAAATTAGTTGAGATGAATGACAGCTAGCAGCAGCAACCAGACAGCAGCCAGCCAGCCAACAGTGGCATTTATTCCACATCACAAATAAACCAACTTGTACACTGGACTGAAAAATCACCATAGACCCCACCAACCAGCGATCCTGTAATTCTGTCATGATAGAACGTGTAAACTGTGAAGAGGTGATCGTGATGCATTTAGGAGTGTTTACACTTCCTCCAGGACTTGGTTACATGTAACCGGTGTGAAACGGCTAGCTAGTTAACGGTGCGCGCTAGTGGGGTTTCAATCAATCAGTGACGTCACTCGCTCTGAGACCTTGAAGTAGTTGTTGCCCTTTCTCCGCAAGGGCCGCGGCTTTTGTGGAGTGATGGGTGACAATGCTTCGAGGGGGACTGTTGACGGTGTGTGCAGAGGGTCCCTGGTTCGAGCCCAGGTAGGGGCTAGGAGAACGACGGAATCAAAGGTGTTACATATGCAGCTTTAGTCCCCCCACAAAGACAATTTTCTTTCAAAATAACAGAAAAGCATGTTTTAAGATGCATTTCTCTTTGCTATAGTAGCCGAGGCTATGGTTTTATTTAACCTTTATTAACTAGGCAAGTCAGTTTAGAACAAATTCTTATTTACACATGACGGTTTACACATCATATGAAGGATAGCATCACAAATGAATACATAAATAGCATCACAAATTAATACAGAAATACCACTTGAAGCTTGATGATGACTTGATCATTTGAATCAGCTGTGCAGTGCTACGGCAAAAACTAAAATGTAAACCCCTTTGAGTCCCCAGAACACGCTTTTTCTGCTCTGCTCTGCAGGCCCCTCTGCTCTGCTCTGCTCTGCAGGCCCCTCTGCTCTGCTCTGCTCTGCAGGCCCCTCTGCTCTGCTCTGCTCTGCTCTGCAGGCCCCTCTGCTCTGCTCTGCAGGCCCCTCTGCTCTGCTCTGCAGGCCCCTCTGCTCTGCTCTGCAGGCCCCTCTGCTCTGCAGGCCCCTCTGCTCTGCAGGCCCCTCTGCTCTGCAGGCCCCTCTGCTCTGCAGGCCCCTCTGCTCTGCAGGCCCCTCTGCTCTGCAGGCCCCTCTGCTCTGCAGGCCCCTCTGCTCTGCAGGCCCCTCTGCTCTGCAGGCCCCTCTGCTCTGCAGGGCAGGGTTGTGATATTCCTAAAGTAAAGCAGTAGGTGGTAGACTAGACTAAACTTTGACCCTGACAGTGTTGTGGTTCTGAGCCTTATTGGAATTCAGGAACATTGTGTTTTATCAGGCTTTTATCAGACTACCGGCCAGCCATCTGTTCAAAGAGACAGACAGAGAGCGAGGAAAGAAAACGCTGCCGCCTAAAATCCTGAGAAGTAATCAGTGATTGACTGAAGCCAATTCCTACCACACCCCTACCATGTGCTGCTTCAGCTTTGTAGTGGTTGGTTAAAACACACTCACTCCAGAAATCAGCACACAGTGTTCTCAAGCAGATTTGCCAGGAGCTATACCTTTGAGCCTCAGTCTTGGGTACTGGCCAGCTATTCAGAGACACACACGCCTCTCATACAGTACACCTCTCTAATCTGGTTGAGTCCCAAACTGCACCCTATTCCCTATGAGCGATAAAGTCCTACACCACTGTTATTCTACCTACAAGCAAGCATACCAGGCCCTCCCTCATCTGTCATTTGGCAAATCAGATCATGTACTCCTGCTTCCTGTTTACAAGCAGAAAGCACGCCCCCATCCACCTCGACTGGGCTGCTGGTCGAGATCTTCAAGTTCCTCTGTGTCCAAATCACGAAAGATTTAAAGTGGTCAAAACACACACGCAGTCGTGAAGAAGGGCCTCTTCCCCCTTAGGATGTTGAAAAAGTTTGGTATGGGCCCTCAAATCCTCAATAAGTTCTACAGCTGTACCATTGAAAGCATCTTGACTGCCTGGTAGCGCTAGAGGGTGGTGCAGACAGCCCAGTACATCAATGGGACCAAGCTCCCTGCCATCCAGTACCTCTATCAGGCGGTGTGGAAGGAAGGCCCGGTAAATTGTTAAAGACTCCAACCACCCAAGCCATTGACTATTCTCTCTGTTTCCGGTACCGGAGCATCAAGTTTGACACCAACAGGCTCCTGAACAGCTTCTATCCCCAAGTGATAAAAAGCTAACAAAGTCTCTATGCACACTCAGAGCCCAACACACTCACTCCATGATCTGCTCACTCACACATAACATGCACATACATTTATACTGACTCTATACACACACACACACACACACACACACACTCACATACAAGCTGCTGCTACTCTGTGAATCATATATCCTGATGCCTAGTCACCTTACCCCTATACATACAGTTGAAGTCGGAAGTTTACATACACCTTAGCCAAATACATTTAAACTCAGTTTTTCACAATTCCTGACATTTAATCCTAGTAAAAATTCCCTGTTTTAAGTCAGATAGGATCACCACTTTATTTTAAGATTATGAAATGTCAGAATAATAGTAGAGAGAATGTCAGCTTTTATTTTCTTTCATCTCATTTTCCCAGTGGGTCAGAAGTTTACATACACTCAATTAGTATTTGGTAGCATTACCTTTAAAATTGTTTAACTTGGGCCAAATGCTTTGGGTAGCCTTCCACAAGCTTCCCGCAATAAATTGGGTGAATTTCAGCACATTCCTCCTCACAAAACTGGTGTAACTGAGTCAGGTTTGTGGGCCTCCTTGCTCGCACACGCTTTTTCAATTCTGCCCACACATTTTCTATAGGATTGAGGTCAGGGCTTTGTGATGGCCACTCCAATAACTTGACTTTGTTGTCCTTAAGCCATTTTGACACAACTTTGGAAGTATGCTTGGGGTCATTGTCCATTTGGAAGACACATTTGCGACCAAGCTTTAACATCCTGACTGATGTCTTGATATGTTGCTTCAATATATCCACATTATTTTCCTTCCCCATGATACTAGCCATTTTGTGAAGTGCACCAGCCCCTCCTGCAGCAAAGCACCCCCACAACATGATGCTGCCACCCCTGTGCTTCACGCTTGGGATAGTGTTCTTCGGCTTGCAAGCTTCCCCCTTTTTCCTCCAAACATAACGATGGTCATTATGGCCAAACAGTTCTATTTTTGTTTCATCAGACCAGAGGATCAAAAAGTACGATCTTTGTCCCCATGTGCAGTTGCAAACTGTAGTCTGGCTTTTTTATGGTGGTTTTGGAGCAGTGGATTCTTCCTTGCTGAGCAGCCTTTCAGGTTATGCCGATATAGATACTTTTGTACCTGTTTCCTCCAGCATCTTCACAAGGTCCTTTGCTGTTGTTCTGGGATTGATTTGCACTTTTCGCACCAAAGTATGTTAATCTCTAGGAGACAGAATGCGTCTCCTTCCTGAGCGGTATGACGGCTGCGTGGTCCCATGGTGTTCATACTTGCGTACTATTGTTTGTACAGATGAACATGGTACCTTTAGAAGTTTGGAAATTGCTCCCAAGGATGAACCAGACTTTTGGAGGTCTACAATTGTTTTTCTGAGGTCTTGGCTGATTTCTTTTGATTTTCCCATGAGGCACGGAGTTTGAAGGTAGGCCTTGAAATACATCCACAGGTACACCTCCAATTGACTCAGATGATGTCAATTAGCCTATCAGAAGCTTCTAAAGCCATGACATAATTTTCTGTAATTTTCCAAGCTTTTTAAAGATATGGTCAAGTGTATGTAAACTTCTGACCCACTGGAATTGTGATATAGTGAATTATAAGTGAAATAATCTGTCTGTAAACATTTGTTGGAAGAATTACTTGTGTATTGCACAAAGTAGATGTCCTAACCGACTATAGTTTGATAACATGAAATATGTGGAGTGGTTGAAAAATGAGTTTTAATGACTAATGATTTCTTCTTATTTCTCCTGTTTTGTTTTTCTAGTATTACATTGTTATTGATTATTGCATTGTTGGGTTTTGGGTTTCCAAGAAAGGCATTTCAATGTACTTGTGCATGCAACATTAAAACTATATATTACACTTCTTTTGACCAGGGTCCATAGGGTGCCACTTGGGAATAGGGTGCCATTTGGGACTCAGCCTCTAACTCGACCATGGTTAAAGGATCTTGATTGCACTCTGTTTATAGATTTTCTATTGTGTTTTTGACTGTTTGTTTAATGTGTAACTCTGTGTTGTTGTTTTTTTTTTGTCGCACTGCTTTGCTTTGTCTTGGCCAGGTCGCAGTTGCAAATGAGAACTTGTTCTCAACTGACCTACCTGGTTAAATAAAGGTGAAATAAAAAAAATAAAAAATAAAAATTGATATAGAAGCTGTACTCTCTGACCTCAGAAAACTCTGGGGTAATCAACACCATACAGAGAAGATGGGATTGAAAACGAGTCTGCACGATGCACACACTTTGATCAAAGCACATTTCAGTGGTTTAGGGCCCCAGCTCCCAGACACAGGTTTAACTTATTTCAGGACTAAAATGTATTATTTTTATTTAACTAGGCAAGTTAGTTAAGAACAAATTCTTATTTTACAATGAGTCTACACCGCCCAAACTTTCCCCTAATCCGGACGACGCTGGGTCAATTGTGCGCCACCCTATGGGACTCCCGATCATGGCCGGTTGTGATACAGCCCGGGATCGAACCAGGGTATGTAGTGACTCCTCTAGCACTGAGATGCAGTGCCTTAGACCGCTGCGCCACTCGGGAGCCCCAAACAACAAGCACTGTGGAGATTCAATGAATCTTCTACAATTTAGTACTCAGTAGGAGGTTTGCATTATCACCAGCATCTTGTGGGGGTCCTTCTCAATCTAGTCTATGTTATGGTGCAGTTACAATACATTAAAATACTTTACATATTAAGGCATTATAAGGGGGTCATACATGCTTATGTCAAGTCTTTAAATGCATTATTGTCATTTCATGAATATCCTGACTAGGTTGCAAATTTCTCTGGTTTCCCAGAAATCCTGGCTGGAGGATTCCCCCTCCTGCTTATTCCCTCAGAACTCCAGGATTTTTGCAACCAGGATTTCTGGAAACCGGGGAATTTTGCAACCCTAATCCTGACTCAGTAGTCTCTTACCACCAACATCTTGTGGAGGTCGTCCTCGAACTCGTCAATATTGGCGTTGGTCTGGAGTCCCTGGGGGTCTGTGACCACCCCCCTCAGCATGTACTGGTAATACTGCTTCATTAGGAGACCACCTTTCAACACCTCCTTACACTCCCGCACCAACTACAGGACAAATGGAGACATCGGTTAGCATGGGCATCAACATATAGCCTAACCATTTCCTCTTACTGAGACAGAGCAAGCTCAGCCGTACTAGGCTGGCCTAGTTACACATCCACCATAGATGATACAACAGTGCTGACCTGCTTGATGCTGAGCAGTGAGGGCTCCCCTGCAGGTCTCTGTTCCAGTCTCAGTTTAAGGCACTCATGTATCACATTCAGCAGGACCCGGCACAGGACCAGGAAGGCAGGTCGGAACGAGGGGAGGTCCATGTCCAACAGCTCCTCCCAAGAGACCTGGTCCGCCCCCAGCTCCGGGCCACAGGGGGCGCTACAGGAGGACAAGTGGCGGGACAGCTCTGGTAGGTAGTCACTGTACAGCATGGGGTCTGGGAATTCCGTGAACTAGGGGTAGACACGCATAACAAACACACAATACACAAGACAGGTTAGCATGTCGCCACACTACAGAGAAGGAGAGGATGAGGAAGGTGAGGATGAGGTAAGGATAGTGGAATGCAGTTTCCTAAACCGCTTGAGCATTCAACTGGTTAACTGTGAAAATAAATGTCAAAATATCAAGAGCATTCATACATTCCTAGCTAAATCTCTTGTTGTTTACAAGTTGAGTATGTGGTGAACTTTGTCAACCAGCACACTGTTTCACCGATAAATTACCACGTCATAGAGGGGAAGAGGAGGCCAAGTATGACACAGGGACCTGTCACAGCTGAGAGAGCACTTACTGTAGCTAGTATAACACAGGGACCAGTCACAGCTGAGAGAGCACTTACTGTAGCTAGTATAACACAGGGACCAGTCACAGCTGAGAGAGCACTTACTGTAGCTAGTATAACACATGGACCGGTCACAGCTGAGAAGTACATTCATTTCCAGTGGAACGCTGCTTTTGCCTTGCAGCATTGCGTTGCAGAGGGAGTGGCAGTGCGTTCTGTGTGGTGCTTACATTGGATTTATCGAGCATCAAACTATGTGTAGACGGCTTGACAGAAATGGTAGTAGAAGGTGAATGTTGAACACATAGCCAGATGATGCTGCGTACCATTTTGCGCCATTACACTATCAGTGTGATCGAGGAATAACCTAAGCATGACCATTTTAAATGTCAACTTAAAAGGGGGGTAGGGTCGTCCCAAGGATCCCGGATAGCAACGACACTCCACTATAGTTGCTGGAACTGTGATGGAAAGAACAATGTGAATATCTGAGCCTGTTCAGTATGGATGGGTATGATAGTGTTAAATCCATAGACAAACGATAGAGACTCCACACTGCAATCCATGTAGTTAATTGACGACAACCTTTCAACCACTCAGATCTTCACCGGGTCTCGAAACATTGTGAGAGAAGTTGTCATGAGAACCGATTGCAGTGTGTAGAGTTCTCTCATTCAATATCCAACACCTGCTCAATAGACATTGGATGTTCATATGTAGGCTTGTGCGGTATACCATATACACTGGTGTATTTGGAAATAAACACAGGATGGTTTTTCAATACAGTCAAAACAATTTATTTTTTTATATTTGTAGCTACTTTCTAAGTAAATAGTCAACTTGTTCAATATGTTAGGAGATAAAGACGATGGCGTTCTTCATTTCACCGATCACATAATTTTTCATTATGAAGCTTTGTTTACACGCACAAAATGGCAAGAGACCGGAGATTTGTGAGTCACTCACTGTTGTACAGCACTCGTCAGGTGATTAAGTTAAATTATGGAATTCACAACTATACTGAACAAAAATATAAACGTAACATGTAAAGTTTTAGTCCCATGTATCATGAGCTGAAATGAAAGATACCAGAAATGTTTGAAAACGCACAACAAGATAATGCGTCCACCTGACAGGTGTGGCATATCAAGAAGCTGATTAAACAGCATGATCATTACATTGCTGGGGACAATAAAAGGCCACTAAAATGTGCAGGTTTGTCACACAACACAATGCCAGAAATGTCTCAAGTTTTGAGGGAGCGTGCAATTGGCACGCTGACTGCAGGAATGTCCACCAGAGCTGCTGCCAGAGAATTTAATGTTAATTTCTCTACCATAAGCCACCGCAAACCTCTTTTTCGAGAATTTGGCAGTTTGTCCAACCGGCATCACAACCGCAGACCACGTGTAACCACGCGATCCCAGGACCTCCAAATCCAGCTAATTTACCCGTCCCCCCCCTCCCAGTCATGTGAAATCCATAGATTAGATTTCTGTAGAAACTCTTCGCAATGCATTTGTTAGCATTTAGTTAGCATTCTCTATGTGACTTTGCATGTATCTGTTAGCATTGCTAATCTTCGGATAACAGAAGATCAGTGGGGTTTGAAAATAGAGCCTGGTGTTCAGTGCCGGTATTACAGAATATCCCTGTATGGCACAAGGTCGGTATGAAAGTATAACAATCTGGATACTGCCCAAGCCTATTCGTATGTAATCTTTTCCTGTATAAACCACATTAAAACAATATTGCAGCTCTCGCTCTCTTACCTCCTGTGCAGGCATGTGGCTGAGTAGGGCTGCCCGGGACCTCTGGAGGGAGGGGTCCATCAGCTTGTGTAGTCTCAGGATCAGTTTCCTCAGCCCCATCTGTTTCAAGGCCTTATCAACAAAGGGTCTGTAGATGGCTGTGGGACAGTACATCCCTTCTGTCCCTGTTCCCCCTGATACCACCTCTATAGTCCCAGTCCCGGCCGCTGGGAGGAATTTGTCATCGGATAGTAAGGGGGAGAATTTAGGAGTGAAACAGGAGGAGACCTCTTCCTCTCCTCGGGGCTCGTCTGTTCCCCTCTCCTCCACCACTACGTCCCGGTCCTCTCCAACCAAGGTTGCCGTGGAGTCGTTCTCCAAGTCTTCTTTGTCCTCGTCGTCATTGCCGTGGGAACAGCGTGGCGAGGGGATCTCGAAGACCAGCCAGCCGATACGGGAGAGGTCCCGGAGGCCGAGGACAGTGGCCATGACACGCAGCTTCTGGTTCAGATCCTAAGCGATAATATAATAACAATAACAATAAACTGGGTGGTCCCAGCCCTGACTGCTGATTGGCTGACAGCCATGGTATATGAGACCGTATACCATGGGTATGACAAAACATTTGTTTTTACTGCTCTAATTACTTTAGTAACCAGTTTATAATAGCAATAAGGCACCTCAGGGGTTTGTGGTATATGGCCAATATACCACGGCTAATGGCTGTATCCATGCACGCCGCATCAGAACAGCCCTTAGCGATGGTATATTGGCCATATACCACACCCCCTTGTGCCTTATTGCTTAAATATATGCCACTTAGCAGACGCATTTATACAAACATTTTCACACTCGTATTGGTAACTTTTTTTTTTGTTTTGGTCAAACCCATGATCCTGGTGTTGCAAGCACCCTGCTTTACCAACTGAGCCACCTAGGACCACAGAACAGAGAAAAAAGGGATTGATATTGAGAGGACAATTCCATTCCCCTCCTCCATCCCTCACTGTACCTGTGTGATGTTGAGCCAGAGACAGAGTGCCTGCACCCTGCCCTGGAAGTCCCTGGCCGCGTACTTCTCATAGTCCTTCTGGAGGGTCTGCAGGGACGGGTACAGAGCCTCTACTGACTCCAGCAGCTCCATCACCCGTTTGACCTGCTCGAAGGCCAGCCGCTGGCGCTGGAGGTGCTCCCTGTACCCAGCCCCGGAGCCCAGGGGGGCCGCCGCATCTACTGGCGAGGAGGGGCAGGCGCTAAAGCCCCACGGGTCGACTGAAACAGCGTGGTTAGTCTCTGGAGCTCCACAAGCAGCAGGCTGGTTAGAGTCCCTTTCTTCCCCAGAAACAGTCTCTGAGCCCTGGGTTGGAGTCCTCTGCTTGGGCTCCTGGCCTGGACCTCTACAGCCTAGCTCTGTGAACACTAGAGTCCTCTGGGCCCCCTGGTCTAGAGATGCCCCTGGTACTCCCACTCCTACCCCCGTCCCCATGCCAGGTTGCCCCAGGCCAACGGTGCTGGGGCTCAGGCTGTGGTAGTTGACCTTGAAGTGGAGCACCTCGTTGATGATGTCTGGGATGGCCTGACGAGCTGTGAACAGGAACAGGTCCTGGTCATTGACGGATCGTCTCGCGTGCCATGCCTGGAGCTCCAGCCACACTACCTGGGTGTTTGGAGAGAGAGAGAGAGCGCGAGATAAAAATATATCAGCATGCATAAATAAATTAATAAACAAATAAATGAGTCATTAAATACCTCATTGTTCTGGGCCATGAAGGCCGTGTTCTCCAAGCCTCGCTGCTCCTTTTCCTTCTTCTTGGACGACATGGACGTGAGCTTCAATAACAACCTTAGCGTCTCAAAGAACTTGAGTCTATCAGTGGGGCAGTCTGTACGGGAAGTCTGGCGGTGGGTGCGATGGGCCATGGGGTGAGGCATGGTGACCAGGAGCTTGCCGCTGCCGCAGCCCAGCGACAGGTAGGGTTTCCTGGGGTCCATGTTGAGGGCTGAGCCTCCACCGAAGGGGATGGCGGTCTTGGAGATTGGGTCCAGCATGAAGGAACCGTCGAAGGTCTTCTTGTGGCCTCTCTCGCTGGAGCGCAGGGTGGCGCGTAGTTTTTTACCCTGTTTGAAGCTGTGTTGTTGATCCTCGGTTTGTTTGTTTACTTGTTTGTTTATGTTTATTTGGGTCCCCTCAGAAGGGTCGGTCTGTTTCTTGCCCAACTTGTAGTTACGTTGCTCGGCCTCCGGGGGCTGGAGGTGGGGGTCTTTGTCTTGGTCTCGCTCAGCCCCTTCTCTGGGACTGTTGGGGTTGGGCTGCCTCTCTCTCTGGGGCTGGGATGGGCTGGAGGGGGCCGTCTGCTTGTCTGCTGAGATACAGAGGAATACCAATAACAGAACCTTTAACGCTGTGGTTACTTTACTCACCGCTACTGGCTCATTCCAAATGCCGGCCACTATGTTGGTTGCAGTTACCTCAACAGGTAGAGTGGCTTCATCTTATGTTTATTTCTCTCCTACCCTTGTAAGGAGAGCGTGCGGTGGGAAAGCGTCCAGATGACCTGCCCTGGCTGTTCCTCTGGTGTTTGCCTGACATGTTCACCACACTTCACCCCTGTCCTCTCTACTTGGTGTTTACCTGACATGTTCACCACACTTCACCCCTGTCCTCTCTACCTGGTGTTTACCTGACATGTTCACCACACTTCACCCCTGTCCTCTCTACCTCTGACCACTGCCTCAGTCTTACGCCTCTAATTTACCTCTGTTAGGAGAACATCCAGCCGACCTGCCCTGGCCTTGGCTGTTCTGGTGTTTCCCCGACATACGTTTCATCTGCCGGGGGGTGCAGGAGGGAGACGTGCCGTACAGAGCTTCCTCTTCCTCGCTGGGCTGATCCCACAACTCTTCCACCTCGCAACTCTGATGTCCCAAACCATATTTTGAAGGATTGGCCTGCCTACGGGACAAGAGTAGAGTTGTTTAGTAGGGATTCTATGGAAACAAATCTTTGTGTCTTCAACGGAAAACGTCCTGTGGAGGAGATGAGGGGTGTGGTCAGAGAGAGAACATAAATCAGAAAGTATGTATGTAAATTACTAGGAGTTGGCATGATTCCCTATTTATCCAATCCAGGTGGTCTTTTCCATGGCAGCCAGCCAGCCAATCTACTCTCATGCAGTGGGTTCTCTCTCCACTTAATTTAACCATGCAAAATATTCACTTACCTGTTCATTTACCCAGTCTGTCTATTAAGTAAACTATTATTACCCTCGCTCATATCATACGCATTTTTAGCTACTGAAGTATTTCTCTGCCATCGACCTATATAGTATAGTTAACCATCCAACATCCACCAATGTATAGTGTACATATTCAGCCAACCACTCATACTATGCAATGTCTTTTTATAGCTTTTTTTGCACTCCAGATATCTTGTATTTCTATACTTTTTCATACTGCCGCTCTATGTATCATGTACCGTGTATCTGTCTTTTGTGTACTTTCGTTGTGGCATTTTGCACCTGCCCTGTGTTTTGTTGTAGCTGCTTGACAATGAAATTTCCCCCCCGGGGGAGCAATAAAGTACCTATCTATCTATCTATCTATCTATCTTAGAGACCGTGAAAGACTTTGGCAATTGGTAGCACGCTAGCTGCTCCCATAGACTTCCAGTCATTGCGCCAATGCTAGCTAGCAATGGCTCACGCAACTACCTTCAAACTGCACACAGAGACATACAAATGGAATCCATGAGTTCATCTGACTCCGGGGAAGTAGAAACAAGGGCTTGATTGACAAAATGTCAAACTCTCTCTTTTACTGCAGGGGCGATGCTGCAGCTAGACTGACTGTCTGCTCTAGGTACATCTGACTGATGACGAGTGGTTTGACTAGGACGTCTGTCTGGTCTGGAGCCTGCCGGGCTGCAGCCTCCAACAGTACCAATGCTGTGTATGACCACAGAGGGCCAGACTGACAGGATAATGGACTGTGGTGCGTGTTCATATCTCTAAGGTAAACATGACTGTCTGATATTTCACCATATTCCTTATTAATGCACTACATAGGGAATGGCACCATATTTGCTATATATTGAATATGTTAACATATAAGACGACTGTCTGGAGCCTTACTGGCTGGCTGCTTCCTTCAGCTCCCCCAAAAGTAGCAATGATGTGTAGGCTATGTACCACATGGGGCCAGACACCTGAAAATGCAACCTTTTGACTTGGCTTTGAAAATAAAACATTATTGGTCGCACTGGTGTGAGCTGCACATTCTACCTGGTCACATCAATAGTCCTTTTTTTTTTGCGGATAAAACCATGAATTTGTGACACAGCATTATCCTCATGATTCCTGTAATAAAAGTGTCTGCCGTGCTGCTGTGTCTTAAATGAAAATCTGCCGTTTCCAGCTACAATAGTCATTTACAACATTAACAATGTCTACACTGTATTTCTGATCAATTTGATGTTATTTTAATAGCTTTTCTTTCAAAAACAAGGACATTTCTAAATTACTCCAAACTTTTGAACGGTAGTTTACATCTGCATATTTCCGTTAGCGAACGCCTACTCTGAAGTGTGCGTGTGCAATAACTCAATTCGCCTTTGCACTCCTTCTAAACGGTGCAACTTTTTCAAAGGGTAAAGTCTACAAAAAACTTAGTCCCCTGTGTTCATATCATATTCTAGTTTTGGGAACAGAAAAATGTATTGACAAAGGTTTAATTGAGAAGATTTGCAGAATGTCGGCCCAAATCCATCTCGTTCAATCTTCTCCCATTGCCCGTCAATTGCGCAATTTTTCTCGCTCCGTATTTCAAAACCAAATTAGTGCACGTAAAGATGAAGACAAATTCATCTCTATTAAACAAAAAAAGCCCTATTTTCACAGTAAAATAACTAAAATGGCCTAATCACTGGATTAGGTTGCATAACAAAATATTTTGAATCATGCATTCCTGCTTGGACATGTTAGATGTAACAACATATTTATTGAATACCATCTCAGAAATATATTACACCTATTAATAAAGTATTGTGAATTACATTATAAAGATGACTCCAATATATTATACTGTGTGACCCTGCAAAATATTAGTCTGGAGCCCTGAATGGGTTATGGGGATTCACATTTTACTACTAGGTAAACCTGACTGCTGGTTCTCAGCCAGAAGAGAGCAAATAGTACTCTTCTGTAGGGTTGTATAACAACGTTTCTGCTTCCACACTTTCTTTAATGGATTTAACAATTGTGAAATGTAACCATGCTGGAGAAAAATAACTCCCTCCAGCCGATACTATGAAGTGAACATTTTTAATAAGAAAGGACATGGAGCTAGTAAAGTGGTTGTAAATAGTTACCACAGCCAAAAAGTAAACAAATTGGCTATATTGTAAAAACGCATGAAAACAAAAATTAAGACCAAGAAGCTAATTTAAAAGGTTAGGCATAAGGTTAGAAGTGTGGTTAAGGTTAGGCAAATGTTTTGTGGGATACACAATTCAATTCTAGGTCTTGTGGCATATTTTTGTTTAACTATCCCCAATTCAATAGAATTGCAACCCTCTGCATGCACAGTGCACTCTTCCATCACATGTGCAGTGCACTCTTCCATCACATGTGCAGTGCACTCTTCCATCACATGTGCAGTGCACTCTTCCATCACATGTGCAGTGCACTCTTCCATCACATGTGCAGTGCACTCTTCCATCACATGTGCAGTGCACTCTTCCATCACATGTGCAGTGCACTCTTCCATCACATGTACAGCTGATTCTCAAGATCTTGCACACTAATGAGATGCTACTGAGCCCACACTACTACACTGTCTGAGCCAAGGACTACATGCTTTCTGGTAAGTTTTGATTACAATACTGGGTGGGGTGAATATGTTTTTATATGACATACATGATTTTTTGTTAACTAGTAAATAGTAGCCTACAGCAAAGTGTTTAAATCATTTCTAACTTGTTCATTTCTGCTAGTTAGTTTTTGCTACCATGTGGGTTTTAGCTTGCTTGAGCCTGCTAACTGAGGTGTTCATATCTTATACATTTATAAATTAGTTGTTTAATCTAACTGCTTAACTATTTATCTGTCCATGGAATTGTATTTGTTTTAGTTTTTTTCTAATCTTTACAGGAAAATGCCACAGGCACTATCTAATGTGTGGAGACATTTCCCTGCAGCAAATACTGTGGCAAATCATATGTGAAGAATGCAACATAAGATACAGAATCTCTGACAAAAGTCCTTCTACTTCTATTTGAGGTGAAAATGATGAATCAGACACCTTACCAAGAGCAACAGCTCATGGTCCTCCTGGAACCAGAATTGTTTTTGACTCAAAAGGAGGAACGTAGTCAGAGAAATGCTGATGAATGTCTTGCTCGAGCTGTGTATGCAACTGGTTCACCTCTGATGCACACAGGCAATGTGTATTGGAAGAGATTTCTGAATGTTCTTTGCCCAGCATACACACCTCCAACAGGGATGCAGAGTTCAACAGAGTTCAAGTAAAGGTCAAGCAAATCATAGAGAAAGCAGACTATTGCAATCATCTCTGATGGGTGGTCGAATGTTTGTGGGCAAGGAATAATTAACTACATCCTCTCCACCCCTCAACCAGTATTCTACAAGAGCACAGACACAAGGGACAACAGACACACCGGTCTCTACATTGCAGATGAGCTGAAGGCAGTCATCAATGACCTTGGACCACAGAAGGTATTTGCACTGGTGACAGACATTGCTGCGAAAATGAAGGCTGCTTGGTCTAAAGTGGAGGAGTCCTACCCTCACATCACACCCATTGGCTGTGCTGCTCATGCATTGAATCTGCTACTCAAGGACATCATGGCACTGAAAACAATGGATACACTCTACAAGAGAGCCAAGGAAATGGTTAGGTTATAGCAGCAATCTACCTCGCCAAGCAAAGTGAGAAGAATAAGAGCACTATTTTGAAGCTGCCCAGCAACACCCATTGGGGTGGTGTTGTCATCATGTTTGACAGTCTCCTGGAGGGGAAGGGGTTTCTCCAAGAAATGGCCATATCACAGTCTGCCGATATGGACAGCCCCATCAAGAGGATCCTCCTGGATGATATATTTTGGGAGAGTGGTAAGCAGCCTGAAACTCCTGAAACCTATAGCAGTAGCCATAGCACAGATTGAGAGAGACAATGCCATCCTGTCTGATGTTCAGACTCTGCTTGCAGATGTAAGAGAAGAAATCCGTACTGCCCTGCCCACTTCACTGTTGCTCCAAGCAGAGGAAACTGCAGTTCTGAAATACATCAAAAAGCATGAAGACTTCTGCCTGAAGCCCATACACGCCGCAGCGTAAAATGTTACACCCCAAGTATGCAGGCAAGAGCATCCTGTCTGGTGCAGAGATCAACAAGGCCTATGGTGTCATCACTACCGTGACTCGCCATCTTGGCCTGGATGTAGGCAAGGTTCTTGGCAGTTTGGCGAAGTGCACTTCAAAACAAGGGCTTTGGGATAGAGATGCAATATGGCAGTCGTACCAACATATCTCATCAGCCACCTGGTGGAAGGGACTTTGTGGATCTGAGGCTCTATCCCGTTGCCTCCATCATCCTCCAAATCCCACCAACATCAGCCGCCTCAGAGCGCAGGTGCCCATGTTGCTACCAACCATGGCTGTCCAGCCCATGTGACACCCGAACTGGACTCCCATGTGGAGAATGAGCTCTAATGCTGTGGCGACTCATGAATAGATCTAGGAAACTGCAGTAATCCCAACATCCCTATAAGGACATATGCCTTTTATGGCAAACAAGAGGCACCTTAGAATATTAAAACTTGCTGTATTTGATCATTTATGGTACCTCAGGATTGACTGTGAGAGTTGTCTTTGTGTCAGATCCAACTCCTCTGCAATCCTTTTACTGTCCATCCAAGCCCAGGGATCATCTTCAAATGTGTGTGTGGAGCTGGGCTACATCCCTAACAACCAATGCTTCTTAGTCATCATAGCCTATGACCTAGCTACACTAACTAACCTCTAAGTAACCTGAGGTCACCCTCAAGTTCTATCACCTCCCATATCTCCTGCTGGGCATTTTGCTAAGAGTACTATTAAATCGATTGACTAGGACTTTCTAAAATCACCCGGCAGTGCTATTTGCAGAGTTAGCTCCAGAAATTCTTCAGCCATTCCTGAACCTGCGACCAAAAACCAAGCTATACATGGACAGAACCAAAACAAATGACATAATGATTCTGTATCTTCGCAACAAAATCTGCAGAGCTGGGATGGTTGTATCCCCATATATATATTTAATAAATAAATAACATTCTATTGGTTTTGTATAAGAATTTTAATTGAAAAACTAAGTTTGGAATCTAGCATTGTTTTGTGTATCAGTTCTCCTTCCACCTAAATCTCCTTCCACCTATTTTGCAATATATAAATGGCACAACTGTACATTTTTTGGTCCTTAAATTAAACTGGTATACTTTTTTATTTATCACAATTTTTCTTCAACCAATTTTGGTCTTTAATGCAGGGCCGACAGACAAATTCCTTACTTTTGTAATTTTGAGTATACATTTCCATACATGTTTGTTAGCTGCATGCTTGACATAACGCCAACAGTCCAATTTACAGAGATTTTTCCAAAAATATAAAAGGCCATTCTTGAACATGGGTGAGACATTCTTACTAATCTGCTAAAGAACCAGTTTGGGTTTAAGTAGAACTTTTGAACGACTGAAGCCTTTAGTGAGGGGTCTAATGCTTTAATATATAATAATTTCTGCCCTACAAATTAAAATTCATTATATAAATAGGCCTGTTTTATTGTGTCTGACTTGCCGTTCCAAATAAAATGGAATATTTTTTTCTTGTAAATGTAAGAAACAAGTCGCTAGGTGTAGGCAAGGCCATAAGTAAATATGCAATGCATATTGTTGATTTTATTAAAAACAACTAGGGTGTGTCTATATGGGGAAAAAATCATGGGAAAAAATAAAAAAATAAAATCACGTTAAAACATTTTGACCAACCGATTGGTCGAAAGAACAGAGGACTTTTGGTCGACCAAGATTTTATTTAGTCGGGGAGAGCCCTACACCCTTCTCATCTCTTCTCCCTGCAGCATGCTCTTACTGCTCCAACCTACTTCTAGAAGAAAAAACAAAATGGGCAGCTTCTCCTGGCAGCTAACCACGGCCTCAGAGCTGCACCCATCTGAATTACTGCTGCAGTGTTTGTGTGTACGTGCATGCACATATTCTGTGTGTGTATATGTGCGAGTGTGTCGTGTGTGCGTATGCATTCAGTATGTGTGTGTGTGTATGTGTAAATGTATACATACATGTGCATGCCCTCATAGAAGCGCTCATCTGACAGCAGTTGCGTTACTGCTGCAGTGCAGATGGTGTCAGTGCCTGGGTGACTCAGTCTGAATGGCCATCTGATAGCCTGTCGTAACGTCGGGCCGCAATAAAGGCTGGTGGAATGTTACAGCCTCTGGGCAGGGACACAGCGTGCATGACAAAACACTGTTAGGAGGGGCCAAAGTGTCTGTGGTGGGGTGGGGGTCTTGACATCACCCCTCCAGGCACTGCAGCCTGCATCAGGAGCCAGATTTAAGAGAGGTGATTTAATGACCTTTGACACCACCCCCGTAGCACCAGGACTATTGTACCAGGCAGGAGGACTCCATTGTGTGGGGCGACACGTGGCCTGGATGGCCCATACAGCTAAATAGCCTGGACACAGCTGGCTGGGGAGGCAGAGCAGCACACTTGGGTAACGTCCCAAATGGCATCCCATTCCCTAAATATCCCTATGGGCCCTGGTCAAAAGTAGTGCACTACATAGGGAATGGGGTGCCATTTGGAATGCAGACTTGCTCACAATGCCTATTGCCCTCACCAACCAAATAGGATTGAATTATTGTTCAGCTAAGAGGGGGGCCAGAGGGAGGAGGAGGAAGGGGGGCGAATTGGCTGAACTTTTCAGCAAAATTAGTCATTCTTGTACAATTGACAAAAAGGGAATGTCCTTTTTAGGAGGGGAGCATTTCTGAACCACTTTTACAAGAAAGCATGTGCCTGTTGCCCACTTTCCACTGTAGTAAGTAATGATGACAGAAAAGCTCCATCTGATGCAGCAGCTCACTATGGTTAACACAACCACATGTGAAAGTAATAAGATGCCACACTCCACTCTGGAAAGATTTTAGGTCGCAAAAACTCTGTGGTTTCAGATAAGATCCATTACTATGCCAGAGCACATGTTTATAAAGACTGAAAGGTGCAATTGAGTTTATTTTTTTAATTCTATGCAATTTATTCTATGCAAATGTTATGCAATTTCAATTCTTGTGTTGAATGTATATGTGTCTCTAGTTCCTCAACAACATTCTCTGTAACACCAGTAGGATGACAGCAGAATCTCTGCCACTAAACCAGAAGACAAATAATAGAGGGAGCACAGCACAGGCCAAACCGGACACCACCCTGCTCAGAAAACAGTGTGAAAGTGTAGAAAGCGCCACCCAGATAGCAACATTGGACCCTACCACACGTGCACAGCCATGCCCACACTCGCCTGCCCGCACACTCACCCACAGCTTTGACTGCATGAAGAATGTGCTTAAACCCTGGGCAAAATAATTTAGCAGAAAGGAACGGTCATCATTTGTGTGCTGCTTGCGGCACAGTACTTACGACAACAATGAGACGAGACATGACATTGCATCCCAAGAGACCAGCTGGTGGCATTTAAAACTGAAATCTACAACTAATGCCTGGTTTGGAATGACCCGCCAATGTTTCAGATCCATGGGAGAACTGAGGGTCCAACCTGAGAATCATGTCCAACATGAGAATCCTCTGACACGTAGAACACAGAAAAGGCAGTCAAACTTACAGCTATCAAAATCCTGCAACCATAGCCTTGGCTGACGATATGATTTAGGATTTTGTTAGAACAGCAGCTACTCTTCCTGGGGTCCGCACAAAACATGGCATGATACAGAACAGTGAAAGACAACAAGGACAGGAAAAACAACATTGAAAAGCTTGCTCTGCCTGCTAAAGCCAACCTGTGCTAGCTAGGGTGGAGTGTTTCCACTGCAGTCATTTAGCTTGGCACTGTGCCACAACAAAATCATTGCCACCACGCCAATTTGAAGATGCTAGAACAATCCACATTTACTTTCTCTGGAAACTAAATATGAATAGAAAAATCTGACAACCCCACAGTAGCATAGTTGATCTAGTTACCTAGTCAGCTTGGTGTTGTGTGTTCTATGGGAGATAAATATTCATTTCAAGGCACATTCAATTTATTTGTGCCATAGAGGGAAACATGCATTCTGACAAGCATTCAATGCACAACAATTCTTGCAATCACAATTTGCCTAGTGCATAGGGGAGAGTGGGGCTGAATTAAACACACTTGTAGGGTAACTTGGAGTAAAACCAGCCTTGGGAAGTGACTTAAATTGTGAGGAGACAGATGACATTTTTTTTTGCGCAAGAATAGTGTCAAACAGGGAAAGTAAGACATGAAGTGGTTTCAGTGAGAAGTACAGGCAGGGAGCGTTCTACCCCAAGTTACCCTAATAGGTAGGTAAGTATTTTGGGACATGAAATTCACCAATAGGATAGCTAACTTAAAACATCACATTTCTAACTAATGATGAGGCCAATAGGTTAAATAAAGATAGGCAACCCCATGCTTCAGCATATTTATTTATAGCCTCTATGCTGCATCAGTTGGGCTACAGGTGATAATGTTTATTGCTAATAGCATACCTGATCATCCGGACCATGCATATTGTCCAATATGCTAAATAATTTTAACTATATATTATTGGGCTCATTTCCAGAGGTGGAAATAATATTTTAAATGGCGTCAGCATAATTCTATTTTCAATAATTTTGGAATAGAATGTCCTCACCACAACTGCGCTTCTCAGTCCTAAAACGTAAAAATTCTACAACCTTTTCCAGAGGAAACACTGCTAGTAAATGTAAACAGACAATCATGTAATGATTATGGCCTGAATAAGCTTAGGACACTTCCTTCCTGAATCACATGGTGTGGCAATGATGTGCACCAGTCTTTTCCAAGCGTGCAAAGGCAAGTGCAGCAGCTGTTTATTAGAGAAAGTTTAGAAGTATTAGAAAAACTAAAATAGTAAGTGTCAGACAACTTGAGGAGTTCTAGGATGAGAGCTTTGTAGAATCCATACCTGAATGTTTTATTTATTTAACTAGGCGAGTCAGTTAAGAACAAATTCTTAATTACAATGACGGCCTACACTTACCAAACTCAGATAACGCTGGGCCAATTGTGCGCCGCCCTATGGGACTCCTAATCACGGCCAGTTGTGATACAGTCTGGATTCGAACCAGGTTGTCTCTAGCACTGAGATGCAGTGTCTAAGACCACTGCGCCACTTGGAAGCCTGAAGCAGTGAGGGAGCCTGGAGGGCACCGATGGGCTGTAGGCTTGGAATACTGGGGGGGGGGGGTTCCGGAGTGTTCCATCCACAGACTGTGTGTGTTGGATTAATGAGTTCTATCCAAGGGCTCCTCCTGCTCCGGGCCATGAGAGGACTATCCTCTTCTCTACACAGCACAACCCTGAAATCCGTGGAATGCTTGTGGGAGAGTGCCTGAATGCTACTGGCCCATCCAGAATGCCAAACAGCATTGACAAAAGATCTCTGTCCTGTCCTTCCCTGCGATGGTTGGCAGCAGCAATGAATAGTTAGTGAGTGCAGTGTATGCATTTTTAACCATGCTTGCAAATATCTGGTCTTGCATAGTCAGGGACAGGGTCGCTAGCAGATTGTAAGGGGCTAATGTGATGTTCCATTAGCCATTACAGGTTAGGTACTGTTTGGCGTAGCACAGAGAATTTGACGTACCTTAACTCGATGATAGTTCCTTAATTCCCAACTTGGAAGACAACCAATTTCTTCTAAATGTCCAAGTCTAGTTGCAGGAGGTTTGTTTGAATTTAGAAAATGCAGGGGCTAAAGTAAATACATTTTATGCTCATGAAATAATCCAGCAATGTGTACGCCGCCATCTTGTCCATTTCAAATCTTTTCTCATTTAGACAGGTGTGTTCAGTCCACCCCAATGTGCCGCATGTCATGACGACACTCACCTGTCTCTATCAATGAGAAAATATTTGAAATGGACAAGATGGCGGGGTGCACATTTTTGGGGTAGTATTGACGAGTTAAGGTTGGTCGAAATTTCTCAGTGATACGCCAAACAGTAGCTATCTAATAACATCCATCAGCCAGCTGGAACAGAATAATGGTCTGACTAAGTTTTATTTTTAATAGCTAGGGACAGGGGTGACCTTAACTCCAGAAGACAGACAGTTGCACAAACATGTGCCTTGTTTGTCTCTGTGTTCCCTATATAGTGCACTACTTTTGGCCAGTGCCCATAGGAAATGGGGTGCCATTTCCTAAATTGGGACGCAGACAGGGACGAGGGAAGGGGGGGGGGGTTTAGAGGGCAGCTTTGTTGGAACTTGTAACTAAGATTGACAACATCACTCAAATATTCAACCCCAATGCAATCCCAGTTCCAGCCCTATTGGCCCTGGTCAAAAGTGGTGCACTAAGGGGAATAAGGCTGTGTCCCACATAGCACCCATCAAATCAAATCTTATTTGTCGCATGCGCCGAATATAACAGGTGTAGACTTCATGAAATGCTTACCTACAAGCCCTTAACCAACAATGCTTTAGGAAGTTAAGAAAAAAATAGAAAATAAAAGTAACAAATTATTAAACAGCAGCAGTAAAATAACAATAGCGAGGCTTTATACAGGGGAACCGGTACAGAGTCAATGTGCGGGGACACCGGCTAGTCGAGGTAATATGTAATATGAGTTAAAGTGACTATGAACAGATAATAAACAGAGAGTAGCAGCAGCGTAAAAGAGGGGTCTTTTGGCCCTTTGATTAGCTGTTCACGGGTTCTTATGGCTTGGGGGTAGAAACTGTTAAGAAGCCTTTTGGACCTAGACTAGGCGCTCCGGTACCGCTTGCTGTGCGGTAGCAGAGATAACAGTATATGACTAGGGTGACTGGAGTACATTTCTAGGGCCTGACACCGCCTGGTATAGAGGTCTTGGATGGCAGGAAGCTTGGCCCCAGTGATGTACTGGGCTGTATGCCATACCCTCTGTAGTGCCTTGCGGTCGGAGGCCGAGCAGTTGCCATCCCAGGCAGTGATACAACCAGTCAGGATGCTCTCGATGGTGCAGCTGTAGAACCTTTTGAGGATCTGAGGACCTATGCCAAATATTTACAGTCTCCTGAGGGGGAATAGGCTTTGTATTGCACTACTTAGGGAGCCATTTAGCAGACACTCTATATGCAATGATTTCAGCAGTCTGTTTGTGCCATCTTGCCAGCTACTTAAACTAATTGTCAGCTTGACAACGAGAGCAATGGAGTTGGAAAGAGCACAACCAAATGTGGGACCAGGCTAGTCTGACTCAGCAGCAGTATCATGACTCGATATCAAGACAAAGAAGACTTGGATTGAAAACACAGCCAGCCGGAATGATCAAACCACACTTGAAAAGTATTGAACACGATTTTGCACTCAACATCATGTGCTGTCCATTTAAATTCACTGCACCATGCAGTGTAGGCCAGGCACTGTTGCATGCTTCGAGGGAGGGAGGAAGGGAGGGGAAAGAGAGAGGGAGGGAAAGAGAGAGAGAGGGAGAGACATAACATTGGATTCAAGAGAATCTGTAACCGGGAGCCAGGGGCAAACAAGTGTGATGACGTTGTGTTGGGTCAGATGAGAAGTACATAGAAGGAAAAACATTCAACAACAGCATTCCACTGGCACTAAAAACAGCTGAAAGCGATCTGCAATGAAACTACATGTCACTAGTAGTGCCATGCCCTGCAATCATTGACAATAAAATAAAATGAAGAAAAAAAAAACTGAGCATTAATTCATTTTCAGCAAAATTGCTTTATAGAAAATAGATTTTGCGTATTCTATAACCATTATATTTTAACTCATAGGGCGTTTTCCATTGGAATCCAGAGCAAACACACAGAGCTTCAAAGATGCTCTAGTAGAATGCACGTGAACATTCTCTCCCCTGAACAAAGAGCAGGCATCATCGGATATACTCCAATACCAGTCCCCTGCCAATTAGCTCAAGCTGGGAACCCCTATTTTCCCAGATGCTTTGCACTGTTTACATGATGAATGATCATCACACAGACAACTGCATGCATGGAATTCCAGGCTGGGTAATTCAGCCTATAATACACATTTGCAATCAAAGCAATCAGTGGTCTATTATAGCTAGAAATCTGTTCCACAAACGGTGTTGCAACTTGTAACAAACATGAGGCTTTTAGTAATTTCGCAGAAGTCATTAGCCATACTTTACAGGGGAAACGAACCCACAACCATGGCGCTGCAACTTAACCACACGGCATAACTAAGTGCTTTTCTTGCTGAGAACAGTTTACATTTCTAGGAAAATTCAAAATCCGATATTTCAAAACATGAGTCGTTTCCCCATCAACTTCTTCCATCCAAGAAATCATAACAAGACAGCATATCAGCCCAGTCTTACTTGTGCCAGTCAACAGCAACTGTACAGCCTATCTAACTACTTAACTTACAGGCTAAAGTTAGCTAGCTAACGTTAGTTAACAATTCAAGAAAAGGAGTGTAACATTTCAATTCATGTTTCAAATACACTTCTATTTAAAAGAGGTTAGGCATAGAAAAGTTCTACCACAATCCCGATGAAAACCGATATCAAACTTTGCAAGGATGAAGTAATTTGCCACTTCGACAAAACTGTGAACAATAAACTAAACGAAGCGCTAACGTAACGTTGGCTACATAGCTAGCTAGTTTATTAGCCTAGCAAGCTAGCTAGCTGCCTTTTGATGTTGTAATGTAAATCCAATGTGAAGTGAAAATAGTTACCTCTTTCAAAAGGCAAGCATTTCCTCCATCATCCAGGGATTCCACAACAAATAGAAACACTGTGCAAAAGTTTTATTTCCGAGAACAGATTTATCGCCTAAAAACTTTGCAACTTAAACGCTGCAAAAATGTTGCAACTGTACGCGGATCACTTTGTGACAGTAGGTGGTTGCCTATAGATGCGCAAGCGCGCCAATTGACCCGCTTGGGTTGTCACATTCAGCTCATAATGTGGCAGCTAGCCAATCTCCGGCTGTGTAGTTTCTTTCTTTTCACGAAATCGCACTGATTATTCGCCTACCTGCTAGGTTCGATATTATCCAGAGGCTCCATAGCAGGTCTAGAAATGCTCGGTTCTAGTGGTGCATGGGACCATCCATGACCATACAAGTTTAAACGCTGTTTGCACGTTTTCTTTTTGCAAGAGCTGGGCAAAAAGGCGTCTTTCTGGGAAGTTTTTTTTTTTTATCCCCCGGCAGAGTTGGAGCTCCACCGGTTGTGCGCTGTCGCCATCTTTCCAGCAGTCATTGAGAAGCGCTATGGCCAATGACTGTATACATGGCTACGGCAACTCGTACAGTTCATCTGACAAGTATGATACGGTTACAATGCATTATAACACTTGCCATAAGCATGTATCGAATTATGTCCCCTTACAATTATAAAGGATCGTGCATGCTTATAACGAGCATCAAATCATTATTTGTTGGCGTTACATACTAAAACGTTACCAGGGCCAGACACTTCTAACACTACGTCATTTTCTATCTTGTTCTAAAGTCAATTTTATATCACACAAGACAATAGTTTAAACTATCAGAATGACAGAGTTTTTAGCGATTACTGGAAAATACATACTTTCCCTAGATACAATTGTAGCTTGCAAAAAGGGGCTAATATGAATTTTCCCGTCTCTCAGCGCTCTTTAAATGCTCATACGATTCTCTCTTTATAAGGAAATGTCTTTGTTTATTGCATATACTTTACATCTATTTCATTGCATTCTGGAGATTGTTGGCCTCTCCTTCGCCTAAAGCTCTAGAGTAATTATGGTTCTTCTTTGATAACAACAAATGGCCCCTTCAAAAAGATGTGGTCTGTTGGGGGGTGGCTAATAATTTTTCTTTAGCACAGAAAGGACTCTGTATAGTTTATACATGGAGCTCATTCATATGGACATTTTGTCTGTTTGACAGAAAATTGCATAGTTACATAGAATAGCTAGTGTATCCTCACACGATGTGTGTGTGTGTGTGTAAATATGCTTAGAGCCTACCATCTAGTTCAATATCAGGGGTAGGCTACATTTCCTTCAACCACAGGTAAGTGTCTTAATGGTACGTCATAAACGTAATCGCTATACATTTTAGTAAGTATTTAGGTATTTTAACATTTATATAAATCAATACACACACACAATAATAAACGTAAGCAAAGTTGACTTCCCCAATAACATCAAACCAATCAACAGTGTGCACCTCTGGCCAAGGATGCCCTTTGACCAAAAGGGGGAAAACAGCTGATTGAACAAGGAAGTATACTATGAGTCTGAAATGTTAGTTTGTCACAGAGATAGATGCGCTAAACCTTAGTGTTGTGGTCTCACTCATTTCCTGCAGTTTCCTGACCTGCAGTTCTACTTACAACCACAAGGTGTCAGGATAATATTACTATCCAAAGATAGTGTGCAGTTAGAGAGAGTGAGAGAGAAAGAGACCATCAATGCTTTATTTATTCCATTAAATATTTATCAATGATTTTTTTTTACACCAGCTGGTGAATAACACCACAAACTACTGGAAATGTCCATAGGTGCTTCCCAATAATATCTCCTTTCTTCTGAAGCGTGCCCTATTTCCCACAAATCTAAAAGCAATGTGGTTTCCTTCATTTACTGGAGCCATGAGCTAGAGGGAGTTTCCATTATTTACTGGAGCCATGAGCTAGAGGGAGTTTCCATTATTTACTGGAGCCATGAGCTAGAGGAAGTTTCCATCATTTACTGGAGCCATGACCTAGAGGGAGTTTCCATCATTTAAGGGAGCCATGAGATAGAGGGAGTTTTCTTCATTTACTGAGCCATGAGCTAGAGGGAGTTTTCTTCATTTACTGGAGCCATGAGCTAGAGGGAGTTTTCTTCATTTACTGGAGCCATGAGCTAGAGGGAGTTTTCTTCATTTACTGGAGCCATGAGCTAGAGGGAGTTTTCTTCATTTACTGGAGCCATGAGATAGAGGGAGTTTTCTTCATTTACTGGAGCCATGAGATAGAGGGAGTTTTCTTCATTTACTGGAGCCATGAGATAGAGGTAGTTTCCATTATTTACTGGAGCCATGGGCTAGAGGGAGTTTCCATCATTTACTGCAGCCATGGGCTAGGGGGAGTTTCCATCATTTACAGCTTACTGAAGTCTTCTGGACTGTGAGCAGTATAATTGCATAACCTGCCATCCAGGATCTCTATACCAGGCGGTGTCAGAGGAAGGCCCTAGAAATTGCCAAAGACTCTAGACACCCAAGTTATAGACTGTTCTCTCTGCTACTTCACGGGAAGCGGTACCATAGCGCCAAGTCTAGAAACAAAAGGCTTCTTAACAGCTCATACCCCCCAAGCCATAAGACTCCTGAACAACTAACCCACACATTGACTCTGCACCGTTACCTCTGTATGTAGCCTCCTCACATTGACTCTGTACCAGTACCCCTGTATATAGCCTCCTCACATTGACTCTGTACTGGTACCCCCTGTATATAGCCTCCTCACATTGACTCTGTACTGGTACTCTTGTATATAACCTCCTCACATTGACTCTGTACCGGTACCCCTGTATATAGCCTCCTCACATTGACTCTGTACCGGTACCTCTGTATATAGCCTCCTCACATTGACTCTGTACTGGTACTTCCTGTATATAGCCTCCTCACATTGACTCTTTACTGGTACTTCCTGTATATAGCCTCCTCACATTGACTCTGTACCGGTACCTCTGTATATAGCCTCCTCACATTGACTCTGTACCGGTACCTCTGTATATAGCCTCCTCACATTGACTCTGTACCGGTACCTCTGTATATAGCCTCCTCACATTGACTCTGTACTGGTACTTCCTGTATATAGCCTCCTCACATTGACTCTTTACTGGTACTTCCTGTATATAGCCTCCTCACATTGACTCTTTACTGGTACTTCCTGTATATAGCCTCCTCACATTGACTCTGTACTGGTACTTCCTGTATGTAGCCTCCTCACATTGACTCTGTACTGGTACTTCCTGTATGTAGCCTCCTCACATTGACTCTGTACTGGTACTTCCTGTATAAAGCCTCGCTATTGTTATTTTACTGCTGCTCTTTATTCTTATGTTTTTTAAACGTATCTATTTTTTACTTAACACTTATTTTTCTTAAAAGCTTTTTTTTTTAAGCATTGTTGGTTAAGGGCTTGTAAGTAAGCATTTCACTGTAAAGTCTACACCCGTTGTATTCGGCGCATGTTACAAATACAATTCGTTTTGATTGGATTTGATTTGTATCTTGTATTATGGGTTAATAGAGTTTGTATTTAGTAGATTATAATTTGTTGTTGTCTCCTTTAAAACCCACGCCACACCTCAGTTCTCTCACACAATTACAATCTCTGTCAATCTTTCACACTCCCTTCAATCCATCCTCCCTTATCTGAACCTTTCATCGCTTTCTTATCCCGATCTCTATGCAGAAACACACACACACAGCCTTCAGAGCTGTAGTAAAAGAAAAATAGAGTTCATGAAAATACATGGCCTCTCATTTACAAGGTTATCTATGGCCGTTGGGTATGAGAGTTCCTGCTGTGCAGTGTCGCTCCTAGTCTAGTTCTGGTCCAGGGCGTTAGTGTGTCTCCCGTGATTCACCAGGAAGTCAATCAATGATTGTACAGTTTATGGAAGGGAAGGCCTATCAGATGAAGGTACGGGTGAGTAAGTGAAAATAATCTGACATTTACAGTTTCCTTATGGGAACAACACAGGCATTCAACACTCTTGTTCCTTTAATCTGCTTTACTGTTTATTTAACACCTGGATTTAGTGTGAATATTACCGTGCTGTACAAATGGTACGATAAATCATCCTAAAAGCCTTCCCAGATCTGTTTGTGCTGTGTAGCTAACACCTACTGTATGGTTGTTGCCATGCAATGACATGCAGGCTCTTTGGGTCAGTGAACATAATGGTACTCAAAGAATAATGGAATGACCTCAATATTGTGGAGTGCTATTGTCAGTTGAATAGAACACTGTAACAGTAGATGTTATGCTATGCATGATGCTAGAGGCATGAATACTGTACATACTTAGGGCCCCAGCACAAGTGTCATCAAACATACTTAACATACTTGAGGCCCCAGTGTCATCAAACAGTTCAACCAGAGACGGACTGGGTCCTGGACCAGAAATCCCTCCTGTCATTTCCAACACACCAAACCATTTTTTTCCAAGACGCCCCCATTATTAGCCAAATAATTATAATTCTGCGCAACAAACTCAAATAAGCCATGCCCACTGGGCTAAAGATTGACCAGCCATTCTGGCATCTGGCTGAATTGCCCTTTGGCCAGTCTGTCCCTGAGTACAACACAGGGAATGGTAACAAAATTGCAGTATATGACTGATTAATCAAATTCTAGCTTCCAGCTTCTTTGTCTGTTCGTCCTTCCAGCATCTTCTTTGTCTGTTTGTCCTTCCAGCATCATCTTTGTCTGTTCTTCCTTCCAGCATCGTTTGTTCTTCCAGCATCTTCTTTGTCTGTTCGTCCTTCCAGCATCGTGTTTGTCTGTTTGTCCTGCCAACATCTTTCACATAAAAGGCCATTCCATTAGTTTCCATGTGAAACATGGTTAGTCCAGGATTTATGAGCTCTCACTGTCTGTTGGCTTTTTAAATTGGATCAAAATTGCACAATCCCAGTGTGTTGTAATGTGGTTATGTCTGATGAAAAACCCAATTTGTGGGCCAGTAACAACGTTTACCTCACAATTACCACACACCTTTCAACTTGAATGGAGTTGAAGGGATCTGGGCTAATTATGAACAGGAAACAATATGTATGTTGTGAAGAAGACAGTCAGCACTCGCAATTAAACTTTCACTTTGATTTGTTTTCAATCAGCAGTCACATTGACACGTTTCAGCCATCAAGTCTTCATCAGCCATACACAGCATGGTTATTCTGTTTTCTGTGTATTCATAGTCATGGCCCCTTTTCAGCATGCATTCTGTTCTATTGTTCTTTTAGAACCATGTTCTATTTTTATAGAACTTGTGGTTCTATTGTATTCATGCTATGTGTATTCTTCTCTAAAAGTTTGGGCATCAGTGGGTCAGGTCACTATGACAACAGAGATATCCTTTGACCAAGAAGAAGAAGAAGAAGAAGAAGAAGAAGAAGAAGAAGAAGAAGAAGAAGAATAAGAAGAAGGACTTTATTTTCGAATGTCCAGGAATATCCAGGAATGTCCATCGCACATTTGTGTTCTTCTTCATCTCAACCCTGCTGAAATGACATACCCACACAGAGGGTCAACCATAGTGTGATGCCCCTGGATCAGGTTAGTTGTAAAGAGCCTTGCTCAAGGGCACAACGGCAGTAGGTAGCACATGAGATTATGTTTCTAGCCAGCAACAGGGAGTCAAATTTATGTTAAGAAACCAATAACTAGCCTACTGATGTCTTAGGACCAGCTACATGGTCTGTCACCTGACTCATTATGTCTAGGAGTCTTAGTCCTAGCTATATGGTCTGTAACCTGACTCATTATGTCTAGGGGTCTTAGTCCTAGTTACATGGTCTGTAACCTGACTCATTATGTCTAGGGGTCTTAGTCCTAGCTATATGGTCTGTAACCTGACTCATTATGTCTAGGGGTCTTAGTCCTAGCTACATGGTCTGTAACCTGACTCATTATGTCTAGGGGTCTTAGTCCTAGTTACATGGTCTGTAGCCTGACTCATTATGTCTAGGGGTCTTAGTCCTAGCTATATGGTCTGTAACCTGACTCATTATGTCTAGGGGTCTTAGTCCTAGTTACATGGTCTGTAACCTGACTCATTATGTCTAGGGGTCTTAGTCCTAGTTACATGGTCTGTAACCTGACTCATTATGTCTAGGGGTCTTAGTCCTAGCTATATGGTCTGTAACCTGACTCATTATGTCTAGGGGTCTTAGTCCTAGTTACATGGTCTGTAACCTGACTCATTATTTCTAGGGGTCTTAGTCCTAGTTACATGGTCTGTAACCTGACTCATTATGTCTAGGGGTCTTAGTCCTAGCTATATGGTCTGTAACCTGACTCATTATGTCTAGGGGTCTTAGTCCTAGTTACATGGTCTGTAACCTGACTCATTATGTCTAGGGGTCTTAGTCCTAGTTACATGGTCTGTAACCTGACTTGATGTGTGCATAAATGTGAGAAATCAGCGTATGTTGTATGTACATGTGTGCCCAGGAGACAGCGAACTTACTGAGTTCAGGGCCAGCTCCGTCTTGACCTTGTGGTTGGCCCAGACAAGCAGATTATTCATATGTTCATGGTGACTAAATAAATATGTACAAAAACCAAACTACAAAATGGCAACTTACAGAAACAAACAAACAAATGCCGGCTGAGTATAACAGCTCAGGAAAAGACCCAGATGCAGACAGTTAGAATAACGGACATTTATTATATAAACAGGGGGCAGGCAAATGACAGGTCAAGGGCAGGCAGAGGTCGGTAGTCCAGGGCAGAGTCCATAAGGTACAGAACGGCAGGCAGGCTCAGGGTCGGGGTTGGGGCAGGCAGAGGTCGGTAGTCCAGGGCAGAGTCCGTAAGGTACAGAATGGCAGGCAGGCTCAGGGTCGGGGCAGGCAGAATGATCAAAGCCGGGAAAACACTAGAAAACAGGGTTCAAGAAAACAGGAGTACGAAAAACACACTGGTAGGCTTGACGAGACAAGACGAACTGGCAAACAGACAAACAGAGAACACAGGTATAAACACACTGGAGATAATGGGGAAGATAGGCAACACCTGGAGGTGGGTGGAGACAAGCACAAAGACAGGTGAAACAGATCAGGGTGTGACACAGAGGGTTCTGGCCTCTCTCTTTCCCGGACTGGCTTCTGAACTCTCTCTTTCTCAGACTGACATTCATCAGAGGAATTATCAAGGCCTTTTGTCATAACACAGCCATGACCCGGTTGGTTCTGCCACGTGGGGAGGGAGTGTGGAAGTGTATCATGGTAGTGTGTTGCCTAACTGTGTGCTAACACTATACTACCCCCCATATCATACTACTTAGTATACAACCTTGGATTGACTTCTGATTACTTCAAGCTCTGCAAGGAATCTCAAATTCCCAATACCGAGGCCTTGAAATAACAGAACACAGTCTATTTTGGGCCACTGCTCTAACTGGCACAGAACCAACACACATAGATCAGAAAAAAGTAATGTTCATCATTCAAGGACTAGCCTGTGGAGATTGTAGCTTGCCTAAGCACAACACAAAACGTCTTTTTTGGATGATCCTTCACTGGTCAGTAGTAGCTTCAAACTGTTGCCTGAAGAAATATGATAATCTTGTTAAACACATTTGCAAGCGTTGTTGCCTTTAGAAATATTATAATTCCACAGTCACACTATTTCAGTAATATGGAAATCGTGTCTCAATAACAAAACTAGGAGGACTTGATGTGGCTTAGTGTGGCTATCCACCAACGCTCAACTAGGACTGACATCCTTGTGGCTAAAGTCATAGTCCAAAGGTGAATTGATTTGATTTTAGACATCAGTGACCTTTTACTCACAAATACTTTTTCTTTATAGGTTATACTTCATTTCTGTATTATTTAAAAAAAAACTTTATTTAACTAGGCAAGTCAGTTAAGAACAAATTCTTATTTACAATGGCGGCCTACCAAAAGGCAAAAGGCCTCCTGCAGGGATGCTGTCAGAGAGAAAAGAGTTGCTCTGTATTCAATGTTCTATCTCCAGCATGCAACAATAAAAACATGCACCACAACACGAAATTTCATATACCCAGTACTTCCAATTGCAAAGTCATTACCTTTGTTTTTACCACACAACCAGTTATCTAAAGTTGAAATAATATTTTACACATTGTATTCACGAGATAGCAACAATAAGCAAGCTGTAGATGAAAACAAAAAGTCCACTCACCATTATGATTATCATTTAAAAACAAAGTCCATTCTCCTGTCCTTCTTTATGAAATGGGCAATGGCAGGTTCATATAGCTTGTCTTTTGATTAAATCCGAAATAAGTTATTTTTCGATTGAGATTGAAGCCAGGGCTGACAGACTTGATCCTTTTTAGTGCAGAAAATGTTCTTTCTACTGATGCAGTGGACACTGGAATGGTCAAAACTAGACAGTTGGACTTCCGGGTGTCATGGAGAGCGAGTGAGTTGTGTGTTGGGTAGCTCTGTTGCACTTACTATACCCTTTTGCAATTTGCATTTAATTAAATCCGCACTGTCACAGCGTGTTGTCTGTTTCGTTTGATTAGTCTTTGTTTAAGTGTTGTTTAACTACCTTTTCGTGTCGGATGTCTCGGTCCAAACGTGCGGCAGAAGTCCAAACGTGCGGCAGAAGTTACTCCTAGCATGGCAGATAGTGTCCACAATAATGGCGCGGCTTCTGGTCCCGGCTCTCAAGCGATCACTCGCGCAGACCTCCATGATTTTCGGGTAGCTGTATTTGCCGACCTACCTGCCCTGATTGCTACCCAGGTGCAGTCGGTTATCGAGGCGGTTCTGAAGCCGGATATTGACGCGGCTCCCATCTCATCAGCCCTGGATGGCCTTAGGGTCGCCGTCGAGGCACAGGGTCGCCGAATCTCGGACCTCGAGCGGGGTCTATCCGACTACAGCGACCGGGTCGTCACTCTAGAGCTAGCTGTCACGCGCCTTAACTCTGAATGCATGCAGATGGCTGACAAGATAGACGATCTCGAGTCGAGATCGCGTCGCTGCAACCTGCGTGTTGTGGGTATCCCTGAAAGAGTGGAGGGGGCCGATCCAGTGGCCTTCATGTCCGTTTTCTTTACGGAGGTCCTCTGCAATTCTCTTGCGCCCTCCCCCATGAAGCTGGACAGAGCTCATCGCCTCGGCCCCCCCCTCCCACGGGCAACGCTGTCAACGCAAGACCGAGAGTGGTGATCATGAAGTTTCACAACTTCAGGGACAAGGAGGCAATCATCCGCAGGCCTGCGAAGGAACAACTACACTTCCGCGGCAAGAAAATCCACATCTTCCCGGACTTCACGTCTGTTGTGGCCAAGAAAAGGGCAGCGTTTCTCGACGTGAAACGCATTCTCTACGAGAAGAAAGTCCGGTTCTCCTTGCGTTTCCCAGCGAAGCTGCATGTCGACCACAACGGTGAGAACCTTCGGTTCAATTCTCCTGAAGAGGCAAAAGCCTGGCTCGGCCGAAATGTTTGATTTTGTAAGTCTACACCTTTGCCAGCCTTTTCATTGATATGTAGCCTAAGGCCCAGCCACTCCTCTACATCTTAGGTACGCCTGTCTCTGGGAAAAAAAACTATGCCCACTACAGTGTGTTTATTTCAAATTAACAATTCATATGTTTAATTTCATTTTTATTACTATTTTGTTTATGTGTATATGTATATATGTATGTGGTGTATGTGTGTGTATATATATATATATATATATATATATATATATATATATATATATATATATGTATATAATGTGTGTGTGTGTATGTATGTATGTATGTATGTATGTATGTATGTATGTATGTATGTATGTATGTATGTATGTATGTATGTATGTATGTATGTATGTATGTATATGTGTGTATATGTGTGTGTGTGTGTGTGTGTGTATGTGTGTATATATGTATGTGTATATGTGTATATGTGTGTGTATGTGTGCATTCATACACGCACGCACACATATATATATGTATGTGTGTGTGTGTGTATGTATATATGTATGTGTATGTGTATATGTGTGTATATACAGTGGTTGAAATAAGTATTGAACACGTCACCATTTTTCTCAGTAAATATATTTCCAAAGGTGCTATTGACATGAAAGTTTCACCAGATGTTGGTAACAACCCAAGTAATCCATACATACAAAGAAACCAAGACAAATAAGTTCAGAAATTAAGTTATGTGTAATAATGTGAAATGACACAGGGAAAACATATTGAACACATGAAGAAAGGGAGGTTCAAAAAGGCATGGAAAGCCAAGACAACAGCTGAAAACTATCAGTAATTATAAAGCAATCCAGCCCCCTGTCAGTGCAAATTAATGGTTCAGTCCCAACTGATGGCCTACAAAAAGGTCTCATTGCCAAGGTGTCACACAAGACACATCTCATGATGGGTAAAAGCAAAGAGCTGTCTCAAGACATTCGCAACCTAATTGTTGCAAAACATAATGATGGCATTGGTTATAGGTGCATTTCTAAGCTTCTGAATGTTCCAGTGAGCACTGTTGGGGCCATAATACGGAAGTGGAAAGACAATCATTTCACCATAAATTTGCCTCGACCAGGTGCTCCAAACTTTGATGACGTTTGTTTTGCCAACCACTTGCTAGGGGAAATCCCTTCCTTGGAACGACACCCGTTCCAACTATTTTGCCCTGGGACGCGGCACTAGGCAGGGTTGTCCTCTGTCCCCCCTACTGTTCGCCATTGCGATTGAGCCCCTTTCTGTTGCCTTGCGAGCATCTCCCCTGTTTCAGGGTGTTTCACGGGAGGGGATTGAGCACAGGTTGTCGTTGTATGCCGATGATTTGCTGCTCTATGTCAGTAACCCGGTGGTTTGCCTGCCCTCTATTCTTTCTATTTTCAACAACTTTTGGTCTTTCTTAGGTTACAAATTAAATCTCCAGAAGAGCGAATGCTTTCCAGTAAACCCGGCGGCACTCCAGCTACGACAGTCTGACTTGCCTTTCCAGCTCAGCCGCTCTGGCTTTCAATATCTGGGAGTGAATGTGACTCGGTCTTTTCCCTCTCTTTTCTCTGCGAACTTTGTTCCCCTTCTCACACAGATGAAGTCTGATTTTCAGAGGTGGGGTAATTTACCCCTTACACTCATAGGAAGGATTAATGCAGTGAAGATGAATAGTCTGCCTAAATTCCTCTATCTTTTTCAGTCTATTTGCCTTTTTCTGCCGAGGAACTTTTTCAAGTCAATTGACCAGGCCATCAAATCATTTATATGGGCGGGTAAGGTACCCAGAGTCAGTAAGAGCTCTACTTCAGAGATGCAGATTTAGTGGCGGTCTGGCTTTACCCAACTTTCTATACTACTACTGGTCGGCCAATTTTCAGAAACTGCCATTCTGGCTACATCCTTCAGACTCCCAATGGTGCCACCTTGTGTCACACTCCTGCATCTCTACTTCTCTCACGGCCCTGCTCTGCTCTTCCCTCCCAATAGCACCTTCTCGTTATACTGGCAACCCTGTGGTACTCTCCACCCTTAAGATCTGCTACCAGTTTCGACGGCACTTTAAATTCTCCTCTGCATCTACCTTAGCCCCTATCAATAGAGATCATGCATTTCCCCCGTCCATAGTGTATACTGCCTTCTCCCTCTGGTCAAGAAAGGGTATTGCGACCTTTCAGGACATGTATGGTGACAGTGGATTTGACAGTTTTCCTGATCTTGTCTCTAAGTGCTCCTTGCCTCCATCTCACTTTTTCCGCTACCTTCAGGTACGCCACTTTGTTTCCTCCCAGTTCCCAGGCTTTCCTGCCCCGCCCCCAAGTAGACCCTGGGATGTTGTGCTATCTCTGCTGCCCTATCAGAGTGTGCTAATCTCTCAAATCTACTCGTGCATTATGTCTCTTGATGTGCATTCCACTGATAAAATCAAGTCGGCTTGGAAACGGGAGATGGGGGTTGAGTTTACGCAGGAGTGGTGGAGTGAGGCAATAGAGAAGATACGCTCCACAACACCTTGTGCTCGCCTGGGTCTTATCCAATTTAAAGTGGTACACAGAGTGCACTTCTCCAAGGCTAGACTGGCTTGTATTTACCCTGACGTAAAGGATGAGTGTGATAGATGCCATGCCTCCCCCTGTGATCTCACTCATATGTTTGCCCTATGCCCTGCCTTAAATAGATATTGGGACTCTATATTCAAGGTACTGTCTGAGGTGCTGGGTGTGGCCTTGCGGCCGTACTGGCCAGACGTAGAATACTTTTGGATTGGAAGTCAGTCCACCCCCCATCCATCTCTCAATGGCTCTCAATGGCTCAGACTACCAAAGAAAAATTTTAAAACATTTTTTTCTCTTTGATATTAACCCTTCTTTTTCTAACACAAACTGAAGACATACAATAGGAAGATCATTACAACTAAGACAAAAAAAGATTAAATCAATGAAAACAGATTTGTATCTATCCTTAGGCTCTCTGAGGGCGTAGAAGGCCCTGACGGTTCGCCACTGATGTCTGTATAGGTTATACTTCTTGTCTGTATAGGTTATACTTCATGTCTGTATAGGTTATACTTCATGTCTGTATAGGTTATACTTCATGTCTGTATAGGTTATACTTCATGTCTGTATAGGTTATACTTCATGTCTGTATAGGTTATACTTCTTGTCTGTATAGGTTATACTTCATGTCTGTATAGGTTATACTTCATGTCTGTATAGGTTATACTTCATGTCTACCTTGTATCCAGCACAGAATAAAGTTCTGAAACAAGGAATTAGGTAATTATATCGATACAGGGAAACTTTGCTTCTCCCCTTCAGTTACAAGTGGTTCACTCTAGTCACCTCATTGTTTCTAGTTACTTCCTCAAACAACAGCCCTACATTAACTACTGTATCTTGGTCATACTATACGACCAGACTCTTTGTTTTGAGGTACTTCCTCATAACAAAACCCTTTCATAAAACTGCAACAGTTGAGGGTAATGTTACATAGCTGACAAAAATATCCAACCACGTCCCAAATGGCACCCTATTCCCAATATAGTGCACTACTTTTGACCAGAGCCCTATGAGCCCATAGTGCACTAGCGAATAGGGTTCCATTTGGGACTCACAAACTGGCTCCTCTTGTCACTGTGAGAAATGACAAACTGTTGGACAACTGAAGAGAAGCATTTTAGGTTTATTTACATTGTTAGAAGAAATGGAAAAGGAAAACCCGTACTCACTGAAACAATCTTCTACAAAAAAAAAAGAACTATTGAGGAACTATTGAGTCTAGCAAAGCCAATTCTTTGTTCTTTATAGAACCAAAAATGGGTTGATTTTTATATGATCCTGCAAAGCAGAGGTGCCATGCCTAACGGGGGGCAGAAAGGGCACGTGAACCTTCAGATATATTTTTTTATAATAATTCAGATGTTAAATGAAGGCCTATCCATTTATTTTAAAAGAGCAATAGACTATTACGTCTACAAATAAACAAACTTGTCTTGACACACACACACACACACACACACACACACACACAGGTCATCTATTGGAAGAGGGATGAGACAGGCCACAGCACAGCCTACTAAAATAATAAAGTTGTCCCTCTCATGCATTGCTTCCATGTCTGTCCATTGGGGTTAACACCACAGTCAACAGTCAAACCCCCAGTTCCACTTTCAGCAATAGCATCTAATCTTAGAAAACGGCGTGGTTTCACAACGCCCTTGTCTTTCTCACTGATCGTATGTTACCTTCGACAACAATGGCTAAAGACAAAGAGGTTCTATAGACTACTTCTCTACGCCCACGTGTCTGTTTCAACCTTTTTCACCTAGGAGGAGAGAAGAGGGGAACAGACTGACGTCACGTATCTCGCCACCCTCCGCCGCCACATCATCCTCCTCTCAGCAGCAGCTCGACCCGGTGAAAGTGAACTGAATAGACAGAGAAGAGACGGAAAAGAAACCAAAACGTACAGAGGAACGATTCTCATATGCTTGCTTTTGGTCGTCGTTGATAAGGACCGTGCGCTAGTTCTAGAAAGAAGCTAGATGACATTCTAGCCGACGTTGTTACAATTGTAGCGTCTATAAGCTAGTCATTGTTTATGTCAAGGATATAAACTGTAACACATTGAGGTTTCAAGAACTATTGGAAAATGCTACAATCTCTAAATAGCAATTCCTGCGTGCGGTTGATACAAAGTCACAAATCGACATGGTATTTTTTGTTTCTAGTCTTGGGATATATTATTTTTCTTGTATTCGGAGCTGTTGTATTTTCATCGGTGGAACTGCCTTATGAAGACCGGCTAAGACAGGAGCTCCGAACCATCAAAAAACAGTTCCTCCAAGATAACGAATGTCTGTCGGAAGCACTTCTTGAGGAGTTTTTGGAGAAAGCGCTCGAGGCCAGTAACTATGGAGTGTCCATTCTCAATAACGCATCGGCAAATTGGAATTGGGACTTCACTTCCTCGCTCTTTTTCGCCAGTACTGTATTGTCTACCACAGGTGAGCCAGTCAGTGACCTATTTAAAGTGTACTACATCGCTGGAGGTAATGCAGGTTGCGCGTCATAGCTCGTTCTACGCATGCGCAGTGACATCCCTCCCAGAAATGAATAGGTTCCGTTCAGAAATGTGTTCTTCTTAATTAATATATTTTCGGAAAAATAAGGGATTGCTTGCATAAGTAGTTATGGATGATGGTTATACAGTTGATCATTGTCATAAACGTCTTGTTACTAGGCATACGACCTTCCTGAAAGCAGGTTACGTTTTGTTGCCTGTGACACTGAAATGTACCCTTTCGAGACACTGTACACCCAAGTAACACCTGGCTACGTTACCTGAGGTCAGCTCAGTGATGACAATACATACACAGGCCGACTAAATAGGCATACCCTCTAAAACACATTTCTGCATTGGCGCGGGAAGTATGGGTGCGTAGGGTGATGCAGCAGAATAACAAAAAAAGGAATACAAAAATATATAATATATTTTTCACAGAACTAGTGCACTGGGCCTTTACTAGTCCTGAATTAGCTGACCAATATAGGCGTCTGTGTCGGCTATGGGTGTCTGTGTCTGTCTGTCTGCCTGTCTGTGCGTTTATGCAGTGAGCAAGGGCTGGTTCTTTCTCACACAATGAACACATTGATCCTTTAAAAATAGCCTACCAGCCTGGGTGTGTCACAGAGGTGACACCACAGGTTCAAAAGTGGTTTGGCGAAAGTGTCTTTTCTGGGACCTGGAGTTTTTTCCTGATCTCATGACCTGGTCAGGTAAAACTCTGGGTCCTATTTGTAGGCAAAAAATATTATTATTCCCTTTTCATCTTTTACATTTTAGTCATTTAGTAGACACTCATCCAGAGTGACTTACAGTCAGTTAGTGCAGACATGTTTATTCTTTTTTCGTACTGGTCCCCTGTGGGAATCAAACCCACAACCCTGGCATTGCAAACGCCATCCGCTACCATCTGAGCTACACGGGACTATAGGACTATGTGACTATGTGACAATATGAGTATAGGACTATATGACTATGTGACTATATGACTATATAACAATATGACTATGACTATAGGGCTGGGGGTTTTCTTGTCAGTTCATGTGAATTGGAAACCCTTTCAAACTACCACAAACCTTGTTATTATTCATGTCCAAAGAGCCAGAGACAAAAACTTAAATGGAGAATATACTCTATAGTTTAGTTAAGCTGCAGCTGGTCCAGAACAGAGTGGCACATCTTGTTCTTCATGGTAATCAGAGGGCTAATAGTAAATACTATGCATGTCAGTCTCTCTTGTCTAAGAGCTGAGGAGAGACTGACTGCATCACTTCTTCTTTTTATAAGAAACAGCTCTGACGCACTCTTACCCCACCAGACATGCCACTAGGGGTCTTTTCATAGTCCCCAAATCCAGAACAAATTCAAGAAAGCATACAGTGTTATATAAAGCCATTATTGCATAGAAGTCCCTTCCATCTCTTACTGCTGAAATGAACAGCAAACCTGGTTTCAAAAAACAGATCAAGCAACACCTCACGGCACAATGCTTCTCCCCTATTTGACCTAGATATTTTGTGTTTGAATTGATATTTAGGCTACGTGTGCCATTTTTAAATGCATGTAGTTCTATCCTTGAGCTGTTCTTGTCTATTAATGTTCTGTATTATGTCATGTTTTTTGTAGACCCCATTAATAGTAGCTGCGGCTTTCGCAACAGCTAACGAGAATCCTAATAAAACACCAAATACTGAGTGAACTAACTATTATAGCAGGGCTGAGCCTTATGCAAAGAACGGTTAAACTAGCTAGGTTTCCATCCAATTGGCGATAGATGTTCATGCAAATATTTTCAAATCCACATAGAAAATATGCAAATTTTCCCAGCGGTGGTGTGTTTCCACCTAACGGATTTGTTGCTGATAAAATCAGTGGCTGGGGACTCCCAAGTGGTGCAATGATCTAAGGCACTGCATTGCAGTGTAGAGGTGTTACTACTGACCCGGGTTCATTCCTGGGCTGTGCCACAACCGACCGTGGCTGGTAGTCCCATAGGACGGCGCACAATTGGCCCAGCGTCGTCCGGATTAGGGGAGGGTTTGGCAGGGAAGGTGGCTTTATTTGGCTCATTGCGCCCTAGCGACTCTTTGAACTAGGCAAGTCAGTTAAAAACAAATTCTTATTTACAATGACAACGCTGGCCCAATTTTGCACTGCCCTATTGGACTCCCAATCACAGCCTGTTGTGATACAGCCTGGAATCGAACCAGGGTCTGTAGTGATGCCTCTAGCACTGAGATGCAGTGGCTTAGACCGCTGCGCCACTCAGGAGCCTGTTCGGCCCTCCTTTTTCTGTAGTCCACAATCAGCTCCTTTGTCTTGCTCACATTGAGGGAGAGGTTGTTGTCCTGGCGCCACACTGCCAGGTATCTGACTTCCTCCCTATAGGCTGTCTCATCAATGTCGGTAATCACTCATAATGTCAAAATGGAATTATGTTTGTAGACTTTTTTACAAAATAATTAAAAGTTAAAAGCTGAAATGACTTGAGTCAATAAGTTTTCAACCCCTTTGTTATGGCAAGCCTAAATAAGTGAATGAGTAAAAATGTGTTTAGCAAGTCACATAATAAGTTGCATGGACTCACTCTGTGTGCAGTAATAGTGTTTAAGATAATTGTTTTATGCCTACCTCATCTCTGTACCCCACACATACAATTATCTGTAATGTCTCTCAGACGAGCAAACATAAATTCAACCACAAAAACCACAGAGAAGTTTTCCAATGCCTCGCAAAGAAGGGTGCATATGGGTAAAAAAATAAAATAATGTGACATTGAATATCCCTTTGAGCATGTTGAAGTTATTCATTACACTCTGGATGGTGTATCAAACCGCCCAGTCACTACAAAGATAGTCATCCTTCCAAACTCAGTTGCCGGAGAGGAAGGAAACCACTCCGGGATTTCACCATGAGGCCAAAAGTGACTTTAAAACAGTTACAGAGTTTAATGGCTGTGATAGAAAACTGAGGATGGATCAACAACATTGTAGTTACTCCATAATACTATCCTAAAGAAGCAAGCCTGGAAAGTATATACAGTGCCTTCGGAAAGTATTCAGACCTCTTGACTTTTTCCACAGTTTGTTACGTTACATCCATATTCTAAAATTAAATAGTTTCTTCCCCTAATCAATCTACACACAATAGATCTCTCTGTATTTGCTCCGTTCATCTTTGCCTCAATCCTGACTAGTCTCCCAGTCCCTGCCGCTGAAAAACATCCCCACAGCATGATGCTGCCACCACCTTGCTTCGCTGTAGGGATGGTACCAGGGTTCAATCTTGGTTTCATCAGACCAGAGAATCTTGTTTCTCATGGTCTGAGAGTCTTTAGGTGCCTTTTGGCAAAACTCCAAGCATGCTGTCATGTGCTTTTACTGAGGAGTGGCTTCCGTCTGGCTACTCTACCATAAAGACCTGATTGATGGAGTGCTGCAGAGATGGTTGTCCTTCTGGAAGGTTCTCCCATCTCCACAGAGGAACTCTGGAGCTTTGTCAGAGGGACGATTGGGCCCTTCTCCCCCGATTGCTCAGTTTGGTCGGGCGGCCAGCTCTAGGAAGAGTCTTGGTGGTTCCAAACTTCTTCCATTTAAGAATGATGGAGGACACTGTGTTCTTTGGGACCTTCAATTCTGCAGAAATGTTTTGGTACCCTTCCCCAGATCTGTGCCTCTGACATGCACTGTCAACTGTGGGACTTTATATAGACAGGTGTGTGCCTTTCCAAATCATGTCCAATCAATTTAATTTACCACAGTAAAGTTGTAGAAACATCTCAGGGATGATCAATGGAAACAGGATGCCCCTGAGCTCAATTTCGAGTCTCATAGCAAAGGGTCTGAATACTTATGTAAATATTTTTTTATTTTTTTATTTTTATACATTTGCAAAAACATCTGAAAGCCTGTTTTTGTCTTATCGTTATGAGGTATTGTTTATAGATTGCTGATCATTTTTTTATTTAATGAATTTTAGAATAAGGCTATAACGTAACAAAATGTGGAAAAAGTCAAGGGGTCTGAATACTTTCTGAAGGCACTGTATATTCCAAAACATGCATTATGTTTGCAATAAGACACAAAGTAAAACTGCAAAAAAATGTGGCAAAGAAATTAACTTTATGTCCTGAATACAAAGCATTATGTTTGGGGCAAATCCAACACAACGCATCACTGAGTAGTACCATATTATAAGCATGGTGGTGGCTGCATCATGTTATGGGTATGCTTGTCATCGGCAAGGACTAGGGAGTTTTTATGGTAAAAAATGGAATAGAGTTAAGCGCAGGCAAAAAGCTTGGTTCAGTCTGCTTTCCAACAGACAATGGGAGACAAACTCACCTTTCAGCATTACAAAGCCTAAAACACAAGGCCAAATATACAATGGATTTGCTTAGCAAGATGACATTGAATGTTCCTGAGTGGCCGAGTTACAGTTTTGACTTCATCTATGGCAAGACTTGAAAATGGCTGTCTAGCAATGATCAACAACCAACTTGACAGAGATTGAAGAATATTCAAAAGAATAATGTGCAAATATTGTACAACAGGTGTTCAAAGCTCTTACAGACTCACCCAGAAAGACACACAGCTGTAATCACTGACAAAGGTGATTCTAACATGTATGGACTAACATTTCTAAAAACATGCTTTCCCTTAGTCATTATGAGGTTTTGTGTGTAGGTGAGTGAGAAAACCAAATACATTTAATCCATTTTGAAATCACAAACAAAACGTGGAATAAGTCAAGGGGTATGAATACTTGCTGAAGGCACCGTAATTCCTCAATTTCATGTGAGCCAAACATTTAAAATGACAAAATATTGAGTGTATCTAGGCCTAACATAACATACAGACTGTCGAGTTGGGCCGTTGTAGGCCTTCATTTTAAATAAGAATTTGTTCTTAACTGACTTGCCTAGTTAAATAAAGGTTCAATTTAAAACGACACATTTTAAATAGTTGTAGCCTATAATAGAATCCTTATCTTGTAGCCTATTGCATAAAGGACTAAAGGACTACGTTAGTTTTATGACTCTGTAGAACTTTGGCCCTAACCCAAGGTATATGAAGACACTCAGAAGTGAAGCTATCTTTGACTCTGTGTTTTCAACATCTAGCCCATTTTGAAATGAGTGTCTGTGACTTCATGTCACACCTTAGTTCCCAGGTGATACATAGGCTTAGTGGGTGGTCCCATGTGTTTAGACCAGAGTTTAATTGACATCTTTGCCAATTGGGATAGGCCTTAAGCTGGAAACTAAGAGTGTGCCGATTGCAGACAATCTGGTTTTACAAGATTTAGGGGACCCATTGTTATGCAATACTTCCATGAAGTGAAATACATTCACAACAACTCAAATCAAATCAAATCAAATTGTATTCGTTACATACACGTATTTAACAGATGTTATTGCGGGTGTAGCGAAATGCTTGTGTTTCTAGCTCTGACAGTGCAGTAATATCTAATAATTTCACAACATCTACCCAATACACACAAATCTAAGTAAAGGAATGGAATTAAGAAAATATAAAGTCACCACCACAGTTCCTTCTCAGAAAGTCATATGTTTGTCACAAAGGAAGTTATGTTTGTTTTCATTGCATCAATGAAACACAACAAAATACACAATAGTCATAATACAGCATTAAAAAGTAAAGTACAATGGATAGGTATGGAGGGCCTAGAGGATAGGGATGGAGGGCCTAGAGGATAGGGATGGAGGGCCTAGAGGATAGGGATGGAGGGCCTAGAGGATGGGGATGGAGGGCCTAGAGGATAGGGATGGAGGGCCTAGAGGATATGGATGGAGGGCCTAGAGGATATGGATGGAGGGCCTAGAGGATAGGGATGGAGGGCCTAGAGGATAGGGATGGAGGGCCTAGAGGATGGGGATGGAGGGCCTAGAGGATATGGATGGAGGGCCTAGAGGATATGGATGGAGGGCCTAGAGGATATGGATGGAGGGCCTAGAGGATGGGGATGGAGGGCCTAGAGGATGGGATGGAGGGCCTAGAGGATATGGATGGAGGGCCTAGAGGATGGGGATGGAGGGCCTAGAGGATGGGGATGGAGGGCCTAGAGGATAGGGATGGAGGGCCTAGAGGATATGGATGGAGGGCCTAGAGGATGGGGATTTGAGGGCCTAGAGGATGGGGATGGAGGGCCTAGAGGATAGGGATGGAGGGCCTAGATGATACGGATGGAGGGCCTAGAGGATAGGGATGGAGGGCCTAGAGGATATGGTTGGAGGGCCTAGAGGATGGGGATGGAGGGGCTAGAGGATGGGGATTTGAGGGCCTAGAGGATGGGGATGGAGGGCCTAGATGATAGGGATGGAGGGCCTAGATGATAGGGATGGAGGGCCTAGAGGATAGGGATGGAGGGCCTAGAGGATATGGATGGAGGGCCTAGAGGATGGGGATGGAGGGCCTAGAGGATGGGGATGGAGGGCCTAGAGGATATGGATGGAGGGCCTAGAGGATATGGATGGAGGGCCTAGAGGATTGGGATGGAGGGCCTAGAAGATGGGGATGGAGGGCCTAGAGGATAGGGATGGAGGTAAAGAGGTGGTATTACTGCAGTGAAGAGGTGGTATTACTGCAGTAAAGAGGTGGTATTCAATCTCATTCAATCTCTTTCAACTTTTTGTAGGCTCTTCTTATCATAACCATCCATCACATTACTTCCTGGCACAGTGTTTTTAGTGTCACCATTCACTGATAGAGATTGTGTGTTAAGTAGGCTACATCAGTTCAGAAAAGATGACATAGTCTTGGAGTTAGACTCCTGCCAGAGCCAAGCATCATATGAAGATGATAATATAACTACAGGCAGTGAGTATGATATGCTATACCGCATCCCCTGGAGGAAGAAACCCAGAACCCAGACAGGCTGGGGAAGAGGGTGAGGAGGTGGTAAGATATCAGAACCCAGACAGGTTGAGTGGTGTGGTGTGCTGGGGCGCCAACATAAAGGCTGGTGATGCTTCTCGGGTAAATAAGCTGATCAGGAAGGCTAGCTCTGTTCTGGGGATTAGCCTTGACACTCTAGAGGAGGTGGCGGAGAGACGGATCCTGGCCAAACTGCTGGCCATCATGGACAACGTCACTCACCCTCTGCATGCCATGGTTATGATGCAGAGGAGCACTTTCAGTCACAGACCGATCCTACCACGGTGTGACAGAGAGCGGTACATGAGGTCCTTCCTGCCGGCGGCTATTAGACTATTTAATGCCTCACCGGGGTGCCGTGCCGTCGGCAACATAGACCTGGAACTGTTAGGGTGTTAGGACCTAGTTTAACAATTCTGCATCCATCCGTGAGTAACTCTGGTCTGTAATCACTCATTCACTCAGGACTTATTCATTCAGCACTCATTCATTCAGGACTGTATATACATATTCATGTACAGTTGTTATATCATATCACATGCAATATTGTAAGTAATTCTTGGACTGAACTTACAGTTGAAGTCGGAAGTTTACATACACCTTAGCCAAATACATTAAAACTCAGTTTTTCACAATTCCTGACATTTAATCCTAGTAAGTATTCCCTGTTTTAGGTCAGTTAGGATCAGCACTTTATTTTAAGAATGTGAAATGTCAGAATAATAGTAGAGAGAATGATTTATTTCAGCTTTTATTTCTTTCATCACATTCCCAGTGGGTCAGAAGTTTACATACATTCAATTAGTATTTGGTAGCATTGCCTTTAAATTGTTTAACTTGGGTCAAATGTTTCAGGTAGCCTTCCACAAGTTTCCCATAATAAGTTGGGTGAATTTTGGCCCATTCCTCCTGACAGAACTAGTGTAACTGAGTCAGGTTTGTAGGGCTCCTTGCTCGCACACGCTTTTTCAGTTCTTCCCACAAATGTTCTATAGGATTGAGCTTTGTGATGGCCACTCCAATACCTTTGTTGTGCTTAAGCCATTTTCCACAACTTTGGAAGTATGCTTGGGGTCATTTGGAAGACCCATTTGCAACCAAGCTTTATCTTCCTGACTGATGTCTTGAGATGTTGCTTCAATATATTCACATAATTTTCCTTCGTCATGATGCCATCTATATTGTGAAGTGCATGATGGTCATTATGGCCAAACAGTTATATTTTTGTTTCATCAGACCAGAGGACATTTCTCCAAAAAGTACGATATTTGTCCCCATGTGCAGTTGCAAACTGTAGTCTTGCTTTTTTTTGGTGGTTTTGGAGCAGTGGATTCTTCCTTGCTGAGCGGCCTTTCAGGTTATGTCGATATAGGACTCGTTTTAATGTGGATATAGATACTTTTGTACCTGTTTCCTCCAGCATCTTCACAAGGTCCTTTGCTGTTGTTCTGGGATTGATTTGCACTTTTCACACCAAAGTACATTAATCTCTAAGAGACAGAATGCGTCTCCTTCCTGAGCGGTATGACGGCTGCGTGGTCCCATGGTGTTTATACTTGTGTACTATTGTTTGTACAGATGAACGTGGTACCTTCAGGCATTTGGAAATTGCTCCCAAGGATGAACCAGACTTGTGGAGGTCTACAATTTCTTTTTAGAGGTCTTGGCTGATTTCTTTAGATTTTCCCATGATGTCGAGCAAAGAGGCACTGAGTTTGAAGGTAGGCCTTGAAATACATCCACGGGTACACCTCCAATTGACTCAAATGATGCCAATTAGCCTATCAGAAGCTTTTAAAGCCATCAATAAATTTTCTGGAATTTTCCAAGCTGTTTAAAGGCACAGTCAACTAAGTGTATGTAAACTTCTGACCCACTGTAACTGTGATCTATCTATCTATCTATCTGTCTGTCTGTCTGTCTGTCTGTCTGTCTGTCTGTCTGTCTGTCTGTCTGTGTCTATCTATCTATCTATCTATCTATCTATCTATAACTGCCTTGTACGTGGTTCTGCTGTGCAATAGGCTAAAGTCATCTCTACTACTGCCTTGTATGTGTAGATTATTAAAGTGAGGAAAATATTTGGCAAGTAGGTAACACTTTACTTTAAGGTTGGTCTTAACTAGTATCAATATTATATTAACATTTTGTTAGATAATGCTGTACTTTAACATTGATCAAGAACTTAATTAAACACTGCTTTGTGTTTCCTCCAGGATACGGCCACACCGCTCCACTCTCCGACGGGGGAAAAGCTTTCTGTATCGTCTACTCTGTGCTCGGCATCCCCTTCACCCTCCTCTTCCTCACCGCCGTGGTCCAACGCATAATGATCTTCAGCACCCGCAGGCCCATCATGTACGTGTCCACCCGCTGGGGCCTGTCCAAACCTCTGGTAGCCGTGGTCCACGCCACGCTCCTCGCCATCCTGGCCGCTTCCTGTTTCTTCCTCATCCCGGCGGCCATCTTCTCCTCCCTAGAGGAGAACTGGAACTTCCTGGAGAGTTTCTACTTCTGTTTTATATCACTCAGTACCATTGGACTGGGAGATTACGTACCAGGAGAGTCCTTCAACCAGAGGTTCAGACAGCTCTATAAAGTGGGCATCACTGGTGAGTGTTAAAGTTTGTTTGCTTGGATCTCTTTTATCCCACAATGGAGGCTAGTCTACCAAGAGTCCATGAAAGGTTGATGAATGATCCAGAACTGGGTTGTCCAAATTAACGTGAACTTAAATAACTAGATAAATAAAGATACAGCAACAGCCAATACCTTGAGTCTCTGGATGCTATTGGACAGGTTAGTCTTGAGGTTCTGGATGCTATTGGACAGGTTAGTCTTGAGGTTCTGGATGCTATTGGACAGGTTAGTCTTGAGGTTCTGGATGCTATTGGACAGGTTCGTCTTGCTCTTCAGAAGCCAAAAACCCAGAAGCCTTTTGGCCTGAAAGAGAAGACAGCCTCTGGCTAAGAATAAATAAAAAGCCTGTTCTGGCTGACTCTGAGACAGGAGAGTCTTCACATATCTTTCCTGAACATCCCCTATTCCCTCATCAGTATATTTAGTCACATACAAAATACAAAAAAAGGCTTTGCAAAGCCCATCATTGCAGACTTTTACATTAATGTAGACTGATATTGCCATTCAGAGTCTGTAGTTGATCTAAATTCTAGTTAAATAAGGATCATGATAATAATGATCTAATCTATTATTTGGAAAACCAATACCAAAACCTTTCTACTGACTACATATGTCTTGCTGGGATTATCAGCGCCCTCTCCCTCCATCTAGTGGTTATATTAGGTCACTGCAATAGAAAAACAAATGTTGATGAACTGAGTCAGCTGAGGGTCTCAATGAGTTAGTGATGAGTTGGAGAAGACGAGAGCTTATATTTCTATCATAATATGCATGTGAGGATATGAACAATAAACATTAATGACCAGAGATATTCACTCTCTCAATTCAATATAATAAAATTGCATGACAAGTTAAATTACTTACATTGTCAAAGTATACATATAATAACATCTCTCTCTCTCTCTCTCTCTCTCTCTCTCTTTTCCCTCTCTTTCTCAACGCTTTTCCAGTCTACCTCCTCCTGGGCCTGGTCGTGATGCTGGTGGTCCTGGAGACGTTCTGTGAGCTGCAGCAACTGAAGACCCTGAGGAAGATGTTCTATCTGAAGAAGGAGAAACCACAGGACCACTTGGCTATACTGGAGCATGACCATCTGGCCTTCACTGCCGTGTCCCACCGGAACAACTCCACCTCGCTCAGGGAGGACAAGACCAAGAATGTGCCCTTTGTTAGTGACCCCGAGCTGGCCTCGCCCGGCGGGGACGACCCCATGATCGGCTAGCAGAGGGGTGGGGATAGTTAAAATGTTGGGGTGAAACTAGGGAAGGACAAGGAGAGTAGAAGTGTAGTAGGAGGGAGTGAAAGTAAGGTTGCATCCCAATACTCTATCCTTCTTCTGAAGTGTGCACTTGATGACTGCCTACCATGAATTCTCTCTATGCGAAACTCTGTAACGTTAGCTGAAAATCAATGAGAAGGGTAGAGAATCGGAATGCAGCCTATGAAGGAAGGTGGGGGGGGAGGGGTGATATCAGGGACTCCCATAGGACAGTAGAAGGCTATTTGAGAGAACATCATAACTTAAGCTTCAGCAAAAGGATACATTTTAAAAACAAAAGCTTGACTTCAAACCACTGTTATTAATATTGAGATTGAACAATTGTATTTTAGCCCTTTATCATGCATGGGAAACGTAACTATCCCTCTATTAATGACACTAGACATATAGCCTTCATATGTCTAGTTGATATGTACGCTGGTTAACTTAACGATAAGGGAAATGCCTGCCTTACTATCCTCGCTCAGAACAGCCCTGCTATCTATCTACTGTTCTTATATAGACTAACACTTGAAGCCCATATCTATCACACTCATAGTGAGTTATAATGCAGTCATAATGTGTTATGAGCACAGTTATAAACACATAGATATGGGCTTCATAGAAAGTCCTACTGACTTGACAATAGCACATTAGGGAACATGTAATAGGACATCCACCTGGGGAATGGAAGTTAATATCACATTATACTGTTAGAGTCTGTACACATAGTACTGTTAGAGTCTGTACACATAGTACTGTTAGAGTCTGTACACATAGTACTGTTAGAGTCTGTACACATAGTACTGTTAGAGTCTGTACACATAGTACTGTTAGAGTCTGTACACATAGTACTGTTAGAGTCTGTACACATAGTACTGTTAGAGTCTGTACACATAGTACTGTTAGAGTCTGTACACATAGTACTGTTAGAGTCTGTACGCATAGTACTGTTAGAGTCTGTACACATAGTACTGTTAGAGTCGCACATTTCATCATTATGAATGCCCTGAATATGAATTACAGGAAGATGTTTCTTTAATGCTAAGTTAAAGTACCGTTTGCAATGTTATTTTGAGGTAGTTAAAAAAATAATTTATATATTTCACCTTTATTTAACCAGGTAGGCCAGTTGAGAACAAGTTCTCATTTACAACTGCGACCTGGCCAAGATGAAGCAAAGCAGTGCGACAAAAACAATAATACAGAGTTACACATGGGATAAACAAACGTACAGTCAATAACACAATAGAAAATCTATGTACAGTGTGTGCAAATGTAGTAAGATTAGGAAGGTAGGGCAATAAATAGGCCATAGTGGTGAAATAATTACAATTTAGCATTAACACTGGAGTGATAGATGTGCAGATGATGATGTGCAAATAGAGATACTGGAGTGCAAATGAGCAAAAATAATACAAATGGGGATGAGGTAGTGGAGTAGGCTATTTACAGATGGGCTGTGTACAGGAGCAGTGATCGGAAAGCTGAGTGAGATGGTAGTCTCCAGCTTCAATGATTTCTTCAATTCGTTCCAGTCATTAGCAGAGGAGAACTGGAAGGAATGGTGGCCAAAGTAGGTGTTGGCTTTGGGGATGACCAGAGAAATATACAGTTGAAGTCGGAAGTTTACATACACATTAGCCGAATACATTTAAACTCAGTTTTTCACAATTCCTGACATTTAATGGTAAAAATTCCCTGTTTTAGGTCAGTTAGCTTTTATTTCTTTCATCACATTCCCAGTGGGTCAGAAGTTTACATACACTCAATTAGTATTTGGTAGCATTGCCTTTAAATTGTTTAACTTGGGTCAAACGTTTCGGGTAGTCTTCCACAAGCTTCCCACAATAAGTTGGGTGAATTTTGGCCCATTCCTCCTGACAGAACTGGTGTAACTGAGTCAGGTTTGTAGGCCTCCTTACTCACACGCTTTTTCAGTTCTGCCAACAAATATTCTATTGGATTGAGGTCAGAGCTTTGTGATGGCCACTCCAATACCTTGACTTTGTTGTCTTTAAGCCATTTTGCCACAACTTTGGAAGTATGCTTGGGGTCATTGTGCATTTGGAAGACCCATTTGCGACCAAGCTTTAACTTCCTGACTGATGTCTTGAGATGTTGCTTCAATATATCCATATAATTTTCCTTCCTCATGATGCCATCTATATTGTGAAGTGCACCAGTCCTTCCTGCAGCAAAGCACCCCCACAACATGATGCTGCCACCCACGTGCTTCACGGTTGGGATGGTGTTCTTCGGCTTGCAAGCCTACCCCTTTTTCCTCCATACATAACGATGGTCATTATGGCCAAACAGTTCTATTTTTGTTTAATTAGACCAGAGGACATTTCTCCAAAAGGTACGATCTTTGTCCCCATGTGCAGTTGCAAACCGTAGTCTGGCTTTTTTATGGTGGTTTTGGAGAAGTGGCTTCTTCATTGCTGAGCGGCCTTTCAGCTTATGTCGATATAGAACTCATTTTACTGTGGATATAGATACTTTTGTACCAGTCCTTTGCTGTTGTTCTGGGATTGATTTGCACTTTTTGCACCAAAGTACGTTCATCTCTAGGAGACAGAACGCGTCTCCTTCCTGAGTGGTATGACGGCTGCGTGGTCCCATGGTGTTTATACTTGCGTACTACAGATGAACGTGGTACCGTCAGGCATTTGGAAATTGCTCCCAAGGATGAACCAGACTTGTGGAGGTCTACAATTGTTTTTCTGAGGTCTTGGCTGATTTCTTTTGATTTTCCCATGAGGCACGGAGTTTGAAGGTAGGCCTTGAAATACATCCACAGGTACACCTCCAATTGACTCAAATTATGTCGATTAACCTATTAGAAGCCATGACATCATTTTCTGGAATTTTCCAAGCTGTTTAAAGGCACAGTCAGCTTAGTGTATGTAAACGTCTGACCCACTGGAATTGTGATATAGTGAATTATAAGTTAAATAATCTGTCTGTAAACAATTGTTGGAAGAATTACTTTGTCATGCACAAAGTAGATGTACTAACCGACTTGCCAAAACTATAGTTTTTTTATCAGGAAATCTGTGGAGTGGTTGAAAAATGAGTTTTAATGACTTCAACCTAAGTGTAAGTAAACTTCCGACTTCAACTATACCTGCTGGAGCGCATGCTACGGGTAGGTGTTGACTAGCACTGTACTGTGTGTATTTATCATGTTGATTTGTCTGAAAGAAAGGGACTTACTGTGCCTAATATAAGGTTTATTGTATGTTAAAGAGACTTACTGTGCCTAATGTGTGGTTTATTTCAGCAATAAGGCCAGAGGGGGTATGGTATATGACCAATATACCTCGGCTAAGGGCTATTCTTACACATGACGCAACACAGATTGCCTGGACACAGCCCTTAGCCATGGTATATTGGCCATTGCTATTATAAACTGGTTACCAACGTAATTAGGGCAGTCAAAATAAATGTTTTGTCATAGCCGTGGTATACGGTCTGTTATACTACGGCTGTCAGCCAATCAGCATTCAGGGCTAGACCCACCCAAAGGGACAGTTCAAAAGGGAAGGAGATAAAGGAAGGTCACTGCGAGGAGAAATGATGCTGTATACAACCAACAAAAGGTTCAGTGACTCATCTCATATGGCCCTCATAAAGCACCTTATTGTTTCAATCATTTGAACACAGCAGGTTACTGTACACCTTATTTGACACCACTCAGAAATGGGAAATGACCGTGTTGAACATTTTGTACCAAAAATGATTGGTTCTGGAAAGTACAAAAGTTATATTGTGTACTTCAGATTTAAGTGAGAGGACAAAGGTCAACAACTGAATTCAGAAGTGATGTTGTTGTTAGTAGGCTGGCAGTGTGTGTACAGATGTAGGATCTTAATTTGACCAGTATTGTCGCAGCAAAATAATCCTGCAGCAAAAGGATTTTAACGTTTAGTCCATAATGTTGCTTGATTTGTGGTTAGGCAATTAGCTGGCCAAAAGTAGGCTCAATGAAAAGTGCAATACTGTTAATATAACTGTGTGTTAGTGTGAGTTTTCAGTGAATGTATGTAAATCATGAAGCTCATCTGCAACAAAAGAGTGATCAAATTAAGAGCCTACATCTGTAAAGCTTCAGGACTGCTCTGTGACAGACAAGAAAAGTCTGATTATTTGATACTGCAAATCAATATTTGAATATAAACTATTTTTGAACTATTTTAGAAAGAGCTTAGTATTTCTGGGGAATGTTAAGAGGAGTGTTTACAAATGTGTGTTTGTAATTTATGCAGATGATGATTCAAATAAAGGTACTCCATGAGAGACTCAGTGTGAGAGGAACTTGACGATAGAAAACACAGATTGACAGCAGGCAGACAGGACTGCATTACAGTAAAATGCAGTATAAACATTTCCCTGGACAACTCTTTAACTCATTTGTAATAGCTACATTATAATGAACTGACATATATTGCCCAAATTAAGATCTACAAAAATGTACTTAATTAAGATTTAAGTTAAGATCAGGGAACATTAATTTATTTGTCATGATGTCTCCCTGTATTTGGTAGTATTATTTATAAGACAGACTATATCAACACAACTCAATCATACTATACATTTTTCAGATGGGACAGACTTCTTAGACCACAAGACCCCATCTAATTGTATTGTACCAGACAGGAACTGCTGTCCGTTGAGAATGTAGACATTTTATTTGAACAAATGTTTGTATTATGTTGTGCGGAATTCTGTTTTATCAATCGTATCAGAATGTTTCAGCCTTTTTTTTTTGTTGAAAAAATATTTTACATCGCACAATGATAGAATGAGTAAAAGCAACAATGTATTGTTTTGAATACCAGTTGAGCAAACAGAGGAATTGTATGTAATCGTGTTGGAACTTTGTTAATTGGCCAAAAGGGAGAATTACAATCTCCCCCTGGTCAACAATATTTTTTTAATGTGTTAAATATACTGTTTGCAAGACATTCTTATATTCTTTAAATTATTATAGACATGCCACATTGGTCTTATAGCAACTGTAACAGTCCTGGTGTTACTGTAGGGTGTTGGTCTTATAGCAACTGTAACAGTCCTGGTCAGTGTTACTGTAGGGTGTTGGTCTTATAGCAACTGTAACAGTCCTGGTCAGTGTTACTGTAGGGTGTTGGTCTTATAGCAACTGTAACAGTCCTGGTGTTACTGTAGGGTGTTGGTCTTATAGCAACTGTAACAGTCCTGGTCAGTGTTACTGTAGGGTGTTGGTCTTATAGCAACAGTAACAGTCCTGGTCAGTGTTACTGTAGGGTGTTGGTCTTATAGCAACTGTAACAGTCCTGATCAGTGTTACTGTAGGGTGTTGGTCTTATAGCAACAGTAACAGTCCTGGTGTTACTGTAGGGTGTTGGTCTTATAGCAACTGTAACAGTCCTGATCAGTGTTACTGTAGGGTGTTGGTCTTATAGCAACAGTAACAGTCCTGGTGTTACTGTAGGGTGTTGGTCTTATAGCAACTGTAACAGTCCTGATCAGTGTTACTGTAGGGTGTTGGTTTTATAGCAACTGTAACAGTCCTGGTCAGTGTTACTGTAGGGTGTTGGTCTTATAGCAACTGTAACAGTCCTGGTCAGTGTTACTGTAGGGTGTTGGTCTTATAGCAACAGTAACAGTCCTGGTCAGTGTTACTGTAGGGTGTTGGTCTTATAGCAACTGTAACAGTCCTGGTCAGTGTTACTGTAGGGTGTTGGTCTTATAGCAACAGTAACAGTCCTGGTCAGTGTTACTGTAGGGTGTTGGTCTTATAGCAACTGTAACAGTCCTGGTCAGTGTTACTGTAGGGTGTTGGTCTTATAGCAACAATAACAGTCCTGGTCAGTGTTACTGTAGGGTGTTGGTCTTATAGCAACTGTAACAGTCCTGGTCAGTGTTACTGTAGGGTGTTGGTCTTATAGCAACAGTAACAGTCCTGGTCAGTGTTACTGTAGGGTGTTGGTCTTATAGCAACAGTAACAGTCCTGGTCAGTGTTACTGTAGGGTGTTGGTCTTATAGCAACTGTAACAGTCCTGGTCAGTGTTACTGTAGGGTGTTGGTCTTATAGCAACTGTAACAGTCCTGTTGTTACTGTAGGGTGTTGGGCTTATAGCAACTGTAACAGTCCTGATCAGTGTTACTGTAGGGTGTTGGTCTTATAGCAACTGTAACAGTCCTGTTGTTACTGTAGGGTGTTGGGCTTATAGCAACTGTAACAGTCCTGATCAGTGTTACTGTAGGGTGTTGGTCTTATAGCAACTGTAACAGTCCTGTTGTTACTGTAGGGTGTTGGGCTTATAGCAACTGTAACAGTCCTGATCAGTGTTACTGTAGGGTGTTGGTCTTATAGCAACTGTAACAGTCCTGTTGTTACTGTATGGTGTTGGTCTTATAGCAACTGTAACAGTCCTGGTCAGTGTTACTGTAGGGTGTTGGTCTTATAGCAACTGTAACAGTCCTGTTGTTACTGTAGGGTGTTGGTCTTATAGCAACTGTAACAGTCCTGGTCAGTGTTACTGTAGGGTGTTGGTCTTATAGCAACTGTAACAGTCCTGTTGTTACTGTAGGGTGTTGGTCTTATAGCAACTGTAACAGTCCTGGTCAGTGTTACTGTAGGGTGTTGGTCTTATAGCAACTGTAACAGTCCTGATCAGTGTTACTGTAGGGTGTTGGTCTTATAGCAACTGTAACAGTCCTGTTGTTACTGTAGGGTGTTGGTCTTATAGCAACTGTAACAGTCCTGGTCAGTGTTACTGTAGGGTGTTGGTCTTATAGCAACTGTAACAGTCCTGTTGTTACTGTAGGGTGTTGGTCTTATAGCAACTGTAACAGTCCTGGTCAGTGTTACTGTAGGGTGTTGGTCTTATAGCAACTGTAACAGTCCTGTTGTTACTGTAGGGTGTTGGTCTTATAGCAACTGTAACAGTCCTGGTCAGTGTTACTGTAGTGTGTTGGTCTTATAGCAACTGTAACAGTCCTGATCAGTGTTACTGTAGTGTGTTGGTCTTATAGCAACTGTAACAGTCCTGGTCAGTGTTACTGTAGTGTGTTGGTCTTATAGCAACTGTAACAGTCCTGGTCAGTGTTACTGTAGTGTGTTGGTCTTATAGCAACTGTAACAGTCCTGGTCAGTGTTACTGTAGGGTGTTGGTCTTATAGCAACTGTAACAGTCCTGGTCAGTGTTACTGTAGGGTGTTGGTCTTATAGCAACTGTAACAGTCCTGGTCAGTGTTACTGTAGGGTGTTGGTCTTATAGCAACTGTAACAGTCCTGGTCAGTGTTACTGTAGGGTGTTGGTCTTATAGCAACTGTAACAGTCCTGGTGTTACTGTAGGGTGTTGGTCTTATAGCAACTGTAACAGTCCTGGTCAGTGTTACTGTAGTGTGTATGTTTTATTTCAGTCTCCTATGTTTCTGTGCAACAACACAATACATGTTTATTATCGTCCTCTGTTTGGTTTCTCATAGAAATAAATGCAGATTCAGACTCTTATAATGCAGGATAGGGAATATACTGTTGTGGAACTGTTTGAACGATATGGCTGTAATTTTCAAACCATTACATATGCCACATTGGTCTAATTGCACACAAAACTGTAAATGTGGAAATATAATGTAGAGGGAAACCAGCATGCTCTTATCATCAGGCTACAATGATTCATGTGATATAATGACTACATAATTGAAGGAAACCGTTACGTCACTGAGCTCCTACTACTTATTAAGTAAGATATGTTAGTCAGACAATACTGTTCTATTAAAGAGTTGCCCTCTCTTAGCCTGGTCTGTTTCTGCATCTTGTATGACATTTCCATGAGGAGTTGGCACGAGAGCAGAAACTCTCTCTCACTCTGTGCTTTTCACAGTCAAATTGTGTCCTCACGGAAAACACGAGAGTGGTGGGAGACAGAGGGGGGAGAGAGAGGGAAAGAGAGACAGGGACTTGCTCTAGTTTTTACAGACAGCTTGGATAACAAACGTGTTACAGTAAGAAGATTTACACAATACACTGTCAATATGGAGTTCATAGGACTCCTCAGTCCTTCTCCTCAGTCCTTCTCCTCAGTCCTTCTCCTCAGTCCTTCTCCTCAGTCCTTCTCCTCAGTCCTTCTCCTCAGTCCTTCTCCTCAGTCCTTCTCCTCAGTCCTTCTCCTCAGTCCTTCTCCTCAGTCCTTCTCCTCAGTCCTTCTCCTCAGTCCTTCTCCTCAGTCCTTCTCCTCAGTCCTTCTCCTCAGTCCTTCTCCTCAGTCCTTCTCCTCAGTTCTATCTCTTCCTTCCAGCACTCTTTATTTTCATTCTGTTTGGTCTTGTCTGTCTGAGCTGTTGTCTCTGATCCCATTATATAAAAAACCAATGCTGAGCACAGAGCACCACACACACACACACACACACACACACACACACACACACACACACACACTAGCCTGATGTTCAGTCCAATGCATGTGAGGATATGAACGATGGAGGGAGAGAGATGAAATGGCAATATTAATGAAGTGGAATATTTCTGCTCTCTCTATCTCTCTCTCTCTCTCTCTCTCTCTCTCTCTCTCTCTCTCTCTCTCTCTCTCTCTCTCTGTATCTCTCTAATTAGTGTCTATTTAAAGCTGTGTCAGGAGGAGATTACACTGATTGACTAATTTCATCTGGCAATATGAATACTGAATAGGCCTACTGAATAAGATCTATGACCTCAATTTATTTTATTTTATTCACTTTATCCCTGAGGGGGACAATTGAACATTTTCTCTATCTTCTGTGTGGTCTAGAATGTAGAGACCTGTGCCTGTTCTAGAATGTAGAGACCTGTGCCTGTTCTAGAATGTAGAGACCTGTGCCTGTTCTAGAATGTAGAGACCTGTGCCTGTTCTAGAATGTAGAGACCTGTGTCTGTTCTAGAATGTAGAGACCTGTGTCTGTTCTAGAATGTAGAGACCTGTGCCTGTTCTAGAATGTAGAGACCTGTGTCTGTTCTAGAATGTAGAGACCTGTGCCTGTTCTAGAATGTAGAGACCTATGCCTGTTCTACAATGTAGAGACCTGTGCCTATATATCGTCACAACCAGTGAACAACACAATCCTACATCTACCCAAGCAAGTACAGTATCGCAAATGTTTCAGAAGACATTGTTGGAGAATGTCTAAAGTTGAAGTGTACCACAATGAGAATTGATTATGGTCTTGCCTCTGGGAGTATATAGCTGAGAGGAGAGGCATTATGCAAGATGAACTTGATTGCCTCCTCTTGAGCGGAGCGGAGACACACTGTGTTTAAGTCCCAAATGGCACCCTATTTGCTATGTAATGCACTACTTTTGACCAGGCCTCATAGGGCTCTTGTCAAAAGCAGAGCACTATATAGGGAACAGGGTGCCATTTGGGATGCAGGACACTGCCGATGATGGGTGTTGACCTGCCTACCTATTGATGACTGGACTGCACTTCTTTGCTAGAGTAAGCATAGGTTCCCCTGGCCTCTCCTCGCAGGTTCACACACACACACACACACACACACACACACACACACACACACACACACACACACACACACACACACACACACACACACACACACACACACACACACACACACCTATACCCCCCCTACCAACACACATACACACCCTCCAATCAATGCAAAATAAATCTTTAAAATAAACACCACCCTGCCAGCCAGGCCGTTGTACTTCTGCATCTCTGCAGTCCAGTCCAGACAGGAGCCCGAAGGATGCCGACACAATGCAGGGGAGAGAGCAGCACAGAGCAGGAGGGAAGTACGGGACTGGAACCTACAGTTACGGGCAACGACCATACCAGGGCCATGCAAGGTACCTGGACCACTACTCCAATACTCCACTTAACACCATACTCATTCATAGTGTTGCAGTTCTTCACGATAGGACTCATTTTTATTTAACTAAAGTGTTACAGTGTTCTCCATCTCACTTTTGATTGACAGGTTTGAAATTCATTAACGTTAGTGAAGCAAATGTTTTTTCTGAATACGGGGAAAATATGGGGAAACATTTAGACTGTAGAGTAGACTATGGGAAAACATTTAGACTGTAGAGTAGACTATGGGGAAACACTTAGACTGTAGAGTAGACTATGGGGAAACATTTAGACTGTAGAGTAGACTATGGGAAAACATTTAGACTGTAGAGTAGACTATGGGGAAACATTTAGACTGTAGAGTAGACTATGGGAAAACATTTAGACTGTAGAGTAGACTATGGGGAAACATTTAGACTGTAGAGTAGACTATGGGGAAACACTTAGACTGTAGAGTAGACTATGGGGAAACATTTAGACTGTAGAGTAGACTATGGGGAAACATTTAGACTGTAGAGTAGACTATGGGGAAACATTTAGACTGTAGAGTAGACTATGGGAAAACATTTAGACTGTAGAGTAGACTATGGGGAAACACTTAGACTGTAGAGTAGACTATGGGGAAACATTTAGACTGTAGAGTAGACTATGGGGAAACATTTAGACTGTAGAGTAGACTATGGGGAAACATTTAGACTGTAGAGTAGACTATGGGGAAACACTTAGACTGTAGAGTAGACTATGGGAAAACATTTAGGCTGTAGAGTAGACTATGGGGAAACATTTAGACTGTAGAGTAGACTATGGGGAAACATTTAGACTGTAGAGTAGACTATGGGGAAACACTTAGACTGTAGAGTAGACTATGGGGAAACATTTAGACTGTAGAGTAGACTATGGGGAAACATTTAGACTGTAGAGTAGACTATGGGGAAACATTTAGACTGTAGAGTAGACTATGGGAAAACATTTAGACTGTAGAGTAGACTATGGGGAAACATTTAGACTGTAGAGTAGACTATGGGAAAACATTTAGACTGTAGAGTAGACTATGGGGAAACATTTAGACTGTAGAGTAGACTATGGGGAAACACTTAGACTGTAGAGTAGACTATGGGGAAACATTTAGACTGTAGAGTAGACTATGGGGAAACATTTAGACTGTAGAGTAGACTATGGGGAAACATTTAGACTGTAGAGTAGACTATGGGAAAACATTTAGACTGTAGAGTAGACTATGGGGAAACACTTAGACTGTAGAGTAGACTATGGGGAAACATTTAGACTGTAGAGTAGACTATGGGGAAACATTTAGACTGTAGAGTAGACTATGGGGAAACATTTAGACTGTAGAGTAGACTATGGGGAAACACTTAGACTGTAGAGTAGACTATGGGAAAACATTTAGGCTGTAGAGTAGACTATGGGGAAACATTTAGACTGTAGAGTAGACTATGGGGAAACATTTAGACTGTAGAGTAGACTATGGGGAAACACTTAGACTGTAGAGTAGACTATGGGGAAACATTTAGACTGTAGAGTAGACTATGGGGAAACATTTAGACTGTAGAGTAGACTATGGGGAAACATTTAGACTGTAGAGTAGACTATGGGAAAACATTTAGACTGTAGAGTAGACTATGGGGAAACACTTAGACTGTAGAGTAGACTATGGGGAAACATTTAGACTGTAGAGTAGACTATGGGGAAACATTTAGACTGTAGAGTAGACTATGGGGAAACATTTAGACTGTAGAGTAGACTATGGGGAAACACTTAGACTGTAGAGTAGACTATGGGAAAAAATTTAGACTGTAGAGTAGACTATGGGGAAACATTTAGACTGTAGAGTAGACTATGGGGAAACATTTAGACTGTAGAGTAGACTATGGGGAAACACTTAGACTGTAGAGTAGACTATGGGAAAACATTTAGACTGTAGAGTAGACTATGGGGAAACATTTAGACTGTAGAGTAGACTATGGGGAAACATTTAGACTGTAGAGTAGACTATGGGGAAACATTTAGACTGTAGAGTAGACTATGGGGAAACACTTAGACTGTAGAGTAGACTATGGGGAAACACTTAGACTGTAGAGTAAACCACAACACATTCTATACTTGCTTGACATCTAACGATCTAAGGTTTAGTATGCAAAAGGGAGAGTTGGAGAGTCGCCTTTGATAACTCCCGCAGCAGTACTCATATTGATTACATTACAGTTGGATGGATAGATCTGATTGACTTTAGTCAGTCTATAATCCTCAAATTTTCCCTTTACGTTTTGGCATGACAGAGTAACAGTATACTGTCTGACACAGCAGTAGATTTAGAGACGTTTAGCAGATCTGGGTCCCTTTTCACAGAGGATCTAGCAAGAGTTCTGATCTAGGATTAGTTTGACCTTTTAAATCACAATAAATAAGGTTATATGGACAAGGGGGAGCTGATCCTAGATCAGAACTACTCTGAGAGGCTCTATCTCTCTATATCCCTATCCATGTCTTCCAATAGTTTGACATACCGTATCAATTCAGGACCTGTGGCGGCCTGACATTAGCTTGATATTCTGCCAGTCAGTTTGCGGATGGTAGAGCCACTAGCCAGTCAGTGTGATAATAAATAATGGAAGGCCAGAGGGTTATAGAGGGCCTAGGGGGGCAATGAATTACTGGACTGCCCTGGGAGGTGCCTGGACTTTGTCCCAAATGTCACCCTTTCCCTACATAGTGCACTACTTTTGACCAGAACTCCAATAGGGGCTATGTAGGGTGCTATTTGGGGAACAGACCTGGTGGTGGGAACACTGTCTGGTAACAGTGGACTGCCCTGGCAGTGGCTTCTTCTCTGTGCCAACCTTACTGTGGTAGGTGGAAGAGGCAAGGGAGACCTGATAAACAGGCCACAGTCGCGAGGTGAGTAACTTTGCCTAAGACTCAAATAGTTGCACTAGCCAGGAGCCAGTGGTGAGAACACTTTGTCCAGCCCTGGTACCTGCCCTGGCACCTACAGTGGGGAGAATAAGTATTTGATACACTGACGATTTTGCAGGTTTTCCTACTTACAAAGCATGTAGAGGTCTGTAATTTTTATCATAGGTACACTTCAACTGTGAGAGACGGAATCTAAAACAAAAATCCAGAAAATCACATTGTATGATTTAAAAAAAAATGAATTTGCATTTTATTGCATGACATAAGTATTTGATCACCTACCAACCAGTAAGAATTCCGGCTCTCACAGACCTGTTAGTTTTTCTTTAAGAAGCCCTCCTGTTCTCCACTCATTACCTGTATTAACTGCACCTGTTTGAACTCGTTACCTGTATAAAAGACACCTGTCCACACACTCAATCAAACAGACTCCAACCTCTCCACAATGGCCAAGACCAGAGAGCTGTGTAAGGACATCAGGGATAAAATTGTAGACCTGCACAAGGCTGGGATGGGCTACAGGACAATAGGCAAGCAGCTTGGTGAGAAGGCAACAACTGTTGGCGCAATTATTAGAAAATGGAAGAAGTTCAAGATGACGGTCAATCTCCCTCGGTCTGGGGCACCATGCAAGTTCTCACCTCGTGGGGCATCAATGATCATGAGGAAGGTGAGGGATCAGCCCAGAAATACACGGCAGGACCTGGTCAATGACCTGAAGAGAGCTGGGACCACAGTCTCAAAGAAAACTATTAGTAAAACACTACTCCGTCATGGATTAAAATCCTGCAGCGCACGCAAGGTCCCCCTGCTCAAGCCAGCGCATGTCCAGGCCCGTCTGAAGTTTGCCAATGACCATCTGGATGATCCAGAGGAGGAATGGGAGAAGGTCATGTGGTCTGATGAGACAAAAATATACCTTTTTGGTCTAAACTCCACTCGCCGTGTTTGGAGGAAGAAGGATGAGTATAACCCCAAGAACACCATCCCAACCGTGAAGCATGGAGATGGAAACATCATTCTTTGGGGATGCTTTTCTGCAAAGGGGACAGGACGACTGCACCGTATTGAGGGGAGGATGGATGGGGCCATGTATCGCGAGATCTTGGCCAACAACCTCCTTCCCTCAGTAAGAGCATTGAAGATGGGTCGTGGCTGGGTCTTCCAGCATGACAATGACCCGAAACACACAGCCAGGGCAACTAAGGAGTGGCTCCGTAAGAAGCATCTCAAGGTCCTGGAGTGGCCTAGCCAGTCTCCAGACCTGAACCCAATAGAAAATCTTTGGAGGGAGCTGAAAGTCCGTATTGCCCAGTGACAGCCCCGAAACCTGAAGGATCTGGAGAAGGTCTGTATGGAGGAGTGGGCCAAAATCCCTGCTGCAGTGTGTGCAAACCTGGTCAAGAACTACAGGAAACGTATGATCTCTGTAATTGCAAACAAAGGTTTCTGTACCAAATATTAAGTTCTGCTTTTCTGATGTATCAAATACTTATGTCATGCAATAAAATGCAAATTAATTACTTAAAAATCATACAATGTGATTTTCTGTATTTTTGTTTTAGATTCCGTCACTCACAGTTGAAGAGTACCTATGATAAAAAATTACAGACTTCTACATGCTTTGTAAGTAGGAAAACCTGCAAAATCAGCAGTGTATCAAATACTTGTTCTCCCCACTGTATGTGCCAACTTTAACTGAGATCTCCTCGCCTGATGTACATGACTTACATTTATAAACAGGCCACGACAACAGGACTAGCAATAGGCTCCCATGAGAGACAGAATGTAGGTCCTCTGTTAAACCCTTTTAATTCTAGTTCATTTACATTGCATTGTGCGAGAATGACTAGGGCCCTGTTTTTTGCTTAATCATGTCACATGACCTGGATTTTAACCTTTATTTTAAATCTTTTCCAGATATGAGAATTAGACCAAAAATGTATACAATTGTCTGAGGATGATACTGGACCGTCTGACATAAAAAGAAAAGGGGACCGTTGGATGAAAAAGCTTTAAATAAAGACTAAAATCCAGGTTATGTGATATGATTTAGCAAAACACAGGGCCCTCCAACTGAAACCTCCTCCGTGGTGAAATAAATATGTTATCTTGTTTAACGTGAGAGCGGGATAGTCTTTTTAAATATTCCTAAAAATTACTTCTGCCCACTCCCACCTACATGTGTTATTCATTGACTATACTCCTCTATCCTTCCTTCCCTCTCTCCTTCCTTCCCTCTTTCCTTCCTTCTCTCTATCCTTCCTTCCCTTTATCCTTGCTTCCCTCTATACTTCCTTCCCACTCTCCTTCCCCACTCCCACCTACAGAGGCATGTGTTATTCATTGACTATCCTCTTCTCTCCTTCCCTACTTTCACCTATACTGAGTAAATTAGTAATTAGTTATTCCAAACTCCTCCATCCTTCTTCCTCTCCTCCTCACATCTTTCCACCTCTATCATCCTTTCTGGTCACCTCTCTCCTCCTCACACCATTCTACCTCTATCATCCTTTCTGGTCACCTCTCTCCTCCTCACACCATTCTACCTCTATCATCCTTTCTGGTCACCTCTCTCCTCCACCTCTCACTTACTCTAAATCTTCCTTTCTCTTTCCTCCTTATCAGTCTATGTTGTTGACTGTACTGTCACCCATGCAAGACTGGCAATACTTATATTCTATTCTATTCTATTCTGTTCTATTATGTTCTATTCTGTTCTGTTCCGTTCTGTTCCGTTCTATTCTGTTCTGTTCTGTTCTGTTCCGTTCTGTTCTGTTCTGTTCTGTTCTGTTCCATTCTATTCCATTCTATTCTATTCTATTCTATTCTGTTCCTTTCCATTCTGTTCTGTTCCATTCTATTCTGTTCTATTCTGTTCCATTCTATTCTATTCTATTCTACTGTCATGGCACGAAGGCAGGACACGAGGCGCAGAGCCAAAGTATAATTCTGCACATTCCTCAAACTTGAAATGTATTATTATGAAAAAGTGATGTAATTGATATGACAATTAGCCAACTTACATAATAGAATAAAATAGGCCAGAAAAACAAAACATGATAGTTTGGAGTGACTTTCCAATGGGGAGAAAGCAACAATTACATTCAGGAAGGAGCCTGCTTCACTTTTGATATGTGAGTGATTGGTGACAGCGGACTCAATTCCAGACACATCTATAAATAGAAATCCCACTGCCCCTTTTCTCCCTTCCTCTCTCCTATCTCCTTCCCCCTGGTGCATTGTATTCTCTCCTTCCCCCTGGTGCATTGTATTCTCTCCTTCCCCCTGGTGCATTGTATTCTCTCCTTCCCCCTGGTGCATTGTATTCTCTCCTTCTCTCTCCTCTCTCCTTCCCCCTGGTGCATTGTATTATCTCCTTTTCTCTCCTCTCTCCTTCCCACTGGTGAATTGTATTCTCCCTTCTATTATTCCACTCCAAATAGACCAGCACCGACCTCTGAGAAGAGATGGGATCTGTGTGTGTGTGTGTGAGTGTGTACCAGTAGGGAGAGAAGGGACCTGAGATGTTCTGCAGTTTAAAACCTGTTTGTTATAGAGGACCCCCACAGACATACACACTGCCTATCCCGCCATCATCACCTCTCTCTTTCCATTCTTTCCATTCACCTGCTTCAGTATAATGCCAGGGTGGACAGTGGAAGACATGCACACTGCCTGTCTCATCTATCCCCGTAGCTTCCCCATTTACCTTGCCCAGTTAAAATTCCACACTGCCAAGCTAACCACCCCACAGCTTCTCTTTATATTCACCTGCATCAGTATTATGCCAGGGTGGATAGTGGTGAGACATGCACACTGTCAGTCCTTCCACGCCTTTAGTTTTTGTCTCCATTCAACTGCATCATATCATGTTAGGGAGAGAGAGATAGCTCAGTGAATAGGCCTAAAACCATGCAGAAGATAACAATTAGAGAGGGTATGAGAGTTCCCTTAGGCACTACAGCGCCTGCTCTTTCACTCTCTCACTCCTTTATCTCTCTGCCTCTCTCTCTCACTCTCACTCCTTTATCTATCACGCTCTCTGTCTGTCCCTCCCTCTCTCTCTCTCTCACTCCTTTCTCTCTCACTACTTTCCATCTCTCTCTTCTTTTCCCTTCTAAAGGTATAGACCAGGGACTCTAGGTTATGTAGATAGATAGATAGATAGATAGATAGATAGATAGATAGATAGATAGATAGATAGATAGATAGATAGATAGATAGATAGATAGATAGATAGATAGATAGATAGATAGATAGATAGATAGATAGATAGATAGATAGATAGATAGGTACTTTATTGATCCCCCGGGGGGGAAATTTCATTGTCAAGCAGCTACAACAAAACACAGGGCAGGTGCAAAATGCCACAACGAAAGTACACAAAAGACAGATACACGGTACATGATACATAGAGCGGCAGTAAAAGTAACTGGTAATACCAGTTCAGTGACTGGGCTCTAGGTTATGTAACTGGTAATACCAGTTCAGTGACTGGGCTCTAGGTTATGTAACTGGTAATACCAGTTCAGTGACTGGGCTCTAGGTTATGTAACTGCTAATACCAGTTCAGTGACTGGGCTCTAGGTTATGTAACTGGTAATACCAGTTCAGTGACTGGGCTCTAGGTTATGTAACTGGTAATACCAGTTCAGTGACTGGGCTCTAGGTTATGTGACTGGTAATACCAGTTCAGTGACTGGGCTCTAGGTTATGTAACTGGTAATACCAGTTCAGTGACTGGGCTCTAGGTTCTGTAACTGGTAATACCAGTTCAGTGACTGGGCTCTAGGTTATGTAACTGGTAATACCAGTTCAGTGACTGGGCTCTAGGTTATGTAACTGGTAATACCAGTTCAGTGACTGGGCTCTAGGTTCTGTAACTGGTAATACCAGTTCAGTGACTGGGATCTAGGTTATGTAACTGGTAATACCAGTTCAGTGACTGGGCTAATTCATATGCTCTCATTGTTATGCAGATTACACCCAGTTGTATCTTCCTTTGAAATTGAATGACATCTCAAAATGGTCAGCTTTGTCTGGACGAAATAAAGCTGTGGATGGCATCAAGTTTCCTTCAACTGAACGAATCCAAATTCGAAGTGGTGATTTTTGGCCCACCAAAGCTAGCAAATCAGATTGCACTTGACTTGGGCCCTTTGGCCTCTAATGTTAATACTCAGGTGAGGAAACTTGGTGTGATTTTTGATTCCAAACTAAAATTTGATAAACAAGTAAATGCTGTGGTTAAGGGCAGCTTTTTTCAATTGAGGGGCATTGCCAAATTGAAAGGCTTCCTGTCTTTCAAAGATATGGAAACTGTGATCCATGCATTCATTTCGTCCAGATTGGATTACTGTAATTCTCTTTATTTGGGGTTGTCTAAGAAGTTGCTTTCACGGCTGCAACTGGTCCAGAATGCTGCGGCCAGACTGTTGACTGGCACCAGGAAATGTTCCAGTATCTCTCCGGTGCTGGCTTCTTTGCACTGGCTTCCTGTTGAGTATAGGGTGCATTTCAAGGTCCTCTTAATGGTTTTTAAAGGTTTACATGGGCTTGCCCCTGTATATATCTCTAGTTTGTTACATCTAGGTTGAAGACCCATCTCTTTTCTGCTGCTTTTAACTGTTCTTAGCTACATGCGTTTTTTTGTTAGTGTTTTGTTTTGTTTTATGGTGTATTTGTCTATATGTTTTGTACAGTTGGGTCTGTAAAGCACTTTGGTCAACTCGTGTTGTTTTTAAATGTGCTTCAGAAATAAAAATGATTGATTGAATGATTGCTCTCTCTGCTCAGCAGAAATTACTAATGTAACATAGTATAATGAATCATGTTTATCAACCGGATCAACAATGTTTGCATCCTACATGGCACCCTATTCCCTATAAAGTGCACTACTTTTGCCTGGTCAAAAGTGTTGCACTATATAGATAATAGGGTGGCATTTGGACGCAACCAACATGCTGTTTCACTTGCATGCTGATTTGTTGTGACATACTTCTTAAGTTGGACATAATCAAGAAGTCTTGCATGAGAGCACTAAGATCAGCACTAATATTAATTATGTATGACCTCCAGGACCCTTTGGGAGCATAAACAGCATTGCAGCAGTATTTTTATCTTTTAAAGGGAGAGACCACAACTATTTAGATTCCTGTCTTTACTGTAATACAAAGTACATCATTTTTTTGTGATGAGGTGTTTGTGTGTGTTTATGACTTTTCGGTATGTAAATCCATTTCACATTAACTGGTTCTCAGCAGCGTGACTGGGACTAGGTATCGGTCCCAAATGTCACCCTATTCCATATATAGGGCACTTATTTTAACCCCTATGGGTCCTGGTCAAAAGTAGTGCACTATTTAGTGAATAGGGTGCCATTTGAGATGCAGCCTAGAGACTTGATTAATCCCATGAAATCCCTCAGGCAAATATACCAATATATCATCTGGAATGGATGGATACTTGAGACTCCTCTCCTATGATGTACCAAACTGTATTTCAGTATTACTGTTATGAATCTCGTGAACTTTTTTGTTCTGGGTTAACCAAGATTATATTGTGATATCTACAGTTTAGCCTGGAAACCAAACTGATAGGCTTTGTTTCAAACGGTGCATAGCATATCTAGATTAAAGGATAATTGCCTACTGCTTTTGACATGTGGCCTATTCCACAACCATGGTCTGTGGAGATCTCAGTGGCTATTCATAGGAATTATGGCCTCAGTTAAGACAATTGACTAGATCATGCATCCTACTCCACAGACATGTTCCTAATCTAAAAAACGAATCACAGTAGATAGTAAGGCTACCTCAGTGCTCCACAAAGGTGAAATGCATTTCTGACCGCCGGTAGGGGGCACTGTTGCAATATTCGCCAGAAGCACCGACGTGTGCAAGCGGGTGGAGATTGGAAAGCGCCATAGCCCCTATCTATCTGTGTGTGTTCAAATGATGTAATGCAACGGCATATGTGTTGTTGAGAAGGGAGAGGGACTATGTTATAAAAAAAATTCCGTGCTTATACTGGATTTACAGTACCGGGCTTGCGTTGTCCCCAATTGAGTGGCCTTATCATGTACGGAGAGGGCACTGTTTGGGACAGAGTCGGACGCCCCCGAAGGGACTGCATGTGCTACCTCGGACCCCCGACTACTTTGATGCCCATGTAAGAATTATGATGAAGTTCTCAGTAGACTAGACTGTTCCGAAATTAGATAGGCTACATTACATAGTAGCCTATAGAGTCAGTAAGTGCTTAGGCAACTAGGCTGTTGTTGGAAAAGGCGTAAAAACATAAAGTCACCTTTCATAAATTAGCCTTAATCAGAATCACAAGCTAATTAGTCTAAGTCTACACTGAATGTTTACCTTCTGTTAAATTTTGACTGTTCATTGTTTGTTTATCTCACGGACTGTGTGTTTTATCTTACCTGCAAAAAAATCGATTCCAGGTCGTAGGATACAATGTCGATTTAAAAAAATGTATATTCCTATATATGAAAGTTACAGTGACACATTTGTATCCAAACCGTTGTTTTATACATTTTATTAAATAACGTATCGGACTATATGACTGTAAGCATCGTCTATTTACCGAGGGGTAACCAACGCTGCAGCGAGTGCGTGAAACATGGCCATTACCAGATCCCTTGCCTTACTGTGTTTGGCGTATACTTTAACCCAATCGCTGAGATGTCCCTCCGTAATGATGAACGAGGGGAGCGAGATGATTGCCTTTCCAAAGCATTGCATTGGGCTCCCTATCATCGGGAGCACCTGAACAGCCGCTCGGAGAAAAGACGCCGTGCCCTGGCCCACCAAAACAAATCTGCCCCAACTGTGTGAGGACTCCTCTGGTGGTATTTTAGATGAGCAGTCAGTGTAACGAGAGACGTTGTTCCCGACATGCAAAACGAGGAGTTTGCTTATTTTAGGGGAATTAACTTTCTTCATCTAAACGCTCGTAGCCTGTCCCCTAAACTCAAGGAAGTCAAGATGCTTGCTGTCTAAACCAAAGCAGCGGTGATTGCTGTGAAGGAGACTTGGCTGGACCAATCAATCGGAGACATGGAGGTGGAGCTCCCAGGCTACTCCATTCACAGACGCGACCGAAACCCGAAACGGGGGACGGGGTCTGTGTTTTCATCAAGAGCAGTTTACAGTACAACCCTCGGCCAGAATTAGATCATCAAGATCTCGAAATCACTTGGGTTGACATTCTTCTGCCCAAAACGAGGCCCATTTTAGTAGGAGTGTGCTACAGGCCCCCCAAACAGAATGCTTTTTTATAAGTTACTTGAAACAGATTGCTGCAACCAGAATGTGCTCACAGGAAGGGAGTGTACCCTACTTGGTGATTTCAATACAAATGTGAAATTGTCTCCTAGGAAAAGCTCCCTGGTCGATGCCCTAGATAAGTTTAACCAGTTGTTTGGTTTGAAAGAACTGATTAAGGACCTAACACATTTGGGTATGGATAGTGCATCAATTTTAGATTTGATTATTGTATCAGACAAAAACAAAATATGCCAAGCAGGTGTTTTAAACATTGGCATTAGTGATCACTTGGTAATTTACTGCACCCGTAAAACCACCAAAGCACCTCTGGACTTAGGTAATGACAGCATAGAAGTACGTTCCATGAAGAAATACTCAAAAGAACGATTTAACCAGGCCCTAAGGGAGCAAGATTTTGGACTGGTGTATTAAATAGCATTGACGTTGATAAAGCCTGGTGTCTTTTTAAAGGAAGGTTTTTGTCTGCACTCGATTCTCTAGCTCCTTTGATACAAGTCAGGATTAAACAGCGCACAGGGAAATGGATGACAAGCGAGATTTTAGAATCTATTAGGATGAGAGACCGTTGTTTAGCCAAATTTAAAACTTCCCAGAAGCAGCAGGATTACGATGATTATAAAATCTATAGAAATCAGACAGGGTAAAAAATTGATAAAGCTGAATATTTCAAAGAAGCGGTTAATGAACTTGAATCAACCCCAAAAACTGTGGAAAGTGTTGAAGGAGATGGGCTCATCTACTAAACCCAAGGCAAAAACCAGCAATGTCAGTCTAATCATTGACAACGTCCTTTGTCACAATATCACAAAGTTAGCTAACCACTTCAACACTTTCTTCACTTCTGTGGCTTCACCTCTGGTCTTAAAGTTACCAGTAAGTTCAGGTCAGTATGGTCGCTCTTTCATGGAGAGATTTTACCAGGACACTAGAGGCAGCTTTGAACTGTGTGGAGCAACAGAGGACAAAGTGGCTCTCTGTATGAGTTCTACGAGTCCAAACAAGGCTACAGGGCTGGATGGCCTTCCTCCTAGGTTCATCAGGGACAGTGTAGAGGTCACTGCTCAAAGCCTAACACACATTTGTCTGTTTGTACTGATACATTTCCAAATGACCTGAAAATGGCCAGAGTGATCCCACTTTACAAAAGGTAGTCAATCAGATGAGGGTAACTACCGCCCTGTGTCCATTCTTAGCTCCATATCAAAGGTCTTTGAGTGTCTGGTCTACAACCAGTTAGAGGAGTACCTCCTGAAACACAGCCTGCTCTACGAGCTACAGTCTGGAATCAGGGTTGTTCATTCTACGGATACCTAATGTTTGATCAAATAAAGGAGGAAAGTGAGAAAGCTAATTTTACAGTAATAACTTTATTGGATTTGCAAAAGGCTTTTGATACAGTTGACCATACTATCTTACTATTGAAGCTCAATTGCCTTGGCCTCAGTGACCTTTCGGTGGTCTGGTTTAGATCTTACCTGACAGGAAGATCCCAAGTGTGTAACCTAGGGAAGGAGGCATCTGGCCCGAGACAGCTGACCTGCGGAGTTCCTCAGAGGTCGATCCTGGGCCCGCTTATATATTTATTTCTTATATATGTAAATGGTATGGCAGCTGCTGTGCAATGTAAGCTACTCCTTTACGCAGACGACTCGGTACTCCTAGTGTCAATAAGGGATGTCAGGGTCATTGAGGAAACACTTGGGAGGGAGCTAGACCTAGTACAAAACTGGCTAGTAGATAACAGGCTCTCCCTGCATCTAGGAAAAACTGAATCCATTCTTTTTGGCACAAAGGGTAGGATTAAAAAATGTGCAGGGAACACAATTGAGTCCAAGACTAGTGTGAAATACCTTGGAGTAAGCATGGATCAGAGTCTCTCCGGGGACCTGATTGCCGACAGTATCCTTAAGAAATCGGCAAAGAAACTAAGATTCTTATATCGCCATACAAGGTCTTTTAATTTTAAAGTTAGAAAACAGTTAGTTGTAGCTCTGATCCAATGCCATTTTGATTATGCATGTTCGGCCTGGTTTAGCGGTCTATCACAAAAATTTAAGAACAGATTTCAGGTAATGCAAAAATAACACATTCCGCTACATTTTAAATGCTCCCCCAAGAACCCATGTTGGTGCCCAGGAGTTCAAACAGGTCGGTTTGCTTCCAGTGGCACATCGAGTAAATCAGCTGAAGCTCAGTCACATGTATAGAATTATAAACGGAACAGCTCCTGATTACTTGATGTGTCACATTGACATGGTGCACCTTAAGCACAGCCATTTCACGAGAGCCAGTGTCATGTCCTGCAGTGTCCCTTTGGCAAAGAGCCCTAGCTTTTTTTGCACGGCGGTTGGCCTTTGGAATGAACTTCCACTGTGCATTAAAAAGAGTGATAGCAAGGTTGCAATATAAGAATAGGGTAAAGCAACTCATGCTGAGCTCATTATTATGTTTGCATGTCTCAATGTGATGTCAGAGGTCCACTTTGGAATCCTCCGGGTTGTTTGTTTTCATGTATTTGTTTTAAACCATGGTCCAGCTGACGACTGAGCTGATGATAGGCGAAAGTTAAGCTATCAGATCAACATAAACAAATTCTTAATGTTGACAAGGCGGACAATTTCACGAGTGATGTTCATGTCATGTGTGTCTCTGAACAAATAGCCTACAGTTTAAAATAGTCGCCAATTAGCCTAAAACAGATCGACACCGAGCAATACTTCGGTGGACACTGGACAGAATTAACCATAGGCATTCCCCATACAAATAATGACCAGATAGGATAGGCTACTATTACCTCGACTCCCATTTCACAGCATAGGCTAGGCCTATAACGACTCACAGAGGCTGGGAGCAGCAGGCGAAAAAAACAAATGATAGCGTATGCTAGTATAGTTTATTTATGTTTGCCCTGTGCCATTGTATAGTTTTATCCAGAGAGAGAGAGAGAAGCCTAGGCCTACTGGGTGCAGTGATGTGCTCGAATGCGTGCACTGGCATACGCCTCCTAGACTGTCACAAATGCTTTGTCCTCATCCTTCCAAATCGTGTTTAATCGATGTATTCATTAGTTACCAACCCCTACATGTAGGCTATCTTTACTTTCTCATTTTAATAAGGATTGCATAGTGCATGCATATACAGTACAGCAATGTGGTAGCCCAGTCACTTTCGCTAAGTGTCTCTCTATCGCTGCCCCTCTCAAGCACTGGGCCAGTGAAGGATGACGTGCAGCGCACGTATTGGCTTCCACCAGTGTTGGAGGGAAACTAAACAAGGTCTTAACATTAGTGGTTGACTGAGTTGAAATTGACAGTGGTGAATCATGTTTTATCTTGTCGCGTCCTCACGCATTCGAACTCTCGCCATCCCCTTGGTCTGAACCGGCCTATTCTGCATGCCCAAAGGTCACATCACCTCGCGCTCGCGGTTCCCGCCACTTTTCTAACCGCCTCTCATGTCACACTCTTTCTACAGCGGGATGCGGAAGTCCGATGTGAGTCCCAGACGGCTTTCGGACATCAGCCCCCAACTGAGACAACTGAAGTATCTGGTGGTGGACGAGTCCATCAAAGAGGACACTTTAAAATCGTCCCGTTCCTTTGAGGACATTAACAGCGCGTCGATAGAGGAGAGGATCTTGAGGATCACGGGATACTATGGCTATCAACCTTGGAATGCTGTCTACACCAACAGTGAGTTGACCAGTTTGGCTTCTTTTTAGTTTTTACCTACCTGTGTCTGTTGCATAAATTATGGTGTATAGAGAAAATGTTGTAAAGGCAGCCGTTTTACAAGCGCCTAACCAATTGTGCTATTATGTGTGTTCTTTCGTGTTATTTGTACCTTATTATGTACATAATGTTTCTGCAAACGTCTCTTATAGCCGGGATATACGCTGCACCGGCTAGATAGAACAGCAGATTCCGGTAAGATGAGGAGGGGCGGGCTGTGGTATAATTGTAAACAACAGCTGGTGCACAAAATCTAAGGAAGTCTCTCGATTTTGCTCGCCTGAAGTAGAGTATCTCATGATAAGCTGTAGACCACACTATTTGCCAAGAGAGTTTATCTATATTTTTAGATAAATATTTTTATTTACCACCACAGACGGATGCTGGCACTAAGACCGCACTCAGTCAGCTGTATAAGGCAATAAGCAAACAGGAAAACGCCCATCCAAAGAAGTGGTCAGATGACTGGAATATGTTCTGGGATTCTTCCGATGGCATTGAGGAGTACGCCACATCATTCCAAATAGAAAGATGGTTGGTTTTGGTTGGTTCAGGAATCTATTTTAAGTAATTGTTCCATTGTTGTAACTATGCATCTCTACAAAGTCCTGATCCTGTGCGATGCTAAATGTCTCAAGGATGAAAATATGAAACTGTAAATTGCCCCAGATACAGAAAAGTGTCTACTAAGTTGATAAATAATGTAGGTCTGGAAGGGGTAAATCCAGGTTCTATTTCGTTCCAAAAGTGTGTGTGTGTGTGTGTGTGCGCGTGTTCAGTTACTTACAAGGTGTTGGCTCCCAGGCGTTACAGTACAGAGATGTGGTGCTGCTTATAGATTGGGGGCTAAATTTAGCCTTCATGGGAGAAGACAGTAATTCTCTGTCCGCTTTCCCAAAATGTGCACATGGTCTATTGAAAGTAGGTGCTTTCACACAGGGGTTGATCCTGAGTTAATTAAGCAATTAACATCCCATCATGCTTTGCGTTTAAAAATGCTGGGCAGGTCATTATTTTGGCTACCATAGCTATGCCTCCATAGGATGACAATGCCCCTATCCCCAGGGCACGAAGGGTCACTGAATGGTTTGATGAGCATGACAACGATGTAAACCATGCACCGTGGCCGTCTCAGTCAACAGATCTCAACACTTATGGTAGATTCTGGAGCTGCGCCTGAGACAGCATTTTCCACCACCATCAATAAAACACCAACTGATGGAATGTCTTGAAGCTATTCTGGCTCGTGGTGGCCCAACGCCCTGTTAAGACATTTTATGTTAGCGTTTTCTTTATTTTGGCAGCTAACCCTTATGTTGTAATGTTGTCCCAGTGGGTGCTGTCTATTATAACCCTTATGTTGTAATGTTGTCCCAGTGGGTGCTGTCTATTATAACCCTTATGTTGTAATGTTGTCCCAGTGGGTGCTGTCTATTATAACCCTTATATTGTAATGTTGTCCCAGTGGGTGCTGTCTATTATAACCCTTATGTTGTAATGTTGTCCCAGTGGGTGCTGTCTATTATAACCCTTATGTTGTAATGTTGTCCCAGTGGGTGCTGTCTATTATATTCCTCTTGTCAGATAGAAAGAAACAGCATAAGGTTCACAACGGTAGGTGCCAAGAGCTGCACAGCATCATGTTGCTGATGCATCAAGACATAACTACAGTAAACACACTTAGCTGTAAAGGACAACCAGAGTAGATACTGTGATGGTGACTTTGTCTCGGCTGGATAACAAGATGTATTAATTGATTATTAATTAATATATATGTTTTTGATAAACTCCCATATCTCTGGGTGAAATACCACAGTGTGCCATAACAGCAGCAATATTTGTGATCTGTCGCCACAAGAAAAGGGCAACCAGTGAAGAACAAACACCATTGTAAATACAACCCATATTTATTTTCCCATTTGTACTTTAACTATTTGCACATCGTTACAACACATTAGACTACAGTAGGTCTCAGTGCTTTATACACAGAGAGGGAGTTTATTTCACTTTGTTTATTATCTACTTCACAGTAGGTCCCAGTGCTAGAGCTTTATGCCTGTAACTGTTATGTGTTGTGGCATCATATGTTATGCTATTCATTGTTTAGGCCTGTTTAAAACATCTCAGTCACACAAAACTGATGACATAATAGATATTACATTTTCTGTCACTCTTCGCAGAAAGCTTGTTCGTGGCAGGAAATCTCACACTGGGCACGGACGTCAATTCAACGTCTATTCTACGTGGGTTCAACCACTGTGTATGTGCCCAGTGGGCTATTTGCAATCTGAACTGCATGTACCATAGTGGTAGTCCTTGACAGTGGGGGAGTTGCCATGGCAACGTGATGCTGTGCAGTAGTGTAGTGTAGTAATGGTCTGATACCAAGGCTGCCTGATATAGTAATGGTCTGATACCAAGGCTGCCTGATATAGTAATGGTCTGATACCAAGGCTGCCTGATATAGTAATGGTCTGATACCAAGGCTGCCTGATATAGTAATGGTCTGATACCAAGGCTGCCTGATATAGTAATGGTCTGATACCAAGGCTGCCTGATATAGTAATGGTCTGATACCAAGGCTGCCTGATATAGTAATGGTCTGATACCAAGGCTGCGAGAGAGAGATAGAGAGAGAGACCTCAGTAGGATGACATCATCTTCTATAAGTAAATAGCAAGCATTTTTTAAACAGTGTGTTTGAGATGGGTTTTTTAAGTGTTATTTTCTCAAATGTATACTTTGTCCACAAATACGAGAATTGGATTGGGTACGAGTTAACAGAATATTAACTATTAAAAGAGCGATTTTCACTGGACAGTTACTTTAACATAAATGGGCTCCTAGATTAAACCCAGTATAGCCTAGCAGTTACCATGGAGGAGTTACATCTTTCTGAAAACCTCACTCTTCCAATCTACAGTAACTTCATTCTCCTCCTACACTATCTGGAGTAAGTTATTGAAGTCTAGAGTTTGTCCGATTCCATTCGTAGATGTTTTATTGATGATTTTTGGAAGTGAAACCCTCAGACTCTGGAGAAATCTACTGCAAACCTGGCAGAGTTGCTACAGTAGCTGAGAGAATAATCTGTAGAAAATAGTCTCTGCACACATCAATGTAATGTCAGTGTTTTAATGTGCCGTGAGCCATTTGTGTTGATGTACTTTGAATATAATATTTTCTACAGTGAAAGACTCAGCCTACCAATATCCTGCTGCAAAGTAGCTCAACTCTAAGATGTTAACTTACATTAATGTCTTGTTTAATTTGACAAGCAAAGACAAAGTGCTGAACTAAAACGCCACATAAAACTCAACCAATTTGTAGCTACTTGAGAGAGGTATCATTGCCAAAGACAAAACAGAGAAAAAATCTGAATGTACAGAGAGAAAAAGAGAAAGGTTCCCCCATCCCATCTTCAGAACTAAAACATCCCCATAATGGCTGTAAATACAGCAGGTTTAATTGGATGCTTACATATTAGAATTATTATTTTGTGCGGTGAGCAGGACACACTCTCCCAATCTTTGATGTGCTCGTCATGGATGATTAGTGATTGGTTGGTTGTAACTTAAGCGCTTCATTACCCTTGGAACTCAAGAGCCGTGACAAAGCCCAACCGACCATCTCTCTACCGTTCTGTATTGTGCAGTACTCTGCAGAACCTCACCAGCAACAAACAATGAATAACAACAGAATGTTGAGATGGGAAGCAAAATACTCTGAAAGAGAGTGAGAGGGTGTGTGTGCGTGCGTGCGTACTGGAGTGCAGACCGAAGAGAGATGAGATGAACTCAGAAGTCATGAGTCAGACACATTTCATGCTCTCTTTAGAAACATAACCACCATGAAGAGCTGCTGAGCTCACTATATTGTAGGAGATATGGGACCAAAAGATAAAAGTCTTTAAGATAAAAGTTACTATTTATCAGGGGAAGATGATACATTTACTGTAGCTGTGTAGAGAAACTATTAAGAAACTCCACTTGTGTGTGGGATGTGGGGGTCATTGTTTGAACACACTGGTTGAAGTCCAGCTCGAAGCAACATGGTCGAAGTCCAGCTCGAAGCACCGTGGTCGAAGTCCAGCTCGGAGCACCGTGGTCCAAGTCCAGCTCGGAGCACCGTGGTCCAAGTCCAGCTCGGAGCACCGTGGTCCAAGTCCAGCTCGGAGCACCGTGGTCCAAGTCCAGCTCGGAGCACCGTGGTCCAAGTCCAGCTCGGAGCACCGTGGTCCAAGTCCAGCTCGGAGCACCGTGGTCCAAGTCCAGCTCGGAGCACCGTGGTTGAAGTCCAGCTCGGAGCACCGTGGTCCAAGTCCAGCTCGGAGCACCGTGGTCGAAGTCCAGCTCGGAGCACCGTGGTCGAAGTCCAGCTCGGAGCACCGTGGTCGAAGTCCAGCTCGGAGCACCGTGGTCGAAGTCCAGCTCGGAGCACCGTGGTCGAAGTCCAGCTCGGAGCACCGTGGTCGAAGTCCAGCTCGGAGCACCGTGGTCGAAGTCCAGCTCGGAGCACCGTGGTCGAAGTCCAGCTCGGAGCACCGTGGTCGAAGTCCAGCTCGGAGCACCGTGGTCGAAGTCCAGCTCGGAGGACGATGAAAAGAGTGGCCACTTTGAAGACAGTGGACTGGCCCATCTACAGAAGTGATGATTCCAGGCCGTCTGATGGTGTGGTATGATGTAGGCTTGCAGGCTAGGCTGTCTGTGATAGGAACACAGTCAGTCGCTGTGAGCTGTGACAGTCAAGGGAGGGAGTTCCTCCCTCTTCCTCCCCATGTCATGTCACTATGAGTCATAATGTAACCTCCATACCCACCCCCAACTGAACTGTACACACACACACACACATCCACTGTTACACAGGGGGAACACACACACACCATGTGTGCGCACACACACACACACACATACATAGAGAGACACAGACACAAACACACCTCCCTGCTCAGCACTGCTCATTGTGGGTCAGCAAGCCAGGCAATTAGGTTAGCCATGCAGATGGATGAGAGCAGACAGCCACTGGGGGAGTTGCAGAACTAGCAAACACACACACACACAAACACACACACACTGGGGTGGGGTTGGCCAGGTCTTCCTTTCCTTTCTCCCCCTCAGGGTGATGCCTGGCCTGGTCCACGTCTCTGCTTGTGTGTGTGTGTGTATGTTAGGTTCTAGATAGCTACCATGCAGCAGCCCCATGTTAGGACCAAACCCCAATACTGCACCTTCATCTTCTCTCCTCCTCTCCTCCTTTTCTCACCCAAGTAACACTCCCGCCTCTCCCATTCTATGTCCCCTCCATCACTCCAGCCTGAAATGTATGAATTTTATTACAGTTTTTCTCAATAACTTTGGCTCAATTCTCGAATGAGAATTATTTATTTTAAAACAATAAGTTCAAATCTCTGAACAATTAGTTTCTTGTTCACACCATATTTTAATTTCTTATTCCTTTAAGCAAATTGCACGTGTTTTGGCACGTGTGCAAAAGTACAATTATCTACAATTTGCACAATAACTACATGCACACGGCTTGTTGATCAAAACTGATGAGTTGATTCTCAGTGAAATTGTCATACTCTTTACAACTTCTAAACATTCTTTCATTGTGTGATCCATCACATGCAAAATGATCCATTCAATTATCAAAATCTGTCAGACATACATGTGTATTCCATAAATATCTATGACATGGAATGTTTGTGATGTCTGCTAAATTGGCAAATGACCTGCCAGGTGACATAGTAATGAAATAGGAATCACAATCTTACCAATCAACCAATCAAGTTTGGAAGCATATATATGGAGCTTGCCCACAGCACCATCACTACCATTTACAACCCTGAACAGCAGCTACAAGAAGTCATTAAATCTCATTGGTCAACCACTCCACAGATTTCATGTTAACAAACTATAATTTTGGCAAGTCTGTTAGTACATCTACTTTGTGAATGTACAAGTAATTCTTCCAACAATTGTTTACAGACAGATTATTTCACTTATAATTCACTATATCACAATTCCAGTGGCTCAGAAGTTTACATACACTAAGTTGACTGTGCCTTTAAATAGAAATTGATGTCATGGCTTTAGAAGCTTCTGATAGGCTAATTGACATAGTTTGAGTCAATTGGAGGTGTACCTGTGGATGTATTTCAAAATTGTAGACCTCCACAAGTCTGGTTCATCCTTCGGAGCAATTTCCAAATGCCTGAAGGTACCACGTTCATCTGTACAAACAATAGTACGCAAGTATAAACACCATGGGACCACGCAGCCATCATACCGCTCAGAAAGGAGACGTGTTCTGTCTCCTAGAGATGAACGTGCTTTGGTGCGAAAAGTGCAAATCAATCCCAGAACAACAGCAAAGGACCTTGTGAAGATGCTGGAGGGAACAGGTACAAAAGTATCTATATCCATAGTAAAATTAGTCCTATATCGACATAACCTGAAAGGCCGCTCAGCAAGGAAGAAGCCACTGCTCCAAAACTGCCATAAAAAAGCCAGACTATGGTTTGCAACTGCACATGGGGACAAAGATTGTACTTTTTGGAGAAATGTCCTCTGGTCTGATGAACCAAAAAATGAACTGTTTGGCCATAATGACCATCGTTACGTTTGGAGGAAAAAGGGGGAGGCTTGCAAGCCGAAGAACACCATCCCAACTGTGAAGCACGGGTGTGGCAGCATCATGTTGTGGGGGTGCTTTGCTGCAGGAGGGACTGGTGCACTTCACAAAATAGATGGCATCATGAGGTAGGAAAGTTTTGTGGATATATTGAAGCAACATCTCAAGACATCAGTCAGGACGTTAAAGTTTGGGTCTTCCAAATGGACAATGACCCCAAGCATACTTCCAAAGTTGTGGCAAAATGGCTTAAGGACAACAAAGTCAAGGTATTGGAGTGGCCATCACAAAGCCCTGACCTCAATCCTATAGAAATTTTGCGTGCAGAACTGAAAAGACGTGTGTGAGCAAGGAGGCCTACAAAGCTGACTCGGTTACTCCAGTTCTGTCAGGAGGAATGGGCCAAAATTCACCCAACCTATTGTGGGAAGCTTGTGGAAGGCTACCTGAAACATTTGACCCAAGTTAAACATTTTAAAGGCAATGCTACCAAATACTAATTGAGTGTATGTAAACCTCTGAGTCACTGGGAATAGATAGATAGATAGATAGATAGATAGATAGATAGATAGATAGATAGATAGATAGATAGATAGATAGATAGATAGATAGATAGATAGATAGATAGATAGATAGAGTTCAGAAATGATATAAGTTCAGAAATGAAGTTATGTGTAATAATGTGAAATGACACAGGGAAAAGGTATTGAACACATGAAGAAAGGGAGGTTCAAAAAGGCATGGAAAGCCAAGACAACAGCTGAAAACTATCAGTAACTAAAAAGCAATCCAGCCCCCTGTCAGTGCAAATTAATATCAGCTGGTTCAGTCCCAACTGATGGCCTACAAAAAGGTCTCATTGCCAAGGTGTCACACAAGACACATCTCATGATGGGTAAAAGCAAAGAGCTGTCTCAAGACATTCGCAACCTAATTGTTGCAAAACAAGTTCAAATCTCTGAACAATTAGTTTCTTGTTCACACCATATTTTAATTTCTTATTCCTTTAAGCAAATTGCACGTGTTTTGGCACGTGTGCAAAAGTATAATTGTCTACAATTTGCACAATAACTACATGCACACGGCTTGTTGATCAAAACTGATGAGTTGATTCTCAGTGAAATTGTCATACTCTTTACAACTTCTAAACATTCTTTCATTGTGTGATCCATCACATGCAAAATGATCCATTCAATTATCAAAATCTGTCAGACATACATGTGTATTCCATAAAAAACCCTAAAAACACCATACCAACAGTGAAGTTTGGAGGTGGGAACATCATGGTGTGGGGCTGCTTTTCTGCAAATGGTTCTGGCAAACTTCACATAATTGAAGGAAGGATGAATGGGCAAATTTACGAGGAGCACCTGGTCGAGGCAAATTTATGATGAAATGATTGTCTTTCCACTTCCGTATTATGGCCCCAACAGTGCTCACTGGAACATTCAGAAGCTTAGAAATGCGCCTATAACCAATGCCATCATTATGTTTTGCAACAATTAGGTTGCGAAGGTCTTGAGACAGCTCTTTGCTTTTACCCATCATGAGATGTGTCTTGTGTGACACCTTGGCAATGAGACCTTTTTGTAGGCCATCAGTTGGGACTGAACCAGCTGATATTAATTTGCACTGACAGGGGGCTGGATTGCTTTTTAATTACTGATAGTTTTCAGCTGTTGTCTTGGCTTTCCATGCCTTTTTGAACCTCCCTTTCTTCTTGTGTTCAATACTTTTTCCCTGTGTCATTTCACATTATTACACATAACTTAATTTCTGAACTTGTTTTGGTGTCTTTGTATGTATGGATTACTTGGGTTGTTACCAACATCTGGTGAACCTTTCATGTCAATAGCACCTTTTGAAATATATTTACTGAGAAAAATGGTGACGTGTTCAATACTTATTTCACCCGCTGTACTTTATTGATCCCCCGAGGGGGAAATTTCTTGTGATGAAAGCTGAAATAAATCATTCTCTATTCTGACATTTCACATTGTTAATATAAAGTGGTGATCCTAACTGACCTAAGACAGGGAATTTTTACTAGATTAAATGTCAGGAATTGTGAAAAACTGAGTTTAAATGTATTTGGCTAAGGTGTATGTAAACTTCCGACTTCAACTGTATGTAGAGAATAATGGAGCTGGAAGGACATGAAATGACCCACAGTCTTGTTTTTGTGGACGAGGCTGGATTCAATCTGGCTAAAGGCAGGAGACGTGGCCGCAATCTCATTGGACACCGAGCCACAATTGGCAGACCAGGCCAACGTGGGGGCAATATTACAATGTGTGCTGCCATTTCTGAGAATGGTGTGAGCACACATATTCCATTGGGCCTTAATACACCCAACTTCTCATGGCCTTCCTAAATACACTTTACAGAGACCTAATACCAGAACACCAAAGAGGTTTAGTTAGTCCAGATTTGCCAAATTATGTCATTGTGTGGGCTAATGTCAGCTTCCACCGAACCAACATTATTAGGGAATAGTTTGTTGTGCATGAAAGGATAACAATGGAGTTCCTTCCACCATACTCCCCATTCCAATAGAGTTTTCTTCAGCATGGAGTTGGAAAGTACATGACTATCAGCACAAGATCAGATGTCTCTGTTAGATGCCATGAATGCTGCTTGTGAGGATATCACAGGCGATCGTTGCAGGGAATGGTTGCGCCTCGCAAGGGATGTAATGTTGACGAAAATCTCTGGCCAGACCAACAAAAGCGACCAAGAAGATGGGAACTTGTAGCGTTACGTACTCTGAGGAGGTACAATGTATTATTTTTTACAGAACTACCGCAGGTTTTTTCATTGTTGCGTTTTTTTTGTTGCATGGATGGCATTTTGTGGCAAATGTTCAGTTCACTATATATGACTTTACATGTAAGAAATATGTAAGAATGGACATGCAAATGTGAATTTTCTGCTTACATTTAACACACTGAATGAGCTGCTAAATCTGCACCCCTACAAATCTGCTGGGCTAGACAATCTGGACCCTTTCTTTCTAAAATTATCCGCCAAAATTGTTGCAACCCCTATTACTAGCCTGTTCAAACTCTCTTTCATATCGTCTGAGATCCCTAGAGATTGGAAAGCTGCCGCGGTCACCCCCCTCTTCAAAGAGGGAGACACTCTAGACCCAAACTGTTACAGACTTATATCCATCCTGCCCTGCCTTTCTATAGTCTAAGCCAAGTTAATAAACAGATCACTGACCACTTCGAATCCCACCGTACCTTCTCTGCTATGCAATCTGGTTTCCGAGCTGGTCATGGGTGCACCTCAGCTACGCTCAAGGTACTAAATTATATCATAACCGCCATCGATAGAAGACAGTATTGTGCAGCCGTCTTCATCGACCTGGCCAAGGCTTTCGACTCTGTCAATCACCGCATTCTTATTGGCAGACTCAACAGCCTTGGTTTCTCAAGTGACTGCCTTGCCTGGTTCTCCAACTACTTCTCAGACAGAGTTCAGTGTGTCAAATCGGAGGGCCTGTTGTCCGGTCCTCTGGCAGTTTCTATCAGGGTTCAATTCTTGGGCCAACCCTATTTTCTATATACATCAACGATGTTGCTCTCGCTGCTGGTGACTCTCTGATCCATCTCTACGCAGACAACACCATTCTGTATACATCTGGCCCCTCTTTGGACACTTTGTTAACTAACCTTCAAACAAGCATCAATGCCATACAACACTCCTTCCGTGGCCTCCAACTGCTCTTAAATGCTAGTAAAACTAAATCATGCTCTTCAATAGAACGTTGCCCGCACCCGCCCACCGGACTATCATCACTACCCTGACTTAGAATACGTGGACACCTACAAATACCTAGGTGTCTGGTTAGACTGTAAACTCAACTTCCAGACTCAAATTAACCATCTCCAATCCAAAATTAAATCTAGAATCTGCTTCCTATTTTGCAACAAAGCCTCCTTCACTCATGCTGCCAAACATGCCCTGACTATCCTACCGATCCTACTGATCCTTGACTTGATGTCATTTACAAAATAGCCTCCAACACTCTACTCAGCAAATTGGATGTAGTCTATCACAGTGCCATCCGTTTTGTTACCAAAGCCCCATATACTACCCACCACTGTGACCTGTATTCTCTCGTTGGCTGGCCCTCACTACATATTCGCCGCCAAACCCACTGGTTCCAGGTTATCTATAAGTCTTTGCTAGGTAAATCCCCGCCTTATCTCAGCTCACTGGTCACTATAGCAACACCCACCCGTAGCATGCGCTCCAGCAGGTATATTTCACTGGTCACCCCCAAAGCCAACACCTCCTTTGGCCGCCATTCCTTCCAGTTCTCTGCTGCCAATGACTGGAACGAACTGCAAAAATCCTTGAAGCTAGAGGTTCCTATCTCCCTCAATAACTTTAAGCATCAGCTGTCAGAGCTGCTTACCGATCACTGCAACTGTATACAGCCCATCTGTAAATAGCCCACTCTACTACCTCATCCCCATATTGATTATCTTAGCTCATTTTGCACTCCAGTATCTCTATTTGCACATCATCATTTGCACATCTATCACTCCAGTGTTCATTCTAATTTGTAAACTATTTCGCCACTTTATTGTCCTACCTTCCTAATCTTACTTTATTTTGCACTACATTTGCACACTCTGTATATAGATTCTCTATTGTGTTATTGACTGTACGTCTGTCTATTCTCATGTGTAACTCTGTGTTGTTTTTCGCACTGCTTTGCTTTATCTTGGCCAGGTCACAGTTGTAAATGAGAACTTGTTCTCAACTGGCCTACCTGGTTAAATAAAGGTATAATAAAAAAATAATACATACAGATGTGCATATCCTTTTTCTGTGTACTAAAAAGCTCAGTTTGATACACAATAGCATTCAGCTTGACAAACCTGACAATCTTGTATAGTACAGTAAGCAGTCAGGGTCAACTAAAAAGGAGAAAAAAACTGAAATGTGTATATAACAAACATTTCCAGGGTTGACTGCCGGCTCACACGATGACAAAAAAAACCTTTCATTTAGGTGGCATTGGCCAATTTACTGACACAATAAGTAGGTTTTGAAGCATGAATTAAATGTTTTGGGTGAGTTACTACATTTACTGACAGAATAACTAGGTTTTGAAGCATTAATTAAATGTTTTGGGTGAGTTACTACATTTAGCACACATACAATAGAGTTGTGATGTCCCATAAAACAGTTTTGACAATTGCACTTACAGTTTAGAGAATTAAGAGTTAAGACTGTTTCAAAAATTTAGCCAAAGCGATTGAGAAAAACTGTAATTAAATATGTATTCCTGTGGTCTAATTTGCCTCTGTTTTGGCAGTAGTAGTTTGGGCTGTCTCGATCTCCCAACAGAGGCGTGCGTGTGTGCGTGTCTATGTGGCAGTAAAACGAGTCACGCTTTCGGGGCTGGCTGTGCCTGTGTATGACGGGGAGACAATTAGCCCTGACTCCAGAAGGGAAGGAAGTGAAGTGACATGGGGCATCAGGAAGTAATTTCTCCACTGTCCTCGTTACTGTCCAACAGGGCCTGTCTCTTTCCTCTTCACTGCCCAACAGGGCCTGTCTCTTTCCTCTTCACTGCCCAACAGGGCCTGTCTCTGACCTCTTCACTGTCCAACAGGGCCTGTCTCTGTGGCCCAGGAAGTGAGCTTTGTCCCAGACAGCCTCCTCTCCTATGGGCTATTCTGTCTCCTGTTTCTGTAGCATGAGGCAGCTTGATGTCCGATGTACCAGTACACTCTCTGGACAGGACACTAGTCTGGACAGGACACTATTCTGGACCGGACAATAGTCTGGACAGGACACTTCTGTCCTCTTGCTGTGCTATGTACCACTGTGAATCAATCCAGCATATAGCTGTGCGTGTGTGTGTGTTATGTGTGTTTCATTCTCCTCTCCTTTTAGCTCTCTCTCTCTTCTGTAAAACTAAAGTTTCACTCTACAGTGTTATTTTGGATCACCAATCCTTAGTGTTCCATTCTGTTTTTCCATTCTGTTGATCAGTCTTTCTCCCAAGCTGTTTCTGCCCTGGTGTTCCAGTCAGTAGGTGTTTCAGAGCAGGTGTTCCAGTCAGTAGGTGTTTCAGAGCAGGTGTTTCAGTCAGTAGGTGTTTCAGAGCAGGTGTTTCAGTCAGTAGGTGTTTCAGAGCAGGTGTTTCAGTCAGTAGGTGTTTCAGAGCAGGTGTTTCAGTCAGTAGGTGTTTTAGAGCAGGTGTCAGCAGCACCAGAGTGACCCCTGCAGGTAGAGCGGTGTCATTGCAGCTATCAGCGGGCTGTGGTCTGATAAATATCCTCTGTGTTTCCCCTGAAAATGTTTTACCATGCCAATTATTCGAATACTTTATTAAATCATATTTTTGAGAGTGGCGGCAACAATTTAACAGTGTTTCAAATTAATATAGGGGAAACACTCCCTCTCTCCCCCACTGACTGTCTCCCTCTCTCCCCCACTGACTGTCTCCCTCTCTCCCCCACTGACTGTCTCCCTCTCTCCCCCACTGACTGTCTCCCTCTCTCCCCCACTGACTGTCTCCCTCTCTCCCCCACTGACTGTCTCCCTCTCTCCCCCACTGACTGTCTCCCTCTCTACCCACATACTGTCTCCCTCTCTCCCTCACTACCCACTGACTGTCTCCCTCTCTCCCTCTCTCCCCACTGACTGTCTCCGTTTCTCCCTCTCTCCCCACTGACTGTCTCCCTCTCTCCCCCACTGTTGCATCCCTGTTAGTGAGCATTTCTCCTTTGCCAAGAAAATCCATCCACCTGACAGGTGTGGCATATTAATAAGATGATTAAGCATGATCATTACACAGATGCACCTTGTGCTGGGGACAGTAAAAGGCAACTCTAAAATGTGCAGTTTTGTCCCACAACACAATGCCAAGTTTTGAGGGAGCATGCAATTGGCATGCTTACTGCAGGAATGTCTACCAGAGCTGTTGCCAGAAAATGGAATGTTAATTTCTCTACCATAAGCTGCCTCCAACGTCGTTTTAGAGAATGTTATGCTTGTCTAAGATAAATTTAGAGTGGCTACTCATCATATATTACTTCAGTTGACATTTTCTGTAAATTAGTGCAACCAGATGATGTCATCCTCAGCATTAGCTACAGTTCTTGGCAGTGATTCTGTCAATAACAGGCATTTAGAGAGGACTCTATAACAAACTAGACTGTTCCATCTTAACCTCCTGACATTAGCATATAAAAACATTATCTAGAGTGTATACCAGGGGAAGAAAATATGTTTTATTGTCACATACACCGGATAGGTGCAGTGAAATGTGTTGCTTTACAGGGTCAGCCATAGTCGTACGCCGCCCCTGGAGCAAATCATTTCAATACCACAGAGTAACCTTCACACAATGTTTTAATCAGTGGAGGCTGGTGGGAGGGTCTATAGGAGAACAGGCTCATTGTAAAGGCTGTAATAGAATAGATGTAACGGTATCAAACATGTGGAATAAGACCTTTAAACAGGTCAACATTCACAAGGCTGCATGGCCAGATGGATTACCAGGACGTGTACCAACTGGCAAGTGTCTTCACTGACATTTTCAACATGTCCCTGATTGAGTCTGTAATAACATGTTTCAAGCAGACCACCATAGTCCCTGTGCCCAAGAATAGTAAGGTAACCTACCTAAATGACTACAGACACGTAGCACTCACGTCTGTAGCCATGAAGTGCTTTGAAAGGCTGGTCATGGCTCACATCAACACCATCATCCCAGAAACCCTAGACCCACTCCAATTTGCATACTGCTCAAACAGATCCACAGATGATGCAATCTCTATTGAACTCCACACTGCCCTTTCCCACCTGGACAAAAGGAACACCTACGTGAGAATGTTGTTCATTGACTACAGCTCAGCGTTCAACACCATAGTGCCCTCAAAGCTCATCACTAAGCTAAGGACCCTGGGTCTAAACACCTCCCTCTGCAAATGGATCCTGGACTTCCTGACGGGCCGCCCCCAGGTGGTAAGGGTAGGTAACAAGACATCTGCCACGCTGATCCTCAACACGGGGAACCCTCAGGGGTGCATGCTCAGTCCCCTCCTGTACTTCCTGTTCACCCATGACTGCATGGCCAGGCACGACTCCAACACCATCATTAAGTTTGCAGATGAAAACATCAGTGGTAGGCCTGATCACCGACAATGACGAGACAGCCTATAGGGAGGAGGTCAGTGGAGCAGGTTGAGAGCTTCATGTTCCTTGGTGTCCACATCACCAACAAACTATCATGATCCAAACATTCCAAGACTGCTGCAACATCGAGAGCATCCTGACTGGTTGCATCGCTGCCTGGTACCCGAAACTGCTCGGCAACTGACCGCAAGGCACTACAGTAGTGCGCACTGCCCAGTACATCACTGGGGCCAAGCTTCCTGTCATCCAGGACCTCTATACCAGGCGGTGTCAGAGGAAGACCCTAAAACTCCAGCCATAGACTGCTCTCTCTGCTACCATGTGGCATGATCTTCCTATTGAATTCCTTCAGTAAGTGTTGGAAAAAGAAGGGTTATAATCCAAGAGAAAAAAATATCCAATCAGAATTTTTCTTTGGTAGTCTCTTGGTAGAAATAATCTAGCTGGGCTCAACGCTCCTTGGCTAGGCCCTCAGGCTTTGAATAGAGGCACCAGCCAACGTCATTGTCATTGACTTCAATTAGAGCAGCATTTTGACAGTAGAATCAACCAATCACAAATTGTCTTGTAATAGGTGGGACAATTGTATGATGCCTCAATGCCCTCTTGAAACCAGTTTGACTCCATTCCATTGACTCCATTCCAGCTATTACAATGAGCCTGTTCTCCTGTAGTTCCTCCCACCAGCCTCCACTGGTTTTAATGCTAGTGTTTAAGCATATCTCCCCGCCCATTTCCCACTACATTATATTGTCTTCAGCTAATGACGAGGACCAACTACCTTTAATGTGGCAGACATTTAACCTACATGTTAAAGAGATCACCTAAATAATGGCACACTGGTTTCCTCAACCTGTAAGCAGTCTGTGGAGAAGTTATGACAGTAATCCATGCTCTGGTTTAGTTTCCCTAACCACTGTTTCAAACGCTAACTTTTTTTACCATTTGTGGCACAAATCCAAAGGAAGTCAATGCTACCTAAATTAGCATTTTCGCACTTCATATCCAAATCAAAGTCTTGATCTCACATAAAAGGATGATGAGCTCACTCGTAATAAAACTGTCTTACTAAGCCTACCTGTGACCATGCATATTTTATAGTGAACATCTATTGCAATGTAGTTATGCATAGTATTATGATTCATTTATGATGATGATTTTAAAAGAGACAGCACGGGGCATATTTAGATATTATTAGATATTATTAGATATTAGATATTAGATATTTACATATTTAGTAGGCAAGCAGCTCAATGAAGATGACAGAATTGCCTGAGGCATAAAGGCTTATGTTAGCTCCCTGGGCTAATGCCTAGGCTTTAGCCCTGTGGGCTAAGATAATGTAGTAGCATGAAGTACTCTAGTACTACTGTAGTGTAGTACTCTAGTACAGAGCTACTGTAGTGTAGTACTACTGTAGTGTATTACTCTAGTACAGAGATACTGTAGTGTAGTATTCTAGTACTACTGTAGTGTATTACTCTAGTACTACTGTAGTGTATTACTCTAGTACTACTGTAGTGTAGTACTCTAGTACAGAGATACTGTAGTGTAGTATTCTAGTACTACTGTAGTGTATTACTCTAGTACAGAGATACTGTAGTGTAGTACTTTAGTACAGAGATACTGTAGTGTAGTATTCTAGTACTACTGTAGTGTATTACTCTAGTACTACTGTAGTGTAGTATTCTAGTACTACTGTAGTGTAGTACTCTAGTACAGATACTGTATAAAAGATTTTAGAAAATATCAATAAGATCAGAGAAATGGAGAGAAAGATAAATGGAGAGAAAGAGAGAAAGAGAGATGAAGAGAAAGAGAAAGAGAGAGAATGAGAGAAAGAGAAATGGATAATGTTAGCTCACCGAGACATGTGTAAGGAGAGTTATTGGAGAGCCAAACAGGTTTCAGCACCATGGATAGCTCTTAGCACCAACAAAACAAGTGACTGTAGGATCAAATGCATGGATAGTCATTCAATATTGTTACACAGTGAAACGCTACCTCACTGAGTGTTAACTAAAATAGTTATGCTGAATTCTGTTTTAGTTATATGACAAGGTAGAGATTATATGATATGCAGCACCATGGCCCGTATTCAGAAATCAGAGTAGGAGTGCTGATCTAGGATCAGGTACCCCCTGTCCATGTGATCTTATTTATTATTATCTAAAAGAGTCAACTGATCCTAGATCAGCACTGCCCTGAGACGCTTTATGAACACGGGCCCAGGAGGCTTGGCTTGGTCCTGAGGAGTGAGTTATTCCATATACTGTCAACAGAGGGTGCTAGTGTATGATAAACTGGAAACGGAAGGCTGCGGGCTGAAGTTTCAGCCAGGTCACCCATGATACAAGTCAGGATTAGACGTCCATCCATGTCTGAGGACGTAGGGAGATGATGTAGAAACCGGCCACTCGGGGAAACAGTGAGTGCTGTTACCTTCAAGTAGGTTTTGGATTTGCTTTGGTGTTGTGGATGGGGGTGGCCTCTGCATGGCCTCTGGTGCAGAAGGTTGCATGTTTGAATCCAGTGATAGAAAGTTGTTTTTGAGATTTTTGTTTTAAGCCTATCCCAAACCTTAACCCTTACCTTAACCATTCAGGGTCAATGTCTGAACTTAAGATTTCGGAGTTAATGCCTTAACTTAACCCTAACCTTAATAATTGATGGGGGAAATGCCAAACTGACCCAAGATCAGCATCTAGAGACACTTTCTGGCTATGGGCCAGGTCACTTTAGTAATTACACTTACTGCATCTGTCTGTCTGAGACAGTAATTACTATATCTATAAATAGTAATATACTGTATCCGTCTGTCTGAGACAGTAATTACTATAACTATAAATAGTAATATACTGTATCCATCTGTCTGAGACAGTAATTACTATATCTATAAATAGTAATATACTGTATCCGTCTGTCTGAGACAGTAATTACTATATCTATAAATAGTAATATACTGTATCCATCTGTCTGAGACAGTTATTACTGTATATATAAATAGTCATAAACTGTATCCATCTGTCTGAGACAGTTATTACTGTACCTATAAATAGTCTCTGAGGCAGTTTGTCTGAGGGAGTTGACACTGAGGACAGAGGAGGAAGTAATGAGTTCTGTGATGTGATGAGGTCTTTGACCCATGACTTACAGAGCTGGTGTTGCGCTGTTAGGCCTCACTCTGGGCTCTCTCTCTCTCTCTCTCTCTCTCTCTTTCTCTGATGTTGGGCCTGTCTCTGGGCTGGAACAGAAAACAGCTTCCCCTCTCACTGTAACTCACCACAAAGAGGCTCTGCCCAATCAGAGGATTGGATATGCTTATGTTCGCCCCCTCTGGGTATGTGTGTGTGTGTCTCTGTGTGTGTGTGTGTGTGTGTGTGTGTGTGTGTGTGCCTGTATGTGTGTGTGTGTGGACATTAATTCTAACCTTAACCCTAAACCCACTAGAAACAGCATTTGACCTTGTGGGGAGACTAACAAAATGTCAGCAGAAGTCCCCACAAGAATATTAAACAGAGGGAAAGTGAGATGTTATTTACGGAGGCAACACACAACACACGGAGGCAATACACACACAAATACATACTCACACACTCACACACGCAGACACTTCATTATCATCATAGCTCATAGGAATGAGAGCAGAGGGGAAGTGAAAAGTTATCTGGCCTGTCAATCAGCCTGTCTGTACCGTTGGAGAGACGGTTTCTGATTGGATTAATGACCTCACAAGACACCCCTGGGAGTGAGGCTGGAGAAAACCAATTACAGCAATCACTAGACCCTTTTAATTAAGAGACATGATGCTCGACAGAGCTGAATCACAAAATGGACCCTATTCCCTAACTAGTGCACAACTACCGATCAAAAGTAGTGCACTATATAGGGAATTTGGTGCCATTTGGGATGCAGACCAGCTTTACACAGTCAGAGCTATTGGATGTGAAACAGTTACACACTGTTTTAGAAGTCACTGATGAATTGTATATGTAATCTTTATTTAACTAGGCAAGTCAGATCAAATTCTTATTTACAATGTCGGCCTACACTGGCCAACTATGGAACTCCCAAACTGTATCACAATGTTGTTTGGATTCGAACCAGGTTGTCTGTAGTGACGCCTCTAGCACTGAGATGCAGTGTCTTAGACCACTGCACCACTTGGGAGCCTATGGGTCTAAATGTTGTGAAGAATGCTAGTCTATCTCAGGAGCCTTTAATCTGTTATACAGTCCATTCACCCTGCTATTGTAATGGTGGTCTAGCTCAGCCAGATAAATACTGCTCTATATAAAAGCTCTTGGCTGTTTTATAACGTGGGTTTTTCTTTTCCACACACATGCAGGCACGAGTGTGAACACAGACACACATGCACACAAGTACACACACACACACACACACACACACAATAACATCCGGACATGCCAATCCTTCTGTAGCCTGCAGGATCATGACGTGAGTGACTCTCTCTTATTGGTTCCTGACAGTGTTTATAGTGTGTTTACATTATCCATCAAACATCCTGGGCAGATCTGTCTCCCTCTCTCTCCTCATCCATCACCTCTCTCCCTCTCTCTCTCTCATCCATCTCTCTCTCTCTCTCTCTCATCCATCTCTCTCTCTCTCTCCCTCTCTTCCCTCTCTCTCTCTCTCATCCATCTCTCTCTCTCCCCTCCCTCTCTCTCTCCTCATCCATCTATCTCTCTCTCTTCCCCTCTCTGTCTTCCCCTCTCTCACCTTTGTCCCCCCCTCCCTCTCTCTCTCTCTTCTCGTCCATCAGCTCTCATCCTCTGCTTCTGTCTCTTCCCCCTAACCCAAACACAGACCCTGACACTGACGCACGGGGAGCAGTGGAAAATGGTAGAAACTGTCCAATAAATTATATTAGTGGGAACAACTGGGAAAGAGAGGACTGGGGAAGAGGGTTTGGAAAGGAAAATGCTCTTCTTGCACTAGGGACTCTTTTACAGTCGTGTAGGAAATGGTGAAATGGTGTGCAAGAAAGGCAACAGTGAATAGTAGTTAGTAAGTAGAGCGAGATAATCATTTCCTTGAACCTCTAGCCTACACAGCACAGAGGTTATCGTCGGTCAGAGCTGTCATTCATGAATGATGTATGCTGTTGTGAATGATGTGTGTCAGTCATTGTGAATGATGTGTGTCTGTCGTTGTGAATGTTTTGTGTCTGTCGTTGTGAATGATGTGTGTCTGTCGTTGTGAATGATGTGTGTCTGTCGTTGTGAATGATGTGTGTCTGTCATTGTGAATGATGTGTGTCAGTCGTTGTGAATGATGTGTCTCAGTCATTTTGAATGTGTGTCTGTCATTGTGAATGATGTGTGTCAGATAGATAGATAGATAGATAGATAGATAGATAGATAGATAGATAGATAGATAGATAGATAGATAGATAGATAGATAGATAGATAGATAGATAGATAGATAGATAGATAGATAGATAGATAGATAGATAGATAGATAGATAGATAGATAGATAGATAGATAGCAATTGCCTATACTGTATTACATGTGATTCGTCAAGCAGCTACGACAAAAAACACAGGGCAGGTGCAAAATGGCAGAACGAAAATACACAAAAGACAGATACACGATACATGATACATAGTCATTGTGAACGATGTGTGTCAGTCATTGTAAATTGTGTGTCAGTCGTTGTATCATCCAGTGAGTTTAGGAAGAGCAATATGAAAGATTATGGGTGGTGGTGGAGTGGCAATCAGCAGGATATTGATCAAACATGTTGAAGAACAACACGGATACTATTTCAGCTTAGATTCTAAGGTTTAATATAGGCTAAATACAATTTGATTGATTTGATTTATAAGGTGTTGCTATTTAGGCACTGCCTTGTAAAGAACATGCTTCTTTGACAACTTCAATAGACCCTACTACAAGTAATAACACAATGTAATAATGGCAAGTGTATTTTTCAACAAGAGAAAAAGCCAAATGAAATCCAGTTGGATAATATATATCAGTATTATGTGGTTTTATTTTCTCACACTGTAAAATCGGTGTGCTGGATAAACAGCCTGGTCTCACAGACTATATGTAACATAGTAAAGGTAAATCCGGGACACTCAAATGAGTATCATATGTTACGTTTGGTATGGTGACATAAGACAGACGGTTACTTAGGGCAAAAAAGAAAGTAGAGTGGTTGGTTGGGCGTTTAACACAAACATCTAGTATCCCAAAGGTTGTCAGTTCAAATCTCATCACAGACAATTTTAACTAATTAGCAACTTTTCAACTACTTACTACTTTTGAGCTACTTTGCAACTACTTAGCATGTTAGCTAACCCTTCCCCTAACCTTAACCCTTTTAGCTAACCCTTCCCCTAACCCTGACCTTAACCCTAACCTAACTCCTAAACTTAACCCCTAGACTAGCTAACGTTAGCCACCTAGCTAGAATTCATAACATATCATACGTTTTGCAGATTATTGACATATAATACGAATTGTAAATCGTAACATATCATAACAAAATGGGTGATGGACATCCACAAATTAAGACATACCATACGCAACATAACATATCATACTAAACGGAGTGTCAGGTTTACATACAGAATAATACGAAATGCACTGAGACCAGGTTGGTGTAAATGATATTTTTACAAGACATTCTATTGAGGAGGAAAACAGCCTCCCCATGCAAGCCTGGTGTCTTCATATAACCAGGGCCGGAGCGTGCGTATAGGCTAACTAGGCAACGGCCTAGAGCGGCACTTTGGAAAGGCGGCAAAATGTGGGCTTATAAAAAAATAAAAATTTAAAAAATGTGCCGCTCATTTTGCCGCCTCTTGTAGTCCATTGGTGAGGAATGTGTGTCTGTCAATCAAAATCACCAATCAGCGCACTGTTACGCTAATGTTATGTGGTTATGTGTTCTTAAGTTGTCTCAGTTCAGGTTATGGGGGAGGGGGAATGTTAGAGTGTCTACCGTAACCGAGCCTTGCATGGCCGGAGGTTAGGTTCGTTGCCAAAAGCTGAAGGAGGATAATAAAGTGTGACGTTCCTGGAGTCGTGTGGTGTCTGGGGCACAGGAACTCTCTGTTAAATCAATCTCTGTCTCATGCCATCTTCTTCTGGCTGAGCTCGCAACAGTACGCTGTAAAACCATGTCTAAACGACCCAAACTGTTGGGTTGTGAGTACAAAAAAAGAAAATTAAGGAAGGAGCAAGCACTCCAAAAACAAAATAATTATTTTTGAAAATAGAGGCGGATCACAATTGTGTTTCACTTAGAGCGGCAGAAATGCACGCACCGGCCCTGCATATAACCTTTTACTAGGCCGGATAGGCTACAGTATCGTTTCCCTCTGCATCAGCCCCAGTCTCATCAGATCACTCACACTATACATGCCACTCCAATGCACAGAAGTTAAACCGCCGCCCGCCGGGATCGATTCTTCATCTCCTCTCCAAGCTGCAACCGGCTCTGAATCACCAACCACCCGCGCCCGGGAACTGTGTTTCAGGGGTCTGGTGGGCTGGCACAGCACGTCTGGCTCGGGACGCGCAGGGGGGTCCGGGGGAGGAGAGATAATGCAAGGGAGGGAGATGGTGGATGCCAGAGGCACGTGTGACGTGGCAAATTGCAGCAATTGCCTATACTGTATTACATGTGAAGAGAGAGAGAGAGAGAACTCAGCCTCACGCGCTGGCGGGATACTGCAGAACAGGGGAAGGGAGGGAGGGAATGAGGGAGGGGAATCGAATTAGAAGAAGAAAAAAAGCGACGGAGGGAGAGCTGAGGAACCGAGGGGTCGGAGGTGAATGCACGAGAGAGGACGAGAGAGGTAGCGGAAGACTGCGGAGCCGGGAGAGGACGAGAGAGGTAGCAGAAGACTGCGGAGCCGGGAGAGGACGAGAGAGGTAGCAGAAGACTTGCAGAGCTGAGGTTTAGAGAAGAGTAAAGAGAAGAAGCATCAAAAGTCCCACAGTCAGTCACAGAAGAGATTGGTACCACACCAGCTTCAGGGATGTAGCCGAAGGGGGGAGAGCTCAGCCTTTCCGAGCTCGTCACTATGAAGAAACATTCGGCTAGGGTTGCACCGCTGTCCGCTTGCAACAGTCCCGTGCTCACCTTAACGAAAGTCAAAGGTAGGGAGAACTCCGTTCCGTGACATGACTTGGGTCGTGCAGCCCGTTGTGGTATTTGTCTACCTAATATTTGTAGCCTATTTTACATTCACTCTTGAAACCTAAATCTTGTAGTGTCCAAGGTTAGGCTTGTGAGCCAACCAGAAAATAGGCATAGCTTACAAGTTTGGTTTTGTGTGACTGTGGCAGAGAAACTTGGGTCAGTCAGGGGTGATGAATGGTGTTCGTGAACGAGCTGTCCGCTTTGAGGCACAGCTGAATTTTTATAGATGTACCGTCGCGTGCAAAAGACGCTTTGGAACCAACTAAATTAACTCCTCCCCTTTACCCTTCACGGTAATTAGGGATGCGTGCGGGAAGACTTTATCTTAATAGACCATCAAGGCTTGCAATTATACAATTTATTACCCTTGTTTTGTTGTTAAAGTATTTTATTCGTACAATCTCTTGTTTTGCTGTGTTGTGTAAAAGCCAGACTGTATTTCATTCTGCACTTTCAAAACGGTAATTCATTAACCCCCCCCCCCCCCCCACCTCATCTGCATAATGGTCACAAAATATAATAACACATGACATTATAACTGATTTGGCAAAGCCTGTAAAATGAAAATCAGACAACATATTTATGGACAAATTAAAGCGTTGTCCTGTGCAAAATGCAGCTGGCCATTGGAAGTGTTGCGCTGCCTGTCCATCATGAGTGAGTGCATGGAGGGAGCATGAAGCTGTTGTTGTAGCAGAACATGGCAGGGACACCCCTCCTCACGCACACACACACCCAAACACAGTCTTGCGCAGCTAACCTTGTGGAGACAGTCAATTCAGTCCCATTCAAAATCCTGTTTTTCCTAACCCCTAACCCTAACCTTAACCCAAAAACCCAACATTAACCCTAAACCTAACCCTAACACTAATTCTAACATTTCTAACACGCCAGACCATTTTTTCCCTTGAGGCCCCCATTATTAACCAGATAATTAATGTAATGGGATAAAAATCGTTGTTTGGCTACCCAAACTCATTGCTCCGGTTAATGAGTCTAGATCTGAGTATTTTATAGAACGCAAAAACATTCTAACCATTCTGATTGGTCCCAGAAACCGATGGGTTTGGGCCAGAGTCAGAACACGTGGGTAAAACAGCGTTTTGAAAATTCGTCATTCGCTTTAATACATTTGATACCACAAACGACTTCAACGATGTAAACCTTTATAACCCTACCAGTAAACAGGTAGTAAACCTAATGAACTCAACCAGTAAACAGGTAGTAAACCTTTATAACCCTACCTGTTTACTGGTATGCCATAACGAAATGCCATAACGAAAATACACAAAAGACAGATACACGATACATGATACATAGAGCGGCAGTATGAAAAAGTATAGAAATACAAGATGTCTGGAGTGCAAAAAAGCTATAAAAAGACATTGCATAGTATGGGTGGTTGGCTGAATATGTACACTATACATTGGTGGATGTTGGATGGTTAACTATACTATACTATACTGAAATACTTCAGTAGCTAAACATGTATATGATATGAGTGAGGGTAATAATAGTTTGCTTAATAGACAGACTGGTTAATTGAACAGGTAAGTGAATATTTTGCATGGTTAAATTAGCTGTACAGGTAAATATACAGTTAAATTGACAGGTAAGTTAATATTTTGCATGGTTACATTAACTGTACAGGTAAATGACAGGAAGAGATACTTAAATAGCTAAATGTGTGTATGATATAATTTGGGGTAATAATAGTAATTCCCTTAAAATACAGTCCTTAGTGCGCAGGGTTTAATTACAGACAACTGCACGTATTGCACATTCGATATACTAAAAGCAATGAAAAAAAGATACAATTGACAGGATACTAATATGCATTCCTGAGTGAATGACTATGTAAGTTAAGTCCAAGAATTACTTACAATATTGCACGTGATATGATATAACAACTTTACATGAGTATGTATATACAGACCTGAATGAATAAATAAGTCCTGAGTGAATGAGTGATTACGGACCAGAGTTACTCACGGATGGATGCACAAATTGTTAAACTAGGTCCTAGCACCCCAACAGTTCCAGGTCTATGTTGCCGACGGCAAGGCACCCCGGTGAGGCATTAAATAGTCTTAATAGCCTCCGGCAGGAAGGACCTCCTGTAGCGCTCTCTGGCACACCGTGGTGGGATCAGTCTGTGACTGAAAGTGCTCCTCTGCGTCATAACCATGGCATGCAGAGGGTGGGTGACGTTGTCCATGATGGCCAGCAGTTTGGCCAGGATCCGTCTCTCTCGCCACCTCCTCTAGAGTGTCAAGGCTCATCCCCAGGACAGAGCTAATCTTCCTGATCAGCTTATTTACCCGAGAAGCATCACCGGCTTTGATGTTTGCTCCCCAGCACACCACTGCAAAAAAGATGGCACTGGCCACCACAGACCACAACTTCTGCAGCGCTTTTTATAATATAAATCTCAAAGCACTTCATAAACAAAAAACAAGCAAGAATTATATCATGACAGGTCAACCAATAGAGGCCAAGTCTTTGAATGCTGCATCCTCTGAAGATGGAGAGGGTCAGTTCATGGCTTGAGTGGAGAGAGCTGGTCAGGGCATGGTAGATGATGGTGATGGAGACTGCTGATGATCTTGTAGAGGGCAAGTCTAGGAACCAGCCTGACTCTTATAGCCACTGGACTCCTCTTCCACTCTGCGTAGCACCCACTTGGGTGATGCCTCAGCAGCTCTGGGTGCCAGAAAGCTCACCACCCAAAGTTCAGAATAGTAGCCAGTCGTCCTCACTACGAGCCCTCTGCCTCACCACTGCTGTATTCCTCTCCCATTCCTCTCACACTTCAAGCAAATCCTCATATGATGTTTTCAAACTGTCAGCCAGGTGAAATAAAAAAGCTGGTACTGTTTCCAGATGCATTTTTCAAACCAAAACATTAGCCACCTAGTTAGCTAGCTAGCCAAGACAAAAATAATTGACCTGTCAGTCAATTTGTAAGTCCTTGGCTCAAGACCAGCATACTACTCGAAGAAGATGTTCCATGACTAGAAGATTACAGGAGTACACAGAGGAAACTAGCATTTCCCGTTGAGATTGTAACGAAGAGGATTACAGTTTTGCATTCACAGCTGGATGTTGAGTGTGTGTGTGTGTGTGTGTGTGTGTGTGTGTGTGTGTGTGTGTGTGTGTGTGTAAAGCTGTGTTTATATTGCTCAATCACTCTACTGTCAGAGCGTCTTTGATGTCTCCAAACACTGTTGTCCCTGTGTGCTGCAGCAGCGTAGTGTCAGCGCATCATAACTAATCATGCTAAAGAGGAGAGAAACTGTTCTACAGTTCAGACTGACGCTATCTTTAGCTTTACAGAGGGACATTTTAATCAACTTTATGAAGTGGAGTAGATTGATTGTCCCAATGGACGATTTGTGTAACAAGTGGACATTAAGCACAGTCTCATACACTTCAACACAGTCACTATGACACAGAAACAGATCCTTGTTCAGTGGCCTCACTGGCTTTGAAGAATGACCTGTCAGCCTTGGAGATATGAAGGTCAGGGTTCAATCTCCAGTGAAATCATATACTGTGTAGGTAGGAAAGAGGATAGAGAATTGTGGACATCGCTGGAGTGTATTGAAAGAGAAGGAGAGAAGATTAGAGGAGAGGAGAAGAGAGGGGGGACAGGAGAGGGAGAGGAGAGAGGTAGGGAGAGAGGAGGGGAAGTATTGCAGAGTGTGGACAGAAGATGAAAGGACAGAAGAGGCAAGGGTGATGGAAGAGAGGAGAGTACTGGACAAGACAGGAGAGAGTGAACGGCGGGAGGCATTTCAGGGGCATGAAAGGAGGAGAGTGTGTGGAGAGATTATGGTGAGAGTATCGAGAGAATATCCTCTGTAGCTCAGTTGGTATTAAAGGTATTATAGAGTATGGAGAGAAGATGAGAGGACAGGAGAGGGAGGAGAGGAGGTATTATAGAGTATGGAGAGAAGATGAGAGGACAGGAGAGGGAGGAGAGGAGGTATTATAGAGTATGGAGAGAAGATGAGAAGACAGGAGAGGGAGGAGAGGAGGTATTATAGAGTATGGAGAGAAGATGAGAGGACAGGAGAGGGAGGAGAGGAGGTATTATAGAGTATGGAGAGAAGATGAGAGGACAGGAGAGGGAGGAGAGGAGGTATTATAGAGTATGGAGAGAAGATGAGAGGACAGGAGAGGGAGGAGAAGAGGTATTATAGAGTATGGAGAGAAGATGAGAGGACAGGAGAGGGAGGAGAGGAGGTATTATAGAGTATGGAGAGAAGATGAGAGGACAGGAGAGGGAGGAGAGGAGGTATTATAGAGTATGGAGAGAAGATGAGAGGACAGGAGAGGGAGGAGAGGAGGTATTATAGAGTATGGAGAGAAGATGAGAGGACAGACAGAGGAGAAGAGAAGAAAAGAGGAGAGGAGAGGAGAGGACAGATAGGAGCCGGACGGAGGAGATGACAGATAGGAGCCGGACGGAGGAGATGACAGATAGGAGCAGGACTGAGGAGAGGACAGATAGGAGCAGGACGGAGGAGAGGACAGATAGGAGCAGGACGGAGGAGAGGACAGATAGGAACCGGACGGAGGAGAGGACAGATGGGAGCAGGAAGGAGGAGAGGACAGATGGGAGCAGGAAGGAGGAGAGGACAGATAGGAGCCGGACGGAGGAGAGGACAGATAGGAGCCGGACGGAGGAGAGGACAGATAGGAGCCGGACGGAGGAGGGGACAGACATGAAAGCACCTGGTCGAGGCAAATTTATGGTGAAATGATTGTCTTTCCACTTCCGTATTATGGCCCCAACAGTGCTCACTGGAACATTCAGAAGCTTAGAAATGCGCCTATAACCAATGCCATCATTATGTTTTGCAACAATTAGGTTGCGAATGTCTTGAGACAGCTCTTTGCTCTAGGCCATCAGTTGGGACTGAACCAGCTGATATTAATTTGCACTGACAGGGGGCTGGATTGCTTTTTAATTACTGATAGTTTTCAGCTGTTGTCTTGGCTTTCCAAGCCTTTTTGAACCTCCCTTTCTTCATGTGTTCAATACTTTTTCCCTGTGTCATTTCACATTATTACACACAACTTAATTTCTGAACTTATTTGTTTTGGTTTCTTTGTATGTATGGATTACTTGGGTTGTTACCAACATCTGGTGAAACTTTCATGTCAATAGCACCTTTCATTGGCTGGGACGGTTACCACACTGTGATTGGCCATATCCCCATGGGGCCTGTTACCTTGACCACAGGTTATACAGCCATCCATTGATAACAGATGTGTTTACAAACAAACCTCAAACTCCAGTCACTGGAGCTCACACTCACCACCTAGACAAAGCACTGAATATTATTAGTATTAAGGCCAAGTGAAGAGGGGAAAAAAACGCTATTGGGTGGTGGTAAAACATTCACGGATAGTACTTCAAAGAATGTCGAAATTTAAAGAATAAAGTTTACATACATTTTCACGAATAAAGTCCAAATAATAAATGTCCAAATGTTTTTAGTATCTGTACTTTACTTTACTATTCATATTTTTGGCAACTTTTACTTTTTACAAAAGTACATTTTGAATGCTTAGCAGGACAGGAAAATGGTCCAAATCAAGCACGTATCAAGAGAACATCCCTGGTCATCTACTGCCTCTGATCTGGCGGATTCACTAAACACAAATGCTTAATTTGTAAATTACAGTATATGTGCCCCTTGCAATCCGTCAATAAACAAAAAACTAGAAAATGTTGATACTTAAGTACATTTAAGCAATTCCGTTTACTTTTAAAACTTAAGTATATTTATAACCAAATACTAGACTTTTACTCAAGTAATATTTTACTGGGTGACTTTCCCTTTTCCTTGAGTCATTTTCTATTAAGGTATCTCTACTTTTACTCAAGTATGACAATTGAGTAGTTTTTCCACCACTGGCCCGCCTCTTCAACCCTCCTCACCCCTGAATTGCTGTCTTTCTCTGGTCCACTGACAGCTGAGTCCAGCCTGGGGGTTGTTGTCTTTCTCTGGTCCACTGACAGCTGAGTCCAGCCTGGGGGTTGTTGTCTTTCTCTGGTCCACTGACAGCTGAGTCCAGCCTGGGGGTTGTTGTCTTTCTCTGGTCCACTGACAGCTGAGTCCAGCCTGGGGGTTGTTGTCTTTCTCTGGTCCACTGACAGCTGAGTCCAGCCTGGGGGTTGTTGTCTTTCTCTGGTCCACTGACAGCTGAGTCCAGCCTGGGGGTTGTTGTCTTTCTCTGGTCCACTGACAGCTGAGTCCAGCCTGGGGGTTGTTGTCTTTCTCTGGTCCACTGACAGCTGAGTCCAGCCTGGGGGTTGTTGTCTTTCTCTGGTCCACTGACAGCTGAGTCCAGCCTGGGGGTTGTTGTCTTTCTCTGGTCCACTGACAGCTGAGTCCAGCCTGGGGGTTGTTGTCTTTCTCTGGTCCACTGACAGCTGAGTCCAGCCTGGGGGTTGTTGTATTTCTCTCTCTGTTTATATTTTGTCTGACAGCGTGGGGTAGGACGTAGTCTGACAGCGTAGGTTAGGGCGTAGTCTGTTGCTGCGCTCTGATAGGCTTTTGAGTGACGGTTCGACCCAGGCCCAGCCTCAGGATCAAACCCAGGCTGCTGGAGTCCCACTGACTGTACCTGACTGACTGTGACTGAGTCCCACTGACTCTGACTGTTACAGTCTGCTTTGCTAGTAAACTAACTATCCTGGTCACAGATCCTGTGAAATGTATTGTAATGTTTTTAAAAAATATATAACTTCCTTAATGTTGCTGGACCTCAGGAAGAGTAGCTGCTACCTTGGCAGGAACTAATGGGGATCCATAATAAATACAAGTACACTGTAGCCTGGTCTCAGATCTGTTTATGCTCTCTAGCCAACTCTTATGTATGTTCATTTCCATGTTGCAACAGATATGGGACAAGGCTATAGCTGACTCTGACTTTCTTTATTGTCATAGATTTCTGCATAAAAGTTCAATGTGCCTGTTACAGACCGGTGATTGACGTATACCAGTTCAGTCAATGAATATTCAACACAACATCAGAAGCTAGTCAGGCAAGGACAGTGCTAGACACACGTGGTGAAGACTGTGTTGGCCAGGCAGGGAGGAAGGGTTAGATGCGTGAATAGTTTTTCTAGACTGTGTTTATGTCTGCCAGTGTTGGTGGTGATTGATGTGTTTACTCCCTGGATCACTTCACCCTCCAAAACAGACCTACACACCTTGACAGACTTCACCCTCCAACACAGACCCACACACCCTGACAGCCTTGGAGGCGAGCAGAGCAGGTCCCACTGCTGTCTCTGTCCGATCTGTGATGATGATACACTACATGACCAAATGTATGTGGACAACTGCTCGCCGAACATCTCATTCCAAAATCATGGGCATTAATATGGAGTTCGTCCCCCCCCTTGCTGCTATAATCCTCCACTCTTATGGGAAGGCTTTCCTATAGATGTTGAAACATTGCTGCGGGGACTTGCTTCCATTCAGCCACAAGAGCATTAGTAGGTTGGGCACTGATTTTGGGCGATTAGGCCTGGCTTGCAGTCGGCGTTCCAATTTTTCCCAAAGGTATTCGATGGGGTTGAGGTCAGGGCTCTGTGCAGGCCAGTCAAAGACTCAATCATGGACACTCTTACTGACAGCTGTGGCTGCTTTGCGTGATGTATTGTCATCTCTACCTTCTTGCCCTTTGTGCTGTTGTCTGTGCCCAATAATGTTTGTACCATGTTTTGTGCTGCTACCATGTTGTGTTGCTACCATGTTGTGTTGCTACCATTTGTATTTTTAATCCTGTCCCCGCAGGAGGTCTTTTGCCTTTTGGTAGGCCGTCAATGTAAATAAGAATTTGTTCTTAACTGACTTGCCTAATTAAATAAAGGTTAAATGCATTTTTTTTTTTTTGTTATTCCACACTGATCTCGACAAACAATTTCGGGATGGACCTCACTTTGTGCAAGGGGGCATTGTCATGCTGAAACAGGAAAGTGCCTAACCCAAACTATTGCCACAAAGTTGGAAGCACAGAACCATGAAAAACAGCCCCAGACCATTATTCCTCCTCCACCAAACATTACAGTTGGCACTATGCATTTGGGCAGGTAGCATTCTCCTGGCATCTGCCAAACCCACATTAGTCCGTCAGACTGCCAGATGGTGAAGCGTGATTAATTAATCCAGAGAACGCGTTTCCACTGCTCCAGAGTCTAATGGCGGCGAGCTTTACACCACTCCAGCCGACGCTTGGCACTGCGCATAGTGATCTTAGGCTTGTGTGTGGCTGCTCGGCCATGGAAACCCATTTCATGAAGCTCCCGAAGAACAGTTCTTGTGCTGACGTTGCTTCCAGAGGCAGTTTGGAACTCGGTAGTGAGTGTTGCAACTGAGGACAGACAATTTTTAAGAGCTACGCGCTTCAGCACTCGACGGTCCTGTTCTTTGAGATTGTGTGGCCTACCACTTCACGGCTGAGCCGTTGTTGCTCTTAGAGTTTTCCACTTCACAATAAATTTGACAAACTGACTGGTGGCATGACAGTGTCACGTTGAAAAGTCAATGAGCTCTTCAGTAAGGCCATTCTACTGCCAATGTTTTTCTATGTAGATTGAATGGCTGTGTGCTCGATTTTGTACACCTGCCAGAAACAGGTGTGGCTGTTGAGGACAGGGTTCTGCTGGCAGGGAGGGAGGACAGGGTTCTGAATGGAGGGAGGTGGACAGAGAGAGAAGGACAGAGAGAGGACAGGAGAGAGAAGAAGGAGGGAGGGAGGAGGACAGAGAGAGAAGGAGCGAGGGAGGAGGACAGAGAGAGAAGGAGGGAGGACAGATAGAGAAGGAGGGAGGAGGACAGTGAAAGGAGGGAGGACAGAGAGAAGGAGGGAGGACAGAGAGAAGGAGGGAGGACAGAAATAGAAGGAGGGAGGACAGAAATAGAAGGAGGGAGGACAGAAATAGAAGGAGGGAGGACAGAAATAGAAGGAGGGAGGAGGACAGAAATAGAAGGAGGGAGGAGGACAGAGAGAGAAGGAGGGAGGAGGACAGAGAGAGAAGGAGGGAGGAGGACAGATCGAGAAGGAGGGAGGAGGACAGATCGAGAAGGAGGGAGGAGGACAGATAGAGAAGGAGGGAGGACAGATAGAGAAGGAGGGAGGACAGATAGAGAAGGAGGGAGGACAGATAGAGAAGGAGGGAGAAGGAAGGAGGAGGACAGTGAGAGAAGAAAACCTTCCCTCAGTACTTGGCTCATCCTGTATTCTAATCAGTACTGTATGTAACATGAGTGATTGGTGAATAAATAAGAGAGAGACCATTGACTACAATAATATTGCTTCAGAATCCCTCCACTGACCTTGATAATTGAAGTAGCCAGTGATGTAGCTAAGTGTCCCATGCTGTATCATTCAGTGATTAGTGTGAAGCTTCCTCTACAGCTTTAGTCATTGTGGCTTTAAAAGGCCCAGTCATTTAGTGGAGGACAATCTTCATCTCACACAGCTACTCTACCTTCCCCAATCACACACACACACACACACACACACACACACACACACACACACACACACACACACACACACACACACACACACACACACACACACACACACACCATGGTTAGTACGAATAATATCACCATGACACAGTAACTGGGTCCAAATAAATACCGTCCTGAAACTGAAAGTCTCACAATAGTTCATAATCTCACCATAGCACTACAGCACTGTAACTAACTGTCTAAAATACATCCAGGCTGACAGTGAATACAGTGCTTAGCTCTGTCTGTCCCTGATTCTCCCAGGGTGTTGATTGGCTGGCTTGGCACATGGCTGCGTTTGGAAGATTAAACTGTGCTGCAGTATGGACTCATGGCCGGGGTTCTGCTCACACACAGACGCGCAGGTGCACACACACACACACACACACACACACACACACACACACACACACACACACATAGACAAGCGCACGTACACTGTTAATGTGGGTGTAGCGAAATGCTTGGGCTTCTAGTTGTAACAGTGCAGTATATCTAACAGTTACACAACATACACCCAATACACACATCTAAGTAAGGAATGAATTAGGCCTATACACATATGGACGAGCGGCATGGACTAAGATACAGTAGAATAGTATTGAATACAGTATATACAAATGAGATGAGTAATGCCAGATATGTAAACATTATTGAAGTGACTAGTGTTACATTCCTTAAAGTGTCCAGTGATTTCTAGTCTGTGCCTTTAGGCAGCAGCCTCTAATGTGCTAGTGATGGCTGTTTAGCTGTCTGATGGACTTGAGATAGAAGCTGTTTTTCAGTCTCTCGGTCCCAGCTTTGATGCACCTGTACTGACCTCGCCGTCTGGATGATAGCGGGGTGAACAGGCAGTGGCTCGGGTGGTTGATGTCCTTGATGATCTTTTTGGCCTTCCTGTGTCATCGGTTGCTGTAGGTGTCCTGGAGGGCGGGTAGTTTGCCCCCGGTAATGCGTTGGGTGGACTGCACCACCCTCTGGAGAGCCTTGCAGGTGTGGGCTGTGCAGTTGCCATACCAGGGGTGATACAGCCCAACAGGATGCTTTCAATTTTGCGTCTGTAAAGGTTTGTGAGGGTTTTAGGTGCTCTGTTGTGCCTTCTTCACCACACTGTCTGTGTGGGTGGACAATTTCAGTTTATCAGTGATGTGTACGCCAAGGAACTTGAAGTTTTCCACCTTTCTCCACTGTTGTCCCGTCGATGTGGATAGGGGGGTGCACCTTCTGCTGTTTCCTGAAGTCCATGATAATCTCCTTTGTTTTTTTTACGTTGAGTGAGAGGTTGTTTTCCTTTCACCACACTCCCAGAGCCCTCACCTCCTCCCTGTAGGTAATCAAGCCTACTACTGTTGTGTTCGTCTGCAAACTTGATGATTGAGTTGGAGGCGTGCTTGGCCATGCAGTCATGGGTGAACAGGGAGTACAGGAGTGGGCTGAGTATGCACCCTTGTGGGGCCCCAGTGTTGAGGATCAGCGAAGTGGAGGTGTTGTTTCCTACCTTCACCACCTGGAGGCGGCCCGTCAGGAAGTCCAGGACCCAGTTGGACAGGGCGGGTTCAGACCAAGGGCCTAAAGCATAATATTGAGCTTGGAGGGTACTATGGTGTTGAATGCTGAGCTATAGTCAATAAATAGCATTCTTACATAGGTATTCCTCCTATCCAGATGGGACAGGGCAGTGTGCAATGTGGTGGTGATTGCATCATCTGTGAATCTATTGGGGCGGATATAGAAGAGTCATAATAGTTTATTGAATTGAAGAATGCAATAGAGAAAATGTTATCTCATTATATTATAATTGCAGAAATAGTCCCCTGGAATCTATAGGATTTAGCAGGTCTCTGATGCCATATATTTCTAGTCCCATTGAAAATCACTACCCTGGTCTCATACTGTACTGCTGTAGACAACTCTTCTAAATCACTACCCTGGTCTCATACTGTACTGCTGTAGACAACTCTTCTAAATCACTACCCTGGTCTCATACTGTACTGCTGTAGACAACTCTTCTAAATCACTACCCTGGTCTCATACTGTACTGCTGTAGACAACTCTTCTAAATCACTACCCTGGACTCATACTGTACTGCTGTAGACAACTCTTCTAAATCACTACCCTGGACTCATACTGTACTGCTGTAGACAACTCTTCTAAATCACTACCCTGGTCTCAACCTAGAATATGTTGAGGGGAGTTACTGAATTAAATTAATGTAAAAACAAATATAACAAATATGTAGTTAGGAGCAATGATATGCTTAATTAATTAATTTGTATTTTCTTTGTGCTCAGGAGAAGACCGTACCAGGGAGAATGTGGTGGGCATCACAGGGGACGGCCAGGCGGCGAACGGAGGGGCGCCAGGGGTGGAGCCTGCTACGGGAAGGTGGAGACTTCGCTGCTGCATCAAAATCACGGCCATACAGGTGCGGAAGGTGCTGTGGGGCATTGCCATGGTGATGTGCGTGTGTTCGTCGTGGGCGGGTTCCACCCAGCTGGCCAAGCTCACCTTTAAGCAGGTAAAGAACCTGACGAAGTTACATGCTAAACACACACACACTCAAACTCAGATTCACACGAGTGCCAGATGAAACATGTTAATAAGAATGTTAAAGTCATTTGTTTTGGATACCCAGTTTGACGCTCCCTTCACCCTCACCTGGTTCGCCACCACCTGGAACTGCCTGTTCTTTCCCCTCTACTACATCGGACACCTGTGTAAGAGCCCTGAGAGACAGAGCCCCAGACAGAGGTTCAGGTAATCAATCAATCAATACAATGTATTTATACTGTTTACATCAACTGTTGTCCTAAATGTTCCACAAAGGACACCAGGGGACAAAGAAGGAGTGAAAAACTATTTCAGACTGCATGGAGAGACATAGCTGAGTATCACGGAATAGCCAAATGTAGCCTTGTTATGATATATGGCACTGTACCAAGTTTATACATCATTATAGTGGCTCTGATGTTTCATGATGGCTCTGGGTTTAATTTTTCATCTGGTTGTCTATAAGTGTAGGTAAAAAGTCATTACTTTCCAAAGTTAGGTGGGAAGTATAGAGTGTTGAACTGCAGCAGTCTGTAGTTGGATAAAAGCCAGCGCCTACAGTTAGATCAGCTTAGTCACATGACGTGCTGTTCCTCTCTTGTCTCTATAACCCACGGGCTGCTGCTGCAGACACATAGAGGTGTGTGTGTGTGTGTGTGTGTGTGTGTGTGTGTGTGTGTGTGTGTGTGTGTGTGTGTGTGTGCGTGTGCCTGCTTCCAGTCGTGCACTCCTGCTCGTGCTCACGCTTGTGCGTGTGTGTCTGTGCGTGCTTGCATGTGTGTGCGTGTTGTCAGAGCTTCTAAGAGTGATTGTGCAAGGATCTGGTTCTGGGCTCTCCCTGCTCCCCTGGCTCTGACTGCATGGCCTGCATATTGAACAGACTTTTTAATGTTAGCTGTTTAACACAGCCTTTATAATGTTAGCTTTCTAACACAGCCTTTATAATGTTAGCTTTCTAACACAGCCTTTATAATGTTCACTTCCTAACACAGCCTTTCTAATGTTAGCTTCCTAACACAGCCGTTATAATGTTAGCTTCCTAACACAGCCTTTCTAATGTTAGCTTCCTAACACAGCCTTTCTAATGTTAGCTTTCTAACACAGCCTTTATAATGTACGCTTTCTAACACAGCCTTTATAATGTTAGCTTCCTAACACAGCCTTTCTAATGTTAGCTTCCTAACACAGCCTTTCTAATGTTAGCTTTCTAACACAGCCTTTATAATGTACGCTTTCTAACACAGCCTTTATAATGTTAGCTTCCTAACACAGCCTTTCTAATGTTAGCTTCCTAACACAGCCTTTCTAATGTTAGCTTCCTAACACAGCCTTTCTAATGTTAGCTTCCTAACACAGCCTTTGTTCTTATTCACGTTACAGCTGCTTCTGTATAGCCTTCAGAAAATGGATGTATGCAGAAAGTATCTACCCCCTCTACCTAGTGGATAGGAGTAACAGTTAGTTACTGTTAGTTACTGTTACTACCTAAATAAAAGTAAATATTGACTCAAGTTCAAGTTTTATCACACTCACATAGCAGTCAATACATCAAGACCGGTGGTGAGGGGATGGAGGACAAAATGTCAGCACTGCTGGGTGCTGTAGGGTAGCTAGTGCTGTAGTATTTAGAGTCCACTGCTGGGTGCTGTAGGGTAGCTAGTGCTGCAGTATTTAGAGTCCACTGCTGGGTGCTGTAGGGTAGCTAGTGCTGTAGTATTTAGAGTCCACTGCTGGGTGCTGTAGGGTAGCTAGTGCTGTAGTATTTAGAGTCCACTGCTGGGTGCTGTAGGGTAGCTAGTGCTGTAGTATTTAGAGTCCACTGCTGGGTGCTGTAGGGTAGCTAGTGCTGTAGTATTTAGAGTCCACTGCTGGGTGCTGTAGGGTAGCTAGTGCTGTAGTATTTAGAGTCCACTGCTGGGTGCTGTAGGGTAGCTAGTGCTGTAGTATTTAGAGTCCACTGCTGGGTGCTGTAGGGTAGCTAGTGCTGTAGTATTTAGAGTCCACTGCCAGACAAAACGATATCAACCTGGAAACTTGACATCCAGTTTAATGCTATATGTGGCTATTTCATGATGCGCTATGCTTCAGTGCTTCAGTGTTTGCAGTTTGCAATACACCGTTCACCTGTTTACCTTAAAGGGATACTTAAAGGGATACTTAAAGAGATAGTTTGGGATGTTTACCTTAAAGGGATACTTTGGGATTTTGGCAACAAGGTCCTTTATCTACTTGTTAATCTACTTAGTTAGCACAATGACTGTAAGTCTATGGGTATCTGCTAGCATGCTAGTAGATACCCATAGACTTCTAGTCATTGCGCTAACGCTAGTTAGCATTGGCTCGACAAAACTACCTCTAACGTCCTTCATACTGGACACAGAGACATAAAAATGGTATCCACAAGTTCATCTGACTCTGGGGAAGTTTTGGCGCACGTACAGGTGACTAGTGCTAGCTAACGCTGTCTACCTAAAAATGTATATATGCAGTATAATTGGAGTCAAAAATAATATTGCGATATGTAACTATATTGATTTTTCCCCCATCACTAGCATATACTATCTATACTAACGTTTTATACTAAAATGTGATTCTGTGTTTGTGTGTTTGCGTGTGTGTGCGTGTGTGTGTGTGCGTGTGTGTGTGCGTGTGTGTGTGTGTGTGTGTGTGTGTGCGCGTGTACATGTACCTGTGTGCTGTGCATGTGTGTCTGTTTTTGTGTGTGTGCGTTTACGCATATGCATGCCTGTCTGCTTATGTGTGTTCCTCTGTGTGTGTTCATCTGTGTGTGCTCCTCTCTAGGGAGTGTTGTCGGTTCTTCAGGGATGACGGGCTGACAGCCAAGGTGTTCTTCACTAAGGTGGCTCCGTTCGGCTTGCTGTGGATCCTCACCAACTACCTGTACCTACAGGTACTGTGCTGCTTTCCCCCCAACCTGGGATGTGTGTGCGTGCGTGTGTCAGGTTAGGGACTGTGACAGTATTTTATAGTGCCTTCAGGTGTAACAGGTGTCACTGTGCTAGCTTAGCAGTATAGCTTCCTTGACTGTCCCTGTCCCCTTACCGGACTCAAACAGTGATCTTCTGATTCAAAAACACAATTGACAACATCAAAATTAAGCAATTGGGCGAAGTGGGTGAAGTCATCTTGTCTCTAACACAGGCCCTGAGGAAGATCAACACTACAGACGTGTCAGCTCTGTTCTGCTGCAACAAGGCCTTCGTATTCCTGCTCTCCTGGATCATACTGAGAGACCGCTTCATGGGCGTCAGGGTGAGTTATTCTGTGTGTGTGTGTGTGTGTGTGTGTGTGTGTGTGTGTGTGTGTGCACGCGTGCGTGCGTGCGTGTGTGCGTGTGTGCGTGAGATGAGAGTTAATTTCATGGGTAGATAAAAACATCCTATTTCTTTATCTTGTAGACCACAGACTCTGTCTCAGTTGGACTAACTAGGTCCTACCTAATTAAGACCACAGACTCAGTCTCAGTTGGACTAACTAGGTCCTACCTAATTAAGACCACAGACTCAGTCTCAGTTGGACTAGCTAGGTCCTACCTAATTAAGACCACAGACTCAGTCTCAGTTGGACTAGCTAGGTCCTACCTAATTAAGACCACAGACTCAGTCTCAGTTGGACTAACTAGGTCCTACCTAATTACGTTAGAGCAGACAGTAATTAACTGTGTGTCCCTGATTACCTGTTCTAGTGGGCTTTAAACTGGAGGTTCCAGAGGCTAATGGCTCCCTGCCTCCCAAGACTCTGGGCCCTCGTCAAAAGTAGTACTACATAGGGAATAAAGTGCCATTTGGGATTCTCTGTGCTGGAGCCCTGTGTTCCCCAAAATAATTAAGACTATTAAGTAAGAAGAGTTGAAAGCATAGGGAGCAGACCGGGTTTCAAATACTATTTTAAGTGTTTTAAATACTGTTTACAGTTTAGGGACTATTCCATTAAGCCAGGTGAACTCAATCAAGTTGTGGGCATTCAGAAGATAACCTGTACTGCAGTGCAGAAAAAAACATTTGCTTTCAAGTGGATGTAACTGCTCCGTCAGGGCTGGGGGATATTTCATTAAGGGTTATTGTTAGATGATTGTTAATGAACTTGGACCTTGGCGTCACCCTGGGAGAGAGTTTGTAAGTAAGTTGCTGGATAGAACCAAGCCAAGCTAATGTCTTGGCTGGCTGAGAGTTCAATTCTCTCTGCAGTGGTACTGAAAAGCCTAATGTGAAAACAGAAGTGTGTTCTTTTGTTGACATTATTTACACCCCCGGTCAAAGGTTTGAAATATTACTCATTCAAGGGTTTTTCTTTATTTGCACTATTTTTTACATTATAGAATAAAAGTGAAGACATCAAAATGATGACACAACACATATGGAATCATGTAGTAACCAAAAAAGCGTTAAACAAATCAAAATATATTTTATATTTGAGATTCTTCAAAGTAGCCACCCTTTGCCTTGATGACAGCTTTGCACACTCTTGGCATTCTCTCAACCAGCTTTACCTGGAATGCTTTTCCATCAGTCTTGAAGGAGTTCCCACATATGCTGAGCATTTGTTGGCTGCTTTTCTTTCACTGCGATCCGACTCATCCCAAACCATCTAAATTTGGTCGAAGTTGGAACCAAAAATCTCAAATTTGGACTCCAAATTTCCACCGGTCTAATGTCAATTGCTCGTGTTTCTTGGCCCAAGCAAGTCTCTTCTTCTTATTGGTGTCCTTTAGTAGTGGTTTCTTTGCAGCAATTGGACCATGAAGGCTTGATTCACACAGTCTCCTCTGAACAGTTGATGTTGAGATGTGTCTGTTACTTGAACTCTGTGAAGAATTTATTTGGGCTGCAATCTGAGGCTGGGAACTTTAATTAACTTATCCTCTGCAGCAGAGGTATTTCTGGGTCTTCCATTCCTGTGGCGGTCCTCATTAAGCTGGTTGAGAGATTGCTAAGAGTGTGCAAAGCTGTCATCAAGGCAAAGGCTACTTTGAAGAATATCAAATATAAAACACTTTTTTGGTTACTACATGATTCCATATATGTTATGTCATAGATTTGATATCTTCACCTTTATTCTACAATGTAAAACATATTGCAAATAAAGAAAAACCCTAGAATGAGTAATATTCCAACTTTTGACCGGGGGTGTATATGATCCTCGTCTGAACTGGAACAGTTTGCTCTCAGAAAGATAGAGAAGATAGGAAGGAGTCTTGATGTAGAGCCCTGTATTACCGTGGGACTGCAGGGAGGAGCTGGATGAGGTCTGGCGGGAGCAGGTGGGATGTCTGCAAAAAAACCTGCGAGACGGGTGGATGCGATATGAAATCTTGCAGGAACGGGCTCAATCTCATTTGAAGCAGACGACAAAAAACGATGTCCCGCACAGACCTCTGTCTTGATGAACCTGTTGTTTACATTTAGAACTCCCAAACTAGGTTCCATGCAGTCCCCGTATTCAAGAAGCGCCTCAGAGTAGAAAGGCTGATTTAGCATCAAGTCCCCCTGTCCATATAATCGTATTCAAACTGATCCTAGGTCTGCCGTCCTACTCTGAGACGTTTTATAAATACAAGTTCAGGTCTCTCTTGCTAAATATATTTTATCTCACTGTGACTAATCCGGATAAACGAATGAATGTGTGTCTATGTACTGTATGTGTGAATAACTGGAGGGAAAACACCTAATCTGAATGTCTCTCTCTCTTCCCATCTTTATCTCCCTCTCTCTCCCCCGTCTCTCTCTCTCTCTCTCTCTCTCCCACTAATTCTCTCTCCCTCTCTCTCTCTCTCTCTCTCTCCCCTCTCGCTCACTCTCTCTCTCTCTCTCTCTCTCTCTCTCTCTCTCTCTCTCTCTCTCTCTAACTCTCTCTCTCTCTGACTGGTGATGGGTATTGCAGTAATTTGATGTCTGCAGTAATGCGGAGGATCTTGGATGGGCTTTCCTTCATATGGAAATGAAGAGTGAGGGAGAGAGAAGGGGAGAGGATACGAGGGGGAGGAGAAGAGGCTAGGGAAAGTCAAATCATCCCTCTGAAGTATGGCAGTGTTCTGGTACTTAGCTTGCAGATGGCTCAGGGCCCCAGGGCTATTTCCTGGGTGAGGTGGGTGGATAGCTGTCAGTAGGAGGATGGTATATAAGGGATGGCATCAGTGCATCATCCGAATGCACTGTATGTACAAAAATAAGGAAAAGCCAACATAAAGTGTCTTAATAGGGCGTTGGGCCATCACGAGCCAGAACAGCTTCAATGAGCCTTGGCATAGATTCTACAAGTGTCTGGAACTCTATTGGAGGGATGTGACACCATTCTTCCACTAGAAATTACACAATTTGGTGATTTGTTGATGGTGGAAAATGCTGTGTCAGGCGCCGCTTCAGAATAAGTGTTCATTTGGGTTGAGAACTGGTGACTGAGACGCCCATGGCATATGGTTTACATTGTTTTCATGTTCACCATTCAGTGTCCCCTCGTGCCCTGTGGATGGGGGCATTGTCATCCTATGGGGGCATAGCCATGGTAGCTAAAATACTGGCCAAAGTAATGGCCTGCCCAGCATTTTTATACATGACCCTAAGCACGATGGGATGTTAATTGCTTTATTAACTCAGAAACTACAGCTGTGTGAAAGCACCTGCTTTCAATACACTTTCAATACACCCTCATTTACTCAAGTGTTTCCTTTATTTTGGCGGTTATATCTCTGAGTATATCTCAGAGTCCTGTATCTCTCCTGTAGTTGTATGTTGTTATGGAGAGGTGTGAGAGTAAACTTGCCTAGGGTTTAGCTCAGCAAGTTAGCACAGTCTCCCTTGTGGCACACAAGACCCACCCAGGTTCTAACCCAATCAGTCACACACACATTTCTCAGCTGGAGTTTTGTCTTTTTATTTACCTTTATTAAACTTGGAAAGGCCCTTGGGGTTAGAAACCTTTTCTGTGATTGTGGCCTGGTGTTGTGATGGGAGTGTGAGTGAGAGACTGCTTCAGCCCCAACCCCAGACCCAGTCTTGGTCCATTTCCCCATTCCCTGACCTTGGGTTTGCTGACACAGCAGTGTGTGAGAAAGGAAAATAAATTGCAGTGTCCACTCACTGGGGGGGGTCCATGTCCCAGAAAACCAAGCAGCAAAGCAGCAGGCCTTCTCAGAGAAACAAATCTTGGTCAACCATATTGAGTATACCCATGAGTGTTCAAGTCAGATTGCCATGTTATGAGATTTGTCACATGCGCCGAATACATGGCATATGGTTTACAGTGAAATGCTTACTTACAAGCCCTTAACCAACAATACAGTTCAATAAATAGAGTTAAGACAATATTTACTAAATAAACTAAAGTAAAAAAAGAGGACAGAGAGCGAGAGAGAAAGTCTCGGTTTCGTCTCGCTCTCGCTCTGAGACCGAGACCGAGCGAGCGAGAGAGAGAGAGAGAGAGAGAAAGACCGAGCGAGAGAGAGACCGAGCGAGAGAGAGACCGAGCGAGAGAGAGACCGAGCGAGAGAGAGAGAGAGAGAGAGACAGAGAGAGAGAGAGACCGAGAGAGAGAGAGACCGAGAGAGAGAGAGACAGAGAGAGAGAGAGACCGAGAGAGACGAGAGAGGGAGAGACCGAGAGAGAGAGAGACCGAGTGAGAGAGAGACCGAGCGAGAGAGAGACCGAGACCCAGGAAGAGAGAGACCGAGACCCAGCGAGAGAGAGAGACCGAGACCGAGAGAGAGAGAGACCGAGCGAGAGAGAGAGAGACCGAGACCGAGCGAGAGAGATATCAAGAGAGAGAGAGAGAGAGAGAGAGAGAGAGAGAGAGAGAGAGAGAGATATGATAGAACGAGAGGAAGGTGTGTGTTTACCCATGGTACCCCTTGGCTCTGTCCAGGCGTAACCCATACTTAATTTGATCCGCATCCTGCCGGAACAGGATCTGGCACCTTTTAAAAAATGTTTTTACCTCAGAGCTCCCAGGTCACCCCCCTCTCGCGCTCACTTTTTGTTCCGGCACCTCCCGCACCGGGCCGTTTGTCTTCCTGACACCTCTCTAATGCAGTGCTAATCCACTCAGCTAGCCCATGCCAAGTCCATATTCATCACACACACACACACATCCCATCAATCCTTTCCTGTATGTGATCTTTACTGATTGGAAAGTCACTGGGCCCTGGACCAGATAGTATCTGATTATCAGGACTGTGTGTGTATTTTCATTGTGTTCACCATTATACCAGTAAGAGACATTACTGTGGGAGGGAACGGCTGGAGGAAAGGCTGGAGGAAAGGGAGGTGGAACAGCTGGAGGAAAAGGAGGGGGAACGGCTGGAGGAAAGGGAGGGGGAACAGCTGGAGGAAAGGGAGGGGCAACGGCTGGAGGAAGGGAGGGGGAACAGCTGGAGGAAAGGGAGGGAGAACGGCTGGAGGAAAGGGAGGGGGAACGGCTGGAGAAAAGGGAGGGGGAACGGCTGGAGGAAAAGGAGGGGGAACAGCTGGAGGAAAGGGAGGGGGAACGGCTGGAGGAAAGGGAGGGGGAACGGCTGGAGGAAAGGGAGGGGGAACGGCTGGAGGAAAGGGAGGGGGAACGGCTGGAGGAAATGGAGGGGGAACAGCTGGAGGAGAGGGAGGGGTAACGGCTGGAAGAAAGACTGGAGGCAAGGGAGGGGGAACGGCTGGAGAAAAGGGAGGGAAAACGGCTGGAGGAAAGGGAGGGGGAACGGCTGGAGGAAAGGGAGGGGGAACAGCTGGAGGAAAGGGAGGGGGAACAGCTGGAGGAAAGGGAGGGGGAACGGCTGGAGGAAAGGGAGGGGGAACGGCTGGAGGAAAGGGAGGGGGAACGGCTGGAGGAAATGGAGGGGGAACAGCTGGAGGAGAGGGAGGGGTAACGGCTGGAGGAAAAGGAGGGGGAACAGCTGGAGGAAAGGGAGGGGGAACAGCTGGAGGAAAGGGAGGGGGAACGGCTGGAGGAAAGGGAGGGGGAACGGCTGGAGGAAAGGGAGGGGGAACGGCTGGAGGAAATGGAGGGGGAACAGCTGGAGGAGAGGGAGGGGTAACGGCTGGAAGAAAGACTGGAGGCAAGGGAGGGGGAACGGCTGGAGGAAAGGGAGGGGGAACGGCTGGAGGAAAGGGAGGGGGGGAGTGAAAGAGAGGGACAAACATATACACTCACGCAAACACACACACACATACACATACAAGGCCATTGGGGGCGTGAATCTGTTCATTGCTACTGTAAGGTTCTCCGACCATAACTTACCACCCTGTCTGGGCTCAAGGCTGTTCCAGGTTTTACACCATATTCGCTTTATAGTGCACTATAAAGGAATAGGGTGCCATTTGGGACACATAGTGTACTTACTGCCATTACTATTGATTGATGGTCTCAGACCCAGTATAAAAGTAAATAAGAAGTGGATTCAGGTGTGTAAAGTTAGCAGTAACTCTTCTTTTGTGGTAGATTGAACTGCAGTTGAGATACTTCTAGTCTCAAACTATGAATATATCCAGATTGAATTCAACCATTACCATAACTATATAGTGGCTTCATGTCCACATCCTGGTTCAACCCTAACTATATAGTAGCTTCATGTCCACATCCTGGTTCAACCCTAACTATATAGTAGCTTCATGTCCACATCCTGGTTCAACCCTAACTATATAGTAGCTTCATGTCCACATCCTGGTTCAACCCTAACTATATAGTGGCTTCATGTCCACATCCTGGTTCAACCCTAACTATATAGTAGCTTCATGTCCACATCCTGGTTCAACCCTAACTATATAGTAGCTTCATGTCCACATCCTGGTTCAACCCTGACTATATAGTAGCTTCATGTCCACATCCTGGTTCAACCCTAACTATATAGTGGCTTCATGTCCACATCCTGGTTCAACCCTAACTATATAGTAGCTTCATGTCCACATCCTGGTTCTGGTTCAACCCTAACCCTTCCCCCTTCTACACTGTCCTATCCAATAGAAAATCAGTGGGACTGCCCTGCTCCTTTAAAACCTGCTAAGTGTTATATATTGTAATGTGTCCTCTTCACCTTTCCCTGTGCAGATCGTCGCGGCCATCTTTGCCATCGCTGGCATCGTGATGATGACGTACGCTGACGGTTTCTACAGCCACTCTGTTGTGGGAATCACCTTCGTTGTGGCCTCCGCTTCAATGTCTGCACTCTACAAGGTACTACTCTACTCTATGAACAAATGCATACACACATTCACAAGCGCTCACGCCCGCACGAACACACACACAGGATGCATTTGTTTGCTTAACTGTGAGGCATTGTACAGTCTTTTCTTAAAAGTAGTTTTTATCATAGTGTATGTAGGACAGAATCAAAGGAACACCTCATCCTTTGTGGTTGGAATTAATAAATAAATTGCCGTTCTTTGTGGTTGAAAGGGAGTATGTCAGTTCTGAGACCTTTTATGTGTCTCCATTTTGATTTTTAAATCCACCTATCTCCTTCAGTGAGATGATGTCCTCAAAACTTTTCAAAGAGTGAATCACCCAAACGTCCACCTTTATGAGATACAGATTAAGAGCAATGTTAGGTCTCCTGTAAGGAGTCTTTGTGCTCGAGTATCCTGATATTTGTTTCTTATATGAACAGGCTGTAATTCTGGTATCTAGTGTGGTGTTTAATTTGATAGACCTGCAGTACCTGATGTTCAGACTGTGACAGGCAGATCATTATAGAGTTTGAACAGACAGAGGGATGGATGTGTGGGTATGTAGTTTGGTGTTTCATTTGTGCATTGATAATTGATAGGCCTCCAGAACCTGACTTTCAGTGTCAGTATGATGGCCAAATCGATAGCCAGGTTGGACAGGCAGACAGACAGATTGATGGGTATATACACTGTATCAGCATCTCCCAAGGGGGGCACATTTTGGTTTTTGCCCTAGAACTACACAGCTGGTTCAAGTAATAAACTCATTATCAAGCTTTGATTATTGTAATCAGCTGTGTAGTGTTAGGGCAACAGTCAAAACGTGCCCCCCTTGGGGTCCCCAGAACCCAGTTTGGGAAAGTCTGGTATATATAATAACTGCCTGTGGAGGACAGACAGACACAAAGAAAGGTTGATGGGTAAATATTATGACTGCTCTGTGTCTCCTGTTCTATCATATAGCTGCTCTGTGGTGTCTCCTGTTCTATAATATAGCTGCTCTGTGGTGTCTCCTGATCTATCATATAGCTGCTCTGTGGTGTCTCCTGATCTATCATATAGCTGCTCTGTGGTGTCTCCTGTTCTATAATATAGCTGCTCTGTGGTGTCTCCTGATCTATCATACAGCTGCTCTGTGGTGTCTCCTGATCTATCATATAGCTGCTCTGTGGTGTCTCCTATTCTATAATATAGCTGCTCTGTGGTGTCTCCTGATCTAGCATATAGCTGCTCTGTGGTGTCTCCTGTTCTATCATATAGCTGCTCTGTGGTGTCTCCTGTTCTATCATATAGCTGCTCTGTGGTGTCTCCTGTTCTATCATATAGCTGCTCTGTGGTGTCTCCTGTTCTATCATATAGCTGCTCTGTGGTGTCTCCTGTTCTATCATATAGCTGCTCTGTGGTGTCTCCTGTTCTATAATATAGCTGCTCTGTGGTGTCTCCTGTTCTATAATATAGCTGCTCTGTGGTGTCTCCTGTTCTATCATATAGCTGCTCTGTGGTGTCTCCTGTTCTATCATATAGCTGCTCTGTGGTGTCTCCTGTTCTATCATATAGCTGCTCTGTGGTGTCTCCTGTTCTATCATATAGCTGCTCTGTGGTGTCTCCTGTTCTATCATATAGCTGCTCTGTGGTGTCTCCTACCCTGGTGTCACAATGGCCTAATGTGGTTAACAGATAGCGGTGGCAGAGTGCCAGGCCAGCGAGACGGTTGGCAGGTATTCCCTCTCTCTTTGATCTGCCCACGTCCTCGTCAAGGGGACGTAAAGGGGGGTGAATTTATGAGGTGCCTACAGTACCTGATAAATGGACTCCCTCCCTCCTCTCGCTCTCCCTCCTGGATCACTGTCTCTCTCTCTCTCTCTCTCTCTCTCTTTTCACAGGTGCTTTTTAAAATGGTCCTCGGCAGTGCCAAGTTTGGGGAGGCAGCTCTCTTCCTGACGATCATCGGGGGCGCTAATTTTGTGTTCATCAGCTTTGTGCCAGTCATCCTGTACTTCACCCATGTGGAATACTTTGGTTCTCCTGAGGACATCCCCTGGTTATATCTCTGTGGGGTAGCAGGCCTGCTCTTTGGTAAGCACTGACTTCTGTAGATTAGTTTGAGTTGAGTTAATAACCCGCATTGAAAAGTCGCCTTTTACTTGCTGACTAGTACTTATTTTTGACTGTGAGTAAAATAGTTGTAGTTAATAAGTAAAGTTTGACTTGACTTTTTCTCCTCCACAGCTTTCAATATCCTGGTGAACTTTGGCATTGCCATCACTTACCCCACATTAATCTCTCTGGGCATCGTCCTGAGTGTCCCTGTCAATGCCAGTAAGTCTCTGCTCCTTCTCCTCCAACTCTACTGTGTCCTTGCCCTTTTCACCAGATCTTTATCCCATCCAGTGAAACAACCTTTACTCAGGCCGGGATTCAATTATAGGCATTGCGGATTTTTAAAGGCAATGTTACCACGTTCACAGAGATCCCATTCACGGAAAACGCTGCATAGGTCGGCTCAAGCAATGCCTATAATCCACAATCAAATTGAATTCCCGGCCTCAGAAGACTTCTCTTTCCTATTTACAACAGTTTTGCATGTACTGAAAATGTTGCGTTCACATGTAATAGTAGTTATCCGTGACAGATTCAATCTGTTAGTTATATAATAGAGTTGAGCTATTTTTTACATTCAGCATCACTCGGTCAAGGGAAACATAGTCTTTTTTCTAACAATGATATCTACATATATTTCAGGATATTGTGTATCCCTGGAAATAATCAGAATTCATGGTAACATTACAGTTTTGAAAACATAGCTTGTCCAATAAAAGGGGTATTTTGGCACAACTTACCCCGGGTGAAACTTCCCCCTTTGACTCAAATGTCCCCACTCTCCCCTAGTGTTGTTTCACACTGTTGTGTTGTGTTGTGTTGTGGACCTGTTTGTGTTACTGTTCTATCAGTTCTCTCAGCTTTATGTTATGAAGGCCTGATCATGGGTTAAGTTTTAGGTAATATAAGCTCTTTTTATGTTGTGTTCCAGTGGTCGACCTGTACACGTGTGAGATCGACTTCAACGCAGTGCGTCTCATCGCTGTGTTTATCATCTGCCTGGGGTTCCTGATGTTGCTACTTCCAGAGGACTGGGACCAGTGCTTCATCCAGCTCCATGCTAAGCTGAAGAGTAAACGGGAGGAACCAGTCGAGGCGGAGGCAGGGCCCGGGTCCAGCCTCAACTGGAGCAGGAGAGCTAGGACCTCCATGTCTACCTTCACACACTGACAACCGTTAAATGTGGAGGGATGGATGGATGGACGGACACACATATTGAAACAGACAGACAGAGGCAAACACGCACATGAAGGGATGAATGAACAGATGGACAGATACAGACACATAGAGTGTACATGCACACAGACACACACTCCACCTTGGATACTTGATTGCCATGATGACCTGCATGGTCGACCTCTGACCTCTCTATCTCTTTCACTTTCCCTCTCACTAGTTTCTCCTTGGAAACCTTTCTGTTGGTCTATCAGTCCATCTGTTGGTCTGTCAGCCCATTGTTTGATGATGGACTTGCTGGCTTTAACATCACGTTCCCATCAACCTTCAAGATCCACAGAAGAAGAAATCCTAGCCAGGAGAGACTGACTGAGTTCTAGTGGGCATGTCTGTCCCTGGTGTCCCTCAGGTATCAACTTAATGGCAAATACCTCCCTGTAGATCTCCACGGCCCAATTCCAAACAGACCCTAGCCCCTACTACCTTAGCAGTCCATGTAGATCTGAAAGGGTTAGATAGGTATAATCAGGAAGGTAATGGTTCCATATTGTCCTCTATTAGATAGGTATAATCAGTAATGTAATGGTTCCATATTGTCCTCTATTAGACAGGTATAATCAGGAAGGTAATGGTTCCATATTGTCCTCCAATAGATAGGTATAATCAGTAAGGTAATGGTTCCATATTGTCCTCTATTAGATAGGTATAATCAGTAAGGTAATGGCTCCATATTGTCCTCTATTAGATAGGTATAATCAGTAAGGTAATGGTTCCATATTGTCCTCTATTAGATAGGTATAATCAGTAAGGTAATGGCTCCATATTGTCCCTCAGAATGTCTACCATATTGCTTACACCTTTTCAATTCTCTTAGATCTCCACAACTGCATAGGGGGTAGGGGGCAATTTGGGATTTGACGTTAATTCACACTTTGGATGCCCTCCAGCTCAGGTCATGTTAGGGTGTGAAGGAATCTGTCTGGGCGTTTCACTATCAAGCTGAGCCATGGAATGTCTTGCTGTGCCTCCAGCAAATGAGAAGGGCCAGAGCCATCTACAGACACACTGATTGGCCACCTGCTGTGATACACTTCCCCTTTAGGATCCAGAGCTCCTGCTGGTTCCAGGCTGACACCCTTAGATCCAGAGCTCCTGCTGGTTCTAGGGCTGACACCCTCAGATCCAGAGCTCCTGCTGGTTCCAGGCTGACACCATTAGATCCAGAGCTCCTGCTGGTTCCAGGCTGACACCATTAGATCCAGAGCTCCTGCTGATTCCAGGCTGACACCCTTAGATCCATAGCTCCTGCTGGTTCTAGGGCTGACACCCTCAGATCCAGAGCTCCTGCTGGTTCCAGGGCTGACACCCTCAGATTCAGAGCTCCTGCTGGTTCCAGGGCTGACACCCTCAGATTCAGAGCTCCTGCTGGTTCCAGGGCTGACACCCTCAGATTCAGAGCTCCTGCTGGTTCCAGGGCTGATACCCACTGCTCAGTCCCATGGCTTCACGACACCCCAGACCAGCCAAACTTTACCAAGCAGCTACATTTACATTATTTCAATTCACCTCAGCTACCACTGAGCCTCTGCTTGGATACCTGTTGGTAGATTTTCCCACCATGTTTTTTCATTTCTGCTTTTAGTTTGACTACTGATGTGAAGGGACAGTGAGTGACTGACATGACATCTACAGAACAAGTATGCAGTGATGACCAGATATAATTGAGCAGTCCAGTCCATTCACTTCACTGCCTTTTCTTTTTGTTTTGCAATAGAGGACAGGTTTGGGCTCAATTCCATTTGAATTCAGTCAATTCTGGAAGTAAATTGAAATTCCAAATTCCAATTCTCCTTATTGAAAAGCATTTAGGAACATTGGAATTGAAGTTTGGAATTGGAATTTCAGTTCTAAATTTGCTGAATTGTAATGGAACTGAGCTCAACCCTGAATATTAGTACTACATCAGCACTGTTATCGCCCATTGTCATTCTTTATAATGACAATATAATAATGATATTGTATTCCTCTGGAATTATTGCTATACATGACTGTAAACCTTTGTAAGGAATGAAGCTGACTTTTACACTGAAATAATAAATGCAACTTATCCAACAGCATGGTTGGATTAAATGATGAGGCTTATTGTTAAATCAGTTATTTTGTCTTCAAGAAGTGTAATCACATAATAATATTTTTTAAATACATTTATTTGTTTACTGGATTAGTATAGAATATGTGTCTAACGCTGAAGTTTTTTTTACGCGATTTGCAATGTGCATCTTAGAATGTGTTGAATTGTCCCTATATGCAGGAAATGTGACATGGAAAAAACGAAACAAAGGAACTAGACAGTAACAGATTGAATTTATAAAGGAACTAGACAGTGTAACAGATTGAATTTATAAAGGAACTAGACAGTGTAACAGATTGAATTTATAAAGGAACTAGACAGTGTAACAGATTGAATTTATAAAAGAACTAGACAGTGTAACAGATTGAATTTATAAAGGAACTAGACAGTGTAACAGATTGAATTTATAAAGGAACTAGACAGTGTAACAGATTGAATTTATAAAGGAACTAGACAGTGTAACAGTTTGAATTTATAAAGGAACTAGACAGTGTAACAGATTGAATTTATAAAAGAACTAGACAGTGTAACAGATTGAATTTATAAAGGAACTAGACAATGTAACAGATTGAATTTATAAAGGAACTAGACAGTGTAACAGATTGAATTTATAAAGTAACTAGACAGTGTAACAGATTGAATTTATAAAAGCACTAGACAGTGTAACAGATTGAATTTATAAAGGAACTAGACAGTGTAACAGATTGAATTTATAAAGGAACTAGACAGTGTAACAGATTGAATTTATAAAGGAACTAGACAGTGTAACAGATTGAATTTATAAAGGAACTAGACAGTGTAACAGATTGAATTTATAAAAGAACTAGACAGTGTAACAGATTGAATTTATAAAGGAACTAGACAGTGTAACAGATTGAATTCATAAAGGAACTAGACAGTGTAACAGATTGAATTCATAAAGGATGTTACTAACCTCAATCATAGGGTCAACTTGGCCACTCAGAAATTCAGACTACTGCGTTAAAATCATCCACAATGTTTTGGGCAGCAAAATAATTGGAATTTCAGTGTAGTTCCTGAATTGACTGGAATTGAACCCAACCCTGAATGTCACAAGGAAACGGAAAATTAAGCCTAAATTCAATCAAATGAAACGGTAACTGGCAATAGCAGACGCCCGCATAGCGGATGTTTTGGAGGTGGAACTGCATTAGAGCTGTCAAATCAGTGAGCAGCAGGAGGGTGTAAATAATTATCATTAAACTAAATAATGAGGATTTATATCATCCTAATCGAGGTGTAGATTACATCTCACTTTCTAGTGTTCAAACTTGTAAACAAGACTGGATGGGATTTCTGTTAATACGACTCAGTGCAGCCAATGGCAATGTCTGTTTTAGGTATAATGCCGGGAGCCAGCTCTAACACAGTTCCACCTTCGACATCATCAAAACAACTGCTATGCTGATGTTCGCTAAAGTGGATGTGATTGAATCGAGCCCTTAATCTTCATGTTTTAGCCCACACCCTCTGAGGTTGGAGTGCCGGGGTAAGTCATAGTACAGCACCCCTGGAGAAGTTTCTTTAGGGGTTTCTTTAGTGGCTTGCTCAACGGCAGAGTGATGGTTCTTACAGATCTCAATCCGTTCCGACTAGCATACATCGTGCTCTACCCTCACTGTGATCTGGTCATAGAAGAAGGTTTCCTGTCTGTCTCTTGTGGCTGCAGAGAACGGCAGGCTGCTACCCTCTGGTGTCCTGGTGGGGACCTGCAGGCTCTCCAACCTCCTGTTTGAACTCCTCTCCCCACCTCCTCCAACTGAGTCCTGCCACAGGGAGCAGGAGGAGGAGTATCCAGAGGAGGTGGTGCTACCGGGGCGGAACACACCACACACACGTTCCCTGGAGCGGTCCACAAAGTTGGAGTCGACTGTGAACACAGAAGAGCAGTAGGCCCGTCTCAGCCCCTCTCCTACAGGTGTGTTGTGGATGTCAGACCCAGGTCCAGGACATACTAGGCCAGGATGGGGTTGGGGATGGAGGTAAGTCAGAGTACATGGGCCACTGCTCCTCCCCTCTTCTCCATCTCCCTCCCCCCTGGCCTGGGCTCCCCCCCTCCCCACCACATTCACCCCCAGGCGCACTTTGATCTTCTGCTTCAGGCACCGCAGAGCCCCCTGGAACCTCTGACTGAGCAGAGCATACAATAGAGGATTGATGTCTGAGTTCAACAGAACCAGCCAATAGGAAAAGGTGATGGCCGAGGGCGGGACTAAGGAGGACTGACATGATAGGGCGGACTCCGTGGCCTGGACTAGCGCAACGCCTATATATGGAGTCCAACACAGGAAGAAGGCGGAGATAACCAGGAAGAGACGTACAACCCCGTGGTGATGGGAGTTCTGGTGGGGCGGATGGGGGTGGCTATTGGGGGCGTGTTGGGCCAGGAAGGAGAACAGTCTCCGGGACGCAGCACTGGAGCTGGAGGTAGAGCCTGGGTGGCTGGAGGTCTGTGGAGCTCCAGCAGAAGGAACCCCATCCCCAACCTCTCCATGGGTCTCCGATACAAACCGCCCACTCAGATGATACACCAGCCTGGAGGTGGAAGGACCATGGGCACCCAGACACCTCGGACTAGTCCACTCAGAAGTACTCTCGGTCGGGAAGGAGGAGCTCGACATCCCACTGTTTCTCTGGAGCTGGTCCTCCAGGTTGTGGATCCTCCTGGCATGGCTCCGCGCTACACGGACGATGATGACGTAACAGAAGAGGATTACTGCAGCAGGTATGAAGAAGGACAGGGCAGCCATGAAGGCTGTGTAGCTGGGACTGCTCTTCCAGTTCACCGCACAGCTGAAATAATAGTACATGGTGATAGTTTACATTACACAGTAATAAGTGACCTAATTACTGTCTAATATGTCCTGTAAGCTGCAAGCTTTCATCCAAAGCAAACATACATTTTAGTGCATACATTCCATACATTTTGAGATCATACATTGTCAGTATATGTGACCCCAGCGGGAATAGAACCAACACCAACCTGTACATGGGAGCTACATAGGACACAGTGCTCCAGCCCAGCAAAGGAGGACAGCTGGTGACCAGGGCCTGGAGCCAGATCCACAGCACCACAGCACACTTCCTCCACAGGGTACAGTGGGAACTGGAATAATAATACAAATAACTAGAAAATGTCATTTTTCTGAAGGAAATGTCTGTGCTTGCTTTAACTGTTTCCAATCTAGGTCTATAGTCTGATGAGATGTCGTAGGTTTAGATCTGCTTGGTCAGTTAGAAGTACAATGCCTTCAGAAAGTATTCACACCCCTTGGGAATACTTTCTGAAGGCACTGTATAATTTGTCTAGCTCTATTCTAGTTGGTTCAAATGTCTATCCTTGTAGTTGGTCAGGATCATTGAATTACCTGTAGCGCAGGCAGTCCATGATAGAGTGGTAGCGGTCCAGGGCGATGGCTGCCAGGGTCAGGACTGAGGCTGTACAGTAGACTGAGGAGGTGTACCCCACATACAGACACAGGTCCTAGCAGACAGAAGGTAGGGAGAAAGAGAGAACCAGTCCAGTCACTGATATGGGACACATTTCTCACACACAGATGACAACCCTGCCCCTGGAGAGCTACCCGCCTGACAAGCCTGCCCCTGGAGAGCTACCCGCCTGACAACCCTGCTCCTGGAGAGCTACCCGCCTGACAACCCTGCCCCTGGAGAGCTACCCGCCTGACAACCCTGCTCCTGGAGAGCTACCCGCCTGACAACCCTGCTCCTGGAGAGCTACCCGCCTGACAACCCTGCTCCTGGAGAGCTATCCGCCTGACAACCCTGCTCCTGGAGAGCTACCCGCCTGACAACCCTGCTCCTGGAGAGCTACCCGCCTGACAACCCTGCTCCTGGAGAGCTATCCGCCTGACAACCCTGCTCCTGGAGAGCTACCCACCTGACAACCCTGCCCCTGGAGAGCTACCCACCTGACAGCCCTGCCCCTAGAGAACGACCCACCTAACAACCCTGCTCCTGGAGAGCTATTTGCCTACATACCCAGTAGCTCTCCATTAGGAGGGTTGGCCACCCCTGGGTTATGGTACACCCCTGGGTTGGCCACCCCAGGATTATGGTACACCCCTGGGTTATGGTACACGCCTGGGTTAGCTACCCCAGGGTTATGGTACACCCCTGGGTTATGGTACACGCCTGGGTTGGCCACCCCAGGGTTATGGTACACCCCTGGGTTATGGTACACCCCTGGGTTGGCCACCCCAGGGTTATGGTACACCCCTGGGTTATGGTACACCCCTGGGTTGGCCACCCCAGGGTTATGGTACACCCCTGGGTTATGGTACACGCCTGGGTTGGCCACCCCAGGGTTATGGTACACCCCTGGGTTATGGTACACACCTGGGTTATGGTTATGTTACATTGTGAGTTAAAACACTACAGATTAACTATATGACAGTTTAGAGGCACTATAACAAAATGACACACACAGATGAATAAAAGCACCAGGTCAGACTTACAGTACAGTCGACCCATCCGTTGTTCATGATGGAGAGAGCTATGAAGGGCATGACCCCAACCCCGACCAACAGGTCACTGATGGCCAGGTTCATAATGAGCACTGATGTCACGCAGTGGAAGGTCTTGGTGGCCGCCACTATCATAATCACCAGGATGTTACCTACAGACACACACACAACATGACAGAATTAGTCACATGGATCTATACTTTCCATTAAAGGGGCAATCTGCAGTTGCTACAGCCATTTCTGGATGTATAAATTAACAGTGTAGACTCGAGTCTGACTCCAGTCAGAAATGTGACAACTTGAGGGAAATTACAGAAAATAAAATGACTTGACTTGGACTTGGAGCCTCAAGACTCGGGACTCGACTTGAGATTATCTGGGCAGGTTTTGTAACTATTTTGTGGCACAGAGTCCACGGATTACTCTCCATGCAGCCAGAGACAGTAGCTTGCAAAAAAATGTTCAACAGATTGGCTAGTGAAACACACATTCAGCCATCTGATTGGACCAGCAATCAACTGTCAATCAACACAGGTGGGGTGAGATAGTGGTTCTCAAAGTGGTGGTCCGTCGCGAGAAGGTTTTTGGCAACGCACAGCTACAGTGGGGAGAACAAGTATTTGATACACTGCCGATTTTGCAGGTTTTCCCACTTACAAAGCATGTAGAAGTCTGTAATTTTTATCATAGGTACTCTTCAACTGTGCATGACGGAATCTAAAACAACAATCCCAAAAATCTAATTGTATGATTTTTAAGTAATTCATTTGCATTTTATTGCATGACATAAGTATTTGATACATCAGAAAAGCAGAACTTAATATTTGGTACAGAAACCTTTGTTTGCAATTACAGAGATCATACGTTTCCTGTAGTTCTTGACCAGGTTTGCACACACTGCAGCAGGGATTTTGGCCCACTCCTCCATACAGACCTTCTCCAGATCCTTCAGGTTTCGGGGCTGTCGCTGGGCAATACGGACTTTCAGCTCCCTCCAAATATTTTCTATTGGGTTCTGGTCTGGAGACTGGCTAGGCCACTCCAGGACCTTGAGATGCTTCTTACGGAGCCACTCCTTAGTTGCCCTGGCTGTGTGTTTCGGGTCGTTGTCATGCTGAAAGACCCAGCCACGACCCATCTTCAATGCTCTTACTGAGGGAAGGAGGTTGTTGGCCAAGATCTCGCGATACATGGCCCCATCCATCCTCCCCTCAATACGGTGCAGTCGTCCTGTCCCCTTTGCAGAAAAGCATCCCCAAAGAATGATGTTTACACCTCCATGCTTCACGGTTGGGATGGTGTTCTTGGGGTTGTACTCATCCTTCTTCTTCCTCCAAACACAGCGAGTGGAGTTTAGACTAAAAAGCTCTATTTTTGTCTCATCAGACCACATGACCTTCTCCCATTCCTCCTCTGGATCATCCAGATGGTCATTGGCAAACTTCAGATGGGCCTGGACATGCGCTGGCTTGAGCAGGGGGACCTTGCGTGCGCTGCAGGATTTTAATCCATGACGGCGTAGTGTGTTACTAATGGTTTTCTTTGAGACTGTGGTCCCAGCTCTCTTCAGGTCATTGACCAGGTCCTGCCGTGTAGTTCTGGGCTGATCCCTCACCTTCCTCATGATCATTGATGCCCCACGAGGTGAGATCTTGCATGGTGCCCCAGACCGAGGGAGATTGACCGTCATCTTGAACTTCTTCCATTTTCTAATAATTGCGGCAACAGTTGTTGCCTTCTCACCAAGCTGCTTGCCTATTGTCCTGTAGCCCATCCCAGCCTTGTGCAGGTCTACAATTTTATCCCTGATGTCCTTACACAGCTCTCTGGTGTTGGCCATTGTGGAGAGGTTGGAGTCTGTTTGATTGAGAGTGTGGACAGGTGTCTTTTATACAGGTAACGAGTTCAAACAGGTGCCGTTAATACAGGTAATGAGTGGAGAACAGGAGGGAGGGCTTCTCACAGGTCTGTGAGAGCCGGAATTCTTACTGGTTGGTAGGTGATCAAATACTTATGTCATGCAAATTAATTATAAAAAAATCATACAATGTGATTTTCTGGATTTTTGTTTTAGATTCCGTCTCTCACAGTTGAAGTGTACCTATGATAAAAATTACAGACCTCTACATGCTTTGTAAGTAGGAAAACCTGCAAAATCGGCAGTGTATCAAATACTTGTTCTCCCCACTGTATTTTCAGGTCTCTCCAGAGATGTTCGATCGGGTTCAATTCTGGGCTCTAGCTGGGCCACTCAAGGACATTCAGAGACTTGTCCCGAAGCCACTCCTGCGTTGTCTTGGCTGTGTGCTTAGGGTTGTTGTCCTGTTGGAAGGTGAACCTTCACCCCAGTCTGAGGTCCTCTGGAGTACTCTGGAGCAGGTTTTCATCAAGGATCTCTCTGTACTTTGCTCCGTTCATCTGTCCCTCGATCATGACTAGTCTCCCATTCCCATCTGAATGCGTCTGAAAAACATCCCCACAGCATGATGCTGCCAACACCATGCTTCACCGTAGGGATGGTGCCAGGTTTCCTCCAGACATAACGCTTGGCATTCACGCCAAAGAGTTAAATCTTGGTTGCATCAGACCAGAGAATCTTGTTTCGCATGGTCTGAGAGTCCTTTAGGTGCCTGTTGGCAAACTCCAAGCGGGCTTTCATGTGCCTTTTAATGAGGAGTGGCTTCCGTCTGGCCAGTCTGCCATAAAGGCCTGATTAGTGGAGTACTGCAGAGATGGTTGTCCATCTAGAAGGTTCTCCCATCTCCACAGAGGAACTCTGGAGCTCTGTCAGAGTTACCATCCAGTTCTTGGTCACCTCCCTGACCAAGGCCCTTCTCCCCCAATTGCTCAGTTTGGCAGGGCAGCCAGCTCTAGGAAGAGTCTCGGTGTGTCCAAACTCCTTCCATTTAAGAATGATGGAGGCCACTGTGTTCTTGGGGACCTTTAATGCTGCAGAAATGTTTTGGTACCCTTCCCCAGATCTGTGCCTCGACACAATCCTGTCTCGGAGCTCTATGGACAATTCCTTCGACCTCATGGCTTGGTTTTTGCTCTGACATGCACTGTCTACTGTGGGACCTTATATAGACAGGTGTGTGCCTTTCCAAATAATGTCCGATCAATTGAATGTACCACAGGTGGACCAATCAAGTTGTAGAAACATCTCAAGGATGATCAATGGAAACAGGATGCACCTGAGCTCAATTTCATGTGTCATAGCAAATGATCTGAATATTTATGGAAATAAGGTATTTCTGTTTATTATCTTTTTAAACTGTTTTTGCTTTGTTATTATGGGGTATTGTGTGTAGATTTGAGGATTTTTTTTATTTAATCAAGTTTAGAATAAGGCTGTAACGTAAACAAAACGTGGAAAAGGGGAAGGGGTCTGAAACTTTCCGAATGCACTGTACACTTTGTATCCCTCTTTTACTCAAGTGTTTCATTTATTTTGGCAGTTACCTGTATGTACCCATTGATTCTTGAAGAACATAATTTATAAATGCCTCATGAGCTTAAACTTTGTACCCCATCAGAGCCCAAAATAGAAGCTTGTGTTAATCCAATGTAAGTAAACAAAGTAAATGTAAAGACACTATATAGCCTCAACATGGTTAAAACTATCATTTTGATCTCATGGAATGTCAGTCCTTGCATCCATAGCTATGTCTATGAATTTGAGTGGTTACATTTCTCCAGCCCCAAACGCCAGTTTTGTAGAGGAACAGGGTCAGGGAAAACGCTTTGTTGTTGTTTCACCTCATGATTGCCTCTTTAATTTAAACTGCAGTAGGCCTACTGTAGAGGTCTCAAAGCATTTTTCTAAGAAAAGCCCTGGCTACAAAATCCATTGAAAGAATAAGGCAACATCAAAAATATTTAGATGCGTTTGGTGCTTTAATCGCAAACATGGCCAGTGTCATTCTAAAAGAAAGCACAGTACACAGAGAGCCATCTGCCACCAATGTATAGCAGCACCCAGCGGGAATTTTCACAGCAGGCATCACGGCAGCGTTTCCCCTTGATTATTTTACACAGGCATAAAGGCTCTTCAAATCAGTTTTCAGGGCATCTTTAAATCACTGTTCAGAGCCTCTTTCATCAGGGTTCATCAGGGTTCTTAAACACAACATTTCAATTGAAACCCATTTCTTTTAGACAGAGGGGAACAAAAGGGGGCGCCTAATGCTAGAATGAAGCAACTGTAAAAATTATTCCCTTTTTCGAAATGATCAAGTATATTTTCATGAGCTGTACGAAGATAAAGGTTTTCCTTGCATTTCATTGTAGTTGCGCATCTGCGTTATGATGACACACCTGTGACTGCGCCGAGACACATCAACACCATCAAGACCTCCAGAACCAGTTTAGTTCGGGGTGCCAAGTTGAGCCTTGCCTCCGCCGTCGATGTGGCATTTCGGACTGAAATCCGCATCTCATCCGGGAAAGGGGCACTTGGATCCAACCATAAGCCATCTAGCTGCTCCATAGCCTCTCTCCTTTTTTGATGCAATGTAGCCTAGTTTAAACTTTTTGTTGATACTAGTTGGAAATAGTTTTGGACTCCAAATATCCGTAGGCTATTAATTCTACACATGGTAAACGACATTCATTTTAGTGATCTTTTAAATACTTTTCCTTGTCTAGTGTCTCCGCCGAACCGCTCAGTGGTTCATTCACCTGCGCAACGTCATTCCTGATCAAAGTTGGGCGTGGCGCAAGGCACCTTTCGGTAGCCTACTGTGGGCTAATGTTCTTTCTGCGATATGAACAGCCACGTGAGAAATAACATGGTTTTGTAAAGAAAAACATAAATCAACCAAATGTGTGTAAAAAACAACAACAGCGTTCTTACGAAACAATTGCTTTATTTGTTTAAAATATGCATTACTTTCTCCAACAATTTCTCCACTCCAAAAAAGCAATGTACAATGTTTAATACCACACATAAATATTTTTTTGAATATTGGCACACAGATAACGCTGACAAACGAGGAAAAACTGAGACTCGGGAAAAAGCAAACGTCTGCTGCTTTACCGGTGTTGTGCCGAAAATCCCCCCCCCCCCCTGCCAAACCCACTTGATGATTTGACTTCATAAAGACAAATAACCATGTTTTTTTGGTTGGAAAATGCTCAGATTTACACAGTCAAACAGTAACAAATAACTAAATTATTAATAAAGAACTGTGCAAATTATACATTTGTTTTATTAAACAGTATACGGATTCTGGCAGGTGGGGGATTTTCGGCACAAAACCGGAAAAGCACTCGACTCGCAAACATGACCCTGTCCAAACGACATGCAGCTAACGCATTGGAATATTCTAATGTAATATCTAACCAAGGCTGAAGCGGAAATACAATCCAATGGATTAGGAGATGGGTTGTAAGCCTAATAACAAAGTCACCACTTCTAAGACTAACATCCATTCTCTACACGTCTATGGCCTATCGGAGGGTTAAGGCTGCATTTTAATGGATACAAAAATTATTAAAAAACATTATACAAACACAGAAACTGTGACACTGGGGTAAGTGGTTCGCTTTCCCCTCAAACGGTTAAGGTTAGGACTTGGGGAGGGCATTCAAGGTGATCCTAGATCTGTGCCCAGGGGCAACTTCACCCCGCAGTTATCACAAAGAAGCTCCAGGTTCAGAGGTCACCTCAGCATCAGGGCCAGTAGGGGGAGGTACTGGTGGGTGTACCCCCCAAACCAGCAGGGTTAGGGCATTACAGAGAGGGGTCAGTCCCCCCCAGCAGATCCGCTAGGTCTGGGGTGAAATACCCCCACACCAGCAGGGTTAGGGCGTTACAGAGAGGGATCAGTCCCCCCAGCAAATCCACTAGGTCTGGGGTGAAGTAGCCTGTAGGATCAGCTTCCCCAACTCTAACCTTAACCATTAGTGAGGAAAGGTAGCTCAGTTGGTAGAGCATGGCGCTTGTAGCGCCAGAGTTGTGGTTTCGATTCCCACGTGAGACCAGTACGAAAATGTATGCACTCAATACTGTAAGTCACTCTGGATAATAGCCTCTGCTAAATGACTAAAATGTAGGGGCAACGTCACCCTACTCAGCAGCGGAGCAAGGGGGGAGGTACTGGCAGGTGTACCCCACACTAGAGTCGTGTTCATTAGGGCACGCAATGGAAAACGTTTCAAAACATTTTGCAACAGAGTGAAAATGTTTGTTTCTTATTGGACAAGTCCAGGTAGTCCCTCCCTGTTTCAGTCTGACTTCACCCCAGTAGGGGGGAGGTACTGGTGGGTGTACTCCCAAACAAGCAGGGTGGCGCTCACGTGTACGTTGAGGGACCGGATGACACCTTGGTGAGGGATCTCCACACACACACGTTCGACAGCTGGAGCAGGTTAGCTGGGATACCCTCACACTCATTACTAAAAGAGGAGGGAGGGAGGGAGGAGAGGGAGAGAATGAGAGCGAGAGGGGGGGAGAGAGAGATGGGAAGATTACTGGAACATGGTGCTAGGAGACGAGATAGGATGTTGGTCCATAGACTGGAACATGGTGCTAGGAGACGAGATAGGATGTTGGTCCATAGACTGGAACATGGTGCTAGGAGACGAGATAGGATGTTGGTCCATAGACTGGAACATGGTGCTAGGAGACGAGATAGGATGTTGGTCCATAGACTGGAACATGGTGCTAGGAGACGAGATAGGATGTTGGTCCATAGACTGGAACATGGTGCTAGGAGACGAGATAGGATGTTGGTCCATAGACTGGAACATGGTGCTAGGGGACGAAATAGGATGTTGGTCCATAGACCGGAACATGGTGCTAGGAAACGAGATAGGATGTTGGTCCATAGACTGGAACATGGTGCTAGGAGACGAGATAGGATGTTGGTCCATAGACTGGAACATGGTGCTAGGAGACGAGATAGGATATTAGTCCATAGACCGGAACATGGTGCTAGGAGACGAGATAGGATGCTAGTCCATAGACCGTAACATGGTGCTAGGAGACAAGATAGGATGTTGGTCCATAGAATGGAACATGGTGCTAGGAGACGAGATAGGATGTTGGTCCATAGAATGGAACATGGTGCTAGGAGACGAGATAGGATGTTGGTCCATAGAATGGAACATGGTGCTAGGAGACGAGATAGGATGTTGGTCCATAGAATGGAACAGTGGACATTCCCATTCAAGTCAATGTCATTCTATTTCTATAGTGTAAGGACCAAGTCCATTTAGATCCGTGTTAGATCCACCTTATAACACTACTGACATTTAAAGGTAATTTCCAATTGAGCCGACATGTACAGTGTTTACCTACAATGTGGTCTCCGCAAATGCGGGAACATTGCCTTTAATAGGTGCATAGCCGAAAAGGGGCGATGGTGTTGAATCCCGGCTCTAGTCACTGATCTACAGTACTTTCAGCCTGGCCTGCTGTTAACAATATGACAGAGACAGATAGAGATAGAGATAATATGGCTGTAATGGGTTAGATTAGACAAGGACCCTGCTGTGCTGGAACAGTCAGAGCACAGGTGGAGTGTTCACTGACTAATGGCTGAGTGTTGACAGTCGGAGATACACTTTGCATTGTGTTAATTACAAATAGCAGCTCTCCTCCAGCCCTCTCTGCTTAAACAAACCCTGTATGTTTGACCGAGCTCAACCACCCCACCCAGGAATGATCAACCTCCAATAACAGACTAACAGAGAGAGGCTATTTGGAGACAGTACACACAGTACAGAGAAAAACTGTGTATTGTTGAACGATGTGTGTCTGCTGGTGAAACATCATTCTGTGTGTGTGTGTGTGTGTGTGTGTGTATATATATATATATGTACAGTACCAGTCAAAAGTTTTAGAACATCTACTCATTCCAGGGGGTTTTATTATTTTCTACATTGTAGAATAATAGTGAAGACATCAACACTATGACATAACACATATGAAATCATGCAGTAACCAAAATTTGTTTAAACAAATCAAAAAAATTTTTTTTGAGATTCTTCAAATAGACACCCTTTGCCTTGATGACAGCTTTGCACACGCTTGGCATTCTCTCAACCAGCTTTGTGAGGTAGTCATCTGGAATGCACTTCAATTAACAGGTGTGCCTTTAAAGCTAATTTGTGGAATTTCTTTCCTTCTTAATGCATTTGAGCCAATCAGTTGTGTTGTGACAAGGTGGGTGCAGTCGCAAAAAACATCAAGCGCTATGAATCGCTATGATGAATCTAGCTCTCATGAGGACCGCCACAGGAATGGAAGACCCAGAGTTACCTCTGCCTCAGAGGATACGTTCATTAGAGTTACCAGTCTCAGAAATTGCAGCCCAAATAAATGCTTCACAGAGTTCATTAGTCAGCACTTTGTTGAAGCACCTTTTGCAGCGATTACAGCCTCGAGTCTTCTTTTAACTGTGGGACCTTATATAGACAGGTGTGTGCCTTTCCAAATCATGTTCTCCAATCAAGTTGTAGAAACATCTCAAGGATGATCAATGGAAACAGGATGCACCTGAGCTCAATTTCGAGTCTCATAGCAAAGGGTCTGAATATTTATGTAAATAAGGTATTTCTGTTTCTTTTTTTTTATAAAGTTGCAAAAATGTCAAAAAACCTGTTCGCTTGGACATGATGGGGTATTGTGTGTAGATTGCTGAGGATTTTTTTGTATTTATTCAATTTTCTAGAATAAAGCTGTTACGTAACAAAATGTGGAAAGTTTCACTGTATGTACTGTATGTATGTGTGTGTGTGTGTGTGTGTGTGTGTGTGTGAGAGTCAGTGAGACACAGCTGTAGAGTGTGTTCCCTGTTCTTCCCTCCCCAGAGGAGACCAGCATGCCTGGGCAGGTCTCCTCACTGCAGCAGGAAGCAGAGCGTGTTCGAGTGTGTGTGTGTGTGTGTGTGTGTGTGTGAGTGTGGCTGCCTGCTAGGGGCGCAGGGGAACTCTCACTCAATTAGTGAGATTCCATTAAAGAGCTTTGTCAGCTTCCTCCATGACCCGTGAGATAGTCCCGGCCGTGGCTTTGTATGTACATGTGTGTTTATACAGTAAAATCAATTAATTGGTTTGCAATAAGTATGTAATGCATTGATTGTTCATTTGTGTGGTTTTCTGTTAGTTAACACAGGATAATTGCATTTCATGTCTTGTGTTAAAGCAGAAAATATTTCTAATATGACACAAAGTTATATACAGCTGGACATGATGATGTACTCTGCTGTCATTACCACAGCAGTAACAGTCTTCTCAGGGAACCTGTTAGTAGTCCTGTAGACTGGCTATTGGCTGTCTGCTCCACTCCCACAATGCAGTAGCCTTCCCTTTTCTTCAGCTGCAGGAAGTTGGCTAGTTCTACTGGCTTCACCTGGTAGACACAAAAATGATGTAAACATTCCACTTTTTAACTAAAAAGTAAGCTGAGCACAGTACGGTGTAAGAACTTGGTGTACATCTCAATATCCTAAAGTGTTCTGCTGTCCTCGCATCTGTCCTCTACATCTGCATGGAAAAAGGTGTACAAATGGCGTTTACCCTCCACTACACCACTAGAGACTTTAGGCCAGAGGTGTCAAACTCATTCCATGGAGGGCCTAGTGTCTGCTGGTTTTTGTTTTTTCCTTTCAATTAAGACCTAATTAGTGACCTTAATTCATCAATCAAGGAGCGAAAACACGCAGGTATCAAGAGTTTGATACCTGTGCTTGGAAAGTGGTTACTTTTTATTTTAATAATATTTATTATTATTTTTTAAAGCCTTTTTCTCTCCAATTTCGTGATATCGAATTGGTAGTTACAGTCTTGTCCCATCACTGCAACTCCCGTACAGCGAAAAGTGTTGTTACTTACCTCCAGTAGGGGGAGCCATAGCTCAGAGGAGACACTAGCCAGTTACACTCGGAAGTGTTTATCACTGACATGGCAAAGACTGTACAACACATACTACACTGAACAAAATAATAAGCGCAACATGTAAAGTTTCATGAGCAGAAATAAAAGATCCCAGACATTTTCCATTTGCACAAAAAGCTTATTTCTCTCCAATGTTGTGCACACGTTGTAACCACGCCAGCCCAGGACCTCCACATCCGGTTTCTTCACCTGCAGGATCGTCTGAGACTAGCCACCCGGACAGCTGATTAAACTGTGGGTTTGCACAACCAAAGAATTTCTGTACAAACTGTCAGAAACCGTCTTAGGGAAGCTCATCTGCGTGCTCGTCGTCCTCACCAGGATCTTGACCTGACTGCAGTTCGGCGTCGTAACCAACTTCGAAGACCACTGGCATGCTGGAGAAGTGTGCTCTTCACGGATGAATCCCGGTTTTATCTGTACCGGGCAGATGGCAGACAGCATGTATGGCGTCGTGTGGGTGAGCGGTTTGCTGATGTCAACGTTGTGAACAGAGTGCCCTATGGTGGGGGTGGGGTTATGGTATGGGAAGGCATAAACTACGGACAATGAACACAATTGCATTTTATCAATGACAATTTGATTTGTCAACCTTTTGTTAATGAAGTGCGTAATAAGGAAGTAATTATTTAACCAGAGACTAGTCAGCTTTGTGATTCTGTGGGATGCACAAGTTGCAGCCTTTGGAACTCACATTTAAATATATCTGTTTTGAATATAACACTGTGATAGCCACCCTCTATAAAATATAATATTGTTGAAAATCCACCCAAAAATATCCATCTTTAACCAAAGACCATGTGACTGCAGTATAGCCAATCACAGTCAACACCCATCTTAAAACAAAGTAGCTCTTACAGATGGAAAGGCTACTTCCCCCGGAAGTTCTCTTATTTTTTTATTTGGTTTGTTTGGACATTCATTCGTTGTCTGTTAGGTGTGGAACTTACTGAGATTGTAAGAGGAAGCCAAATTCACAAGTTGACGTTTGGACAATAAAAAGGGAAACTGGCTAGACATTTCCTGTAGTAAGTGGATTACAACTGATACACAGTAGCGGATACCTAACACGTTTTCACGTTTTGAGGCTATGCCGTGTTTGTTTACAATTACAATGTTTACAAATGTTGCCATATAACAAGCTCATATTTTCGGTTCTGACGGGGTAAGACAGTTGAACTAAGCTCATGAGGCATTTATAGGTTATATTTTTCTAGAATCAATGGCTAAGCCTGAACATTACTGCTTTTATACATTTTAAAACTGATGTAGCAACTGCAGATTGTCCCTTTGGAGAGAAAATGGCCACATCAAAAGATCAAGAAGATGATGACTGTGAACCTAGCACTCCTGAACAGTCAAATCCTCCCCTACGCCAGTTGGCACAACTTGAAGAGCTCTCAAACATCATTGAAAGGGAAGAACCTAGTAAAGAGGAAATGGATACTTTCACTGCACGTCTTCAGTCTATTTTTGTGGATATGGAACAACAACAGCACTTAAGGAGTGAAATGCTTGCAGACATACAGACAAATATCGAGAACAAACTTAGTTCTGGTCAAAGGGATGGTAGTAACCTTATCACTGGAGCAATGAGACAGTTGTACAATAAGGCACTGGATTCAGTAGGAACACTCATGACTAAACTGACCAAAGATATTAGAGTCAAATATTCAGAGTCAAATATGTGCCTCCAAAAAGAGTTTGGCCTTAAAACCGATAGTCCAAAGAGATGTTTGAATTGCAACCATATGAAGAGCTCAATGTCTTGGATTCAGGTTGAACCCTCTGTGTCTACAGAGGATGAGACCGTCTACACACTTGACTCTTCCGCAGCAGGGCATTACGAGTGCAGCTTATCAGGGCTGCGGTGGGTATGTGAGAGCAAAGTCAGCCTGCGATATCAGTTCAGCTCCTGGGAGCCTCACAGGGCCACTCTGAACAACATGCGGTTGGAAGAAGGAGGTCCATTAGTGGACATCACAATGATTTCTGGCAAACTAGAAGAAATTAATGTGCCACACTTTGTTTGTATAGAGCCAGACTACCTACAATCCTCTTTGAGAGAGGACATGAAGGTTCTACATGTGAACGACAACAGAGTGCTTGTGGAAGAAGTGGATGAGGTGACGCAGTTCCATGCCAAACTGCTTCATCCCTCTTTCTCTGGCATGGGTTTGGTACTGAGACGTGGGTTGCATTGGAGAGTGCACTGTGACCTTCTGATCTTCAGGTCCACCAGAGCATTGCTCACCTTACACACCTATCTGATCAGATGTGATCCTTCTCTAGCCCGGGAGGTGGAGGCACAGGAGAAGTCATATGGATTCTTAAGACTTCCAAAGCCAAAGCCGGAGAAGTCTCATCGGAAGGGGAGTCGCTTCACCCTCAAGACCTCGTGCCTATCCTCGATCACGCCTGAAGAGATTAAGCTGAGAAGCACCATGCCAAACTACTTTGAAGTGTACATAAAGGAAGCTGCGATGGACTTTGAGATGGAGTTGATAAGTGAGAAGGGAGAATCTGCATGGAAAGCTGAAATACGAACAGATGAATACAGAGATGATACATCCACAAGAGACATTGAGTTTGTAGATGCATTCAGACCACAGCTCATTCAAAGAGTCAATAATGTGTCTGCCATAGCAGATATTCTCTTCACAAAGGGCATGATCAGTGAAGAGATCAATGCAAATATCAGCGCCTCACAGACCCGGCAGGCCAAGATGAGAGTGATATACGAGGCGCTGAAATCAGGTGGACCACAAGTGAAAACTGCATTCTTTACTGCACTAAAAGAAAAGGAACCCTTTCTAGTCAAAGACTTGGATAAATAATACCTTATCATAATACCTTATCGCTCAATCTCGAACCCACCTCTACTAGATCTTTCTTATGCCAAGATACCTTATTAAAACTTTATTGGGCATGCTCCCCCTCAGTCAAGCAGGACGGAGGCAAGAAGAGGAGTCATAAAGAGAGCTCTGAAAGACTTTTCAGGGTTAGAATCCCTGAACAAGACAACTTTGGCCACAAAGGTCAACTTTGGCCACAAAAAAACTGTCAAACCCAGCACCTTTCTACATTTTCAAACAGAAATGGGGTGTGCCTTTGGTGGTTCATCGATGATGATAAGTTACTCCCACTCGCAGAAAAAGTAACTATATTAGTTGACACCGGAGGTTTTCTATCGTAGCTAGTTTGTTAGCTAAACTAGCCACTGTAGCTAGCCAGTTAGCTAACATTAGTAAATAGCCTAATGTTAGTAGCTAGTACTACAAAGATGAGGTTAATTTTGCGGATTCCACTGCTCAACTATATGGTCGGAGAGGGATAAGTGAAAGTCAAATTAACATCTCCCCCTTTTCAGGGTCTACTGCTTACTCCTCCAGTATGTGTTGATATCATTTCAGAGGATTTATTTTTGGACAGAAGTGGTAAGAAATGGCAGTTTAAATCAGTTACAGTTTAATGCCCAAAGTCTACCTTTTATATGGGAAATAGAGGTGATGAACTAGACACATATCTACAATGACAAACTGCAGAGTACAGAGTCGGTTTTAACATATTCCCTTGTATTAATATATTGGATTTACATTTAATTCGATTTTCATTGTATTAGATTTACATTGTATTTTATTTGTTGTTAATCACATACTGCAGGCCTGTTTTGGGTCAATTAAATATTTACCAGAGCATTATCTCTACTGTATATGATGAAGCCTATCTCTGTCATGGTTCCACCTGTCACCAGAGACCGTCCTCGAGACATTAACGACACTCAGATGTGTCCTATTTACTCATAATTTCCCTGTTAAAAAAAAGGAGGTGTGTTTTCTGGTTTTCTTTGCAGAAGCTTGAATTGTTTGCCGTGTGCGTTTGTCTCCTGAGTGAGTTGGTGTTTGTTGTTCTCGTCTCCTGAGTGAGTTGGTGTTTGTTGTTCTCACCGTGTTACTGTGATTCTTTGTTTACCGTTTCTCAGTGAAGTATTATTGTTTATTCTTAACCACTGATTCCTTGACTGGTCTCTTCTCTGCACCCGGGTCCAACCTCACCATGTCACAGCCTCTATGTACAGCATCAAATCAAATGTTATTTTTCACTTGTAGAACTTACAGTGAAATGCTTACTTACAAGCCCTAACCAACATTCAGTTTTTAAGTCAAAACAATAAACAATAAGATAAGTAAAGAAGTAAAATTACAGTAAAAATAACAGTAGCGTAGTAATTCTGTATACAGGTGATACCGGTACAGAGTCAATGTGCCGGTACCACCTGTGTACTATATAAGTATGTGAACACATCCATAACATTTTGCAGTACCATTTAGTACTGATTCCTAATATAGACAAATGTATACAACATTTCTCTGTGTGTTAAAACTACAAGTTTATGGCAACATATAGCTTAACAAATCTCTATCGTTCTCTATGTAAAGGTTTACACAAGATTATTTAAAAAAAAAAAAATTTAACCAGGTAGGTCAGTTGAGAACAAGTTCTCATTTACATCTGCGACCTGGTCAAGACAAAGCAAGGCAGTACGACAAAAACAACAGAGAAAAAACAATGTACAGTCAATAACACAATAGAAAATATATGTACAGTGTGTACAAATGTAGTAAGATTAGGAAGGTAGGGCAATAAATAGGACATAGTGGCGAAATAATTACAAATTAGCATTAACACTGGAATGATAGATGTGCAGATGATGATGTGCAAATAGAAGATACTGGGTTTCAAATGAACAAAAATAATAATATGGGGATGAGGTAGTAGAGTGGGCTATTTACAGATGGGCTGTATACAGGTGCAGTGATCATTAAGCTGCTCTGACAGCTGATGCTTAAAGTTATTGAGGGAGATGGTAGTCTCCAGCTTCAGTGATTTTTGCAATTCGTTCCAGTCATTGGCAGCAGAGAACTGGAAGGAATGGCGGCCAAAGGAGGTGTTGGCTTTGGGGATGACCAGTGAGATATACCTGCTGGAGCGCAGGCTATGGATGGGTGTTGCTATGGTGACCAGCGAGATAAGGCAGGGATTTACCTAATAAAGACTTATAGATAACCTGGAACCAGTGGGTTTGACGACGAATATGTAGTGCGGGCCAGCCGACGAGAGAATACAGGTCGCAGTGCTGGGTAGTATCAACAACCAGTAGCTTATTTACCTTTCTGTGGGATACAAATGGTTATACACACATTACCTGTATATATATATATATATAACATTATAAAGGAATAAACAGAAACATTTGATTTTCTTAAAGAAAAAGAAGTAATTACACAACCATTAAAACAATAACAAGACATCTGGGGAGCGTGTATCCTAGACCAAACAGTCTGTATAAGATATCTGGGGAGCGTGTATCCTAGACCAAACAGTCTGTATAAGATATCTGGGGAGCGTGTATCCTAGACCAAACAGTCTGTATAAGATATCTGGGGAGCGTGTATCCTAGACCAAACAGTCTGTATAAGACATCTGGGGAGCATGTATCCTAGGACAAACAGTCTGTATAAGATATCTGGGGAGCGTGTATCCTAGACCAAACAGTCTGTATAAGATATCTGGGGAGCGTGTATCCTAGACCAAACAGTCTGTATAAGACATCTGGGGAGCATGTATCCTAGGACAAACAGTCTGTATAAGATATCTGGGGAGCGTGTATCCTAGACCAAACAGTCTGTATAAGATATCTGGGGAGCGTGTATCCTAGGACAAACAGTCTGTATAAGACATCTGGGGAGCATGTATCCTAGGACAAACAGTCTGTATAAGATATCTGGGGAGCGTGTATCCTAGACCAAACAGTCTGTATAAGACATCTGGGGAGCATGTATCCTAGACCAAACAGTCTGTATAAGATATCTGGGGAGCGTGTATCCTAGGACAAACAGTCTGTATAAGATATCTGGGGAGCATGTATCCTAGGACAAACAGTCTGTATAAGATATCTGGGGAGCGTGTATCCTAGACCAAACAGTCTGTATAAGAGGCAGGGACACAGTCAGGGCTAGACAGAACAAACACGTTCTCCTCCCATGTTATCTTGATCCCTCTGTGGATACATTTATTAAACATTTACATTCCAGGTAACACCCTCCTCTTTTATATCACTGTGGCTGTGCCCTGAATGGCACCCTATTCCCTAGATAGAGTACTATTTTTGACCAGGGCAAATAGGGCTCTGGTCTAAAGTAGTGCACTTTATGAGGAATAGGGTGCCATTTGGACATAGCCAATATGTCAATATTGGTTCATACAATAGGTCTTCTCCTGTATAAACTAATTTAAATCAACGTAAGCCTTACATAAACTGAGACATCAGGCAGCGCAGCAATATGGCAGCCCAGTGGAGAACATAAAATGAGTCTTATGATGCAATCCTAGTGGTCCTTAGACAAACTCTGTTTAGGGCTGAGCTGATTAGTTTATGTAGGGCTGCCTGCTGCTGTCTGTTTGCATGGCAACGCTTAGCAACACCTAGTATATTGGGTAGCTAACAGAAAGTAATGGAATACAATACAATACAATATAGATAGATAGTGGGTTCATATGTGACCGACTGGGTTCAAACCAGGGTCTCCTGCACACCACATGACTGTGTTAGCTCCTTGAGCTCCAACCTAGGCATTAGCTTGGGGAGCTAACGCAAGTATTCAGGTCTTCATTACACATAGAAGCCAGAGATATAAGCAGATGATGGTTAAAACAGTCATCCTGTACGAAGTTGTTCATAATTGACTTACCTGTATAAATAAAGGTTAAATAGAAAATAAAAACCCTTGTCTATGAGCGAGGCGACCACCAGGAGGGCACTGTGCAGCTTGCCCAGGCGTGCTGCTCTCTGCTGGGGCACCAGACCCAGCTTTGGCTCCTGTTCCTGGATCCCCAAACTCCAGGGGTTCATCTTCTTCTGGACCTCGGCCCAGCGCTCCTCACCATCCTGATCACCTAACAAACGACAACACACAAACACTGAGGCATCTACAACAGGGCTTTTAAAATGAGGTCCTGGAGGGTTTTCAGGACTTTGGCCCAATAGTTGAAAAGCTGTGATCTCCACTTTAACCAGAGTAGCTGTCTGTTGGGTAAACAGTCTCTGCTACCCTCTAGTGGTGACACCTTTCAATTAATTTCAAATCAATTCAATACAACTTCCACCAGCTTCTCGAACTCCCAGGGCAGAATCCACTCGTCCTCAGACACCTCTGATAGGCTGGGGAACGTGTAGAATATGGTCTGGGATGGGACAGGGGAGGACAATAGAGAGTTTAGACACATTGTCTCTCCTCAATCACAACAGTGACAATACAATAGATGGCAGTTTTTGTAGTCCTGTGTGGCTCAGTGGGTATGAGCACAGCACTAGCAACACCGATGTTGAGGGTTCAATTCCCACAGTGATCACATACACATCCAAAAAGTGTAAATACTCACCACCCTGAAGCAGGCCCAGAGTCAGTCTGTGTTCAGGTTACTGGACTAGGATTATAACCATCTTCCACTCTATCAAGTACTTGACTGAGGCCTGGTTACTGACGAAGCCTGCCTCAAACACACGACCCAGAACGGTACCTACAAACTCCTGGATGAACACACACACACACACACACACAAACAGAGTCAAGCCCCTTCCAGTTCAATAGTCAAAACCATGACTAATATCAATATGTCATGACAAATAGCAGTTCAACTAGTCTTCTTTGAAAACAGTGTAACCGCTAAAAAAAATATTCAAACTCAAGACGTATCTAGGAGTCTGGGAAAATAGGCCTCCTGTACCTTGGAGTGGTTCCAATCTAACACTCTGTACATCAGCACCACCTCCTTCAGCACTGACCGGTAGAGCTCAGCACGCACTACATCACATAGCTGTAGAGGACATACAGTCGGAAGTTTACATACACCTTAGCCAAATACATTTAAACTCAGTTTCTCAATTCCTGACATTTAATCCTAGTAAAAATTCCCTGTCTTAGGTCAGTTAGGATCAGCACTTTATTTTAAGAATGTGAAATGTCAGAATAATAGTAGAGAGAATTATTTATTTCAGCTTTTATTTCTTTCATCACATTCCCAGTGGGTCAGAAGTTTACATACACTCAATTAGTATTTGGTAGCATTGCCTTTAAATTGTTTAACTTGGGTCAAACGTTTCGGGTAGCCTTCAACAAGATTCCAACAATAAGTTTGGTGAATTTTGGCCCATTCCTCCTGACAGAACTGGTGTAACTGAGTCAGGTTTGTAGGCCTCCTTGCTCACACACACTTTTTCAGTTCTGCCCACAAATGTTCTATAGGATTGAGGTCAGGGCTTTGTGATGGCCACTCCAATACCTTGACTTTGTTGTCCTTAAGCCATTTTGCCACAACTTTGGAAGTATGCTTGGGGTCATTGTCCATTTGGAAGACCCATTTGCGACCAAGCTTTAATTTCCTGAATGATGTCTTGAGATGTTGCTTCAATATATCCACATAATTTTCCTTCCTCATGATGCCATCTATTTTGGGAAGTGCACCAGTCCCTCCTGCAGAAAAGCACCGCCACAGTTGGGATGGTGTTCTTCGGCTTGCAATCCTCCCCCTTTTTCCTCCAAACATAACAATGGTCATTACGGCCAAACAGTTCTATTTTTGTTTCATCAGACCAGAGGATATTTCTCCAAAAAGTACAATCTGTCCCCATGCGCAGTTGCAAACCATAGTCTGGCTTTTTTATGGCAGTTTTGGAGCAGTGGCTTCTTCCTTGCTGAGCGGCCTTTCAGGTTATGTCGATATAGGACTCGTTTTACTGTGGATACTTTTGTACCCGTTTCCTCCAGAATCTTCACAAGATCCTTTGCTGTTGTTCTGGGATTGATTTGCACTTTTCACACCAAAGTACATTCATCTCTAGGAGACAGAATGAGTCTCCTTCCTGAGCGGTCCCATGGTGTTTATACTTGCGTACTATTGTTTGTACAGATGAACGTGGTACCTTCAGGCGTTTGGAAATTGCTCCCAAGGATGAACCAGACTTGTGGAGGTCTACAATTATTTTTCTGAGGTCTTTGATTTTCCCATGATGTCGAGCAAAGAGGCAGTGAGTTTGAAGGTAAGCCTTGAAATACATCCACAGGTACACCTCCAATTGACTTAAGATGTCAATTAGCCTATCAGAAGCTTCTAAAGCCATGACATCATTTTCTGGAATTTTCCAAGCCATTTAAAGGCACAGTCAACTTACTGTATGTAAACTTCTGACCCACTGGAATTGTGATATAGTGAATTATAATTGAAATAATCTGTCTGTAAACAATTGTTGGAAGAATTACTTGTGTCATACACAAAGTAGATATCCTAACCGACTTGAAAACATGAAATCTGTGGTGTGGTTGAAAAATTAGTTTTAATTACTTCAACCTAAGTGTATGTAAACTTCCAACTCCAACTGTACAAACAAAACACAGGCTGAGGATAAATGCAGTTACATGATGCAGGTACAATGTTATAAGATGTGAGTGAGAGTGAGTGATAGAGAGAGCATGTGTGTTCACCTCCTGCAGTTCTCCACTCAGTCTTCGGCGGATGGGCTCCACCACGCCCAGAACCAGCTTTTCCATGGAGACCGTCACACTGTCCACTGTATAAAAACAATCTTATTATGCATGTTTCCAGTGCTATGAATCAATATGGATCATTACTATGAATCACTATAAATCAATATGAATCACTGCTATGGATCACTACTAAAGTCTTGCGTAGCGGCAGGTAGACATTAGTGTGGAGCCTGCTCAGTGTGTCCAGTAGGGGGCATAAGAGCGACTCCATCACACCACTGACATCAGTAGTCTCCTCTCCTCCAGACCTCCTCTGAGTCTCCCCTGTGTAGGAGAAGCGTGTCCATCTAGACATACTCGTATCCGTAACCGTTGATATTTGTGACTGAATAATACTCGTAATTGGAAAAACTGATTCACCTGTGCTAGCCGGGACTCACCTGTGCTAGCCGGGACTCTGAGGAAGGCCTCCATCTGGTGTTGGACGTAGCCTCGCTCTCTGGAGAAGTACTGGTACTGGTACCATCACCTGATTCTCTGACACAGGGCCTGAAGCTGCCTTCACTGTCAGCCAGCCAGTCACACAGCTAGTGAGATGAGACACAAATACACAAGGGACAACTGATGGAAATACACTAAATATTTAATAAACAGTTTGAACAGAACAGACCTCTTCCCTCATTCTAACCCCACACAGTACCTGATTCCAGAGTGCTGTCCCTCTACATAGAGACTCGTCTGCTCTGAAGTGCACCAGCAAACTAAACACATCATCCAATGTCACTGAGGTCTGCAAAAGATGGCACAAAGATTAGCAACTGCTATTTTGATTATATTGTCATTTGCATGCTATCAACGCTGTATTTGGGTGATAAATGTCATCACTTCGCACCAAGTCCCACAGCCTCAAACACATCATAGTGTCTTACCACACCTGTCAGGGAGAGGGCGCTGTTTAGCAGGAAACACTGGGCCGCTCCTCTCAGTAGTTCCTGGTGGGTGATCATAGTGCAGCGAAGCACCTCCCTGAGATTCAACACAGAAACCCTTAGGGACAGTTGTGCCTGCTTCATAGATCCTCTCAAATTAACTGGAGTGTGCTCGCTATCCTCTGCTATAGCAGTTGAGGAGAGTGAAAATAAGCCGAACATTGATTTTGGAGACCAGAGCATGCGGTAATGGCTTGATACAGGCCAGGGCGGATGAGAGGACCGACGTGATCAATTCTTCGTTGGATGAGAGAGTGTGTAGGATGACACATGGCTTCGATAGCCACGTCGATACCCAGCCGTCCATCACCCAGGCCGGGAAGATCTTCCTCAGTCTCCCCGTCTGGCAGCTGGTAGGATGGCAGGACAGTGCCGTCGACTCGCCCCGAAACTGCCGTGGCACACAGCGTTTGTGATTTCACCCCTTCCATCTTGCACATTTTTACCTTTGCATACCACGTCTCCGTTAGATACTTTCAAGAGAAGTGGTAAACAGTGTCCAAATGATCGACTCAAGTTTTCGTAGAAAGTCTCTTTTTGCTGTTGAAAAAGCAAGATGTGTCAGACTGGGGTAGTTTACCAATTCCATCAATAAACGTTGTCAGTGCCTCTACTGTTTCTGTGTCTGGCCACGGGTCACTTGGCCAGCACAACGTGTTAAACAATGTATCCGAATCATGGCAACTTGATAAAAGGGCATTGATTAAAACATAAGACATTTCAAGATGCCCTCGTGTTTCTTGTCGGTATGTAAACTTCCTGATACGTCACTCACCGTTGCCAAACGCAACTATCGCAAGAGTTTCTCATGCCAATAAAGAAACTTTTTATCAACCCAAAGCTTCAAACTAGGCCCACTGCACCATATTGGTAATATGTATATAAATGTGGCTCACTTAACAGTAAGATTTATAGTTCTCTATACAACTCTTTATATATTACCTGCAAGTGAAAACCTTTTTTTATTCATTTCAAATTAACCTAATCTGAGACAGACCCGCAAGATGTCCGATTTCCACCACTGACCACTCACATAATTCCTATCAGATACAAAATCTTTCCCATCAAACTCGATGATCCCCTCGCTCTCAGGCAGGTGCATTTGGTGCAACATGAAACAGGCAGACTGATTTTGTTGGGTGGTTGAGAGGAAGGGCAATTTCAGGAGTAGCAGTAAATGCATGGGTCACATATGAAGCCCATGTGATTTGTTGAGATTCAGTGGAACAGGAGATACTTTTCAGCATGAATGCATAAAACCCACCAATAGCATTAACCAGTAGACACCAGTAGGTTGCCAATAGATTACACCAATATAACTCACCAAGACACACCTATTTATTTATACTATCCATCACTCAAATAGTTGTGCCTTTCACTGGAAGGAGAGTGTTCTTGAGCAAATCAACAAAAACGGTAAAAATAACTGTCAAATAAATGTAAACATTTCCTTGGATTAGTATTAAGATCATACCATAGACCAGTGGTGTTCAAACTTTTTCAGCGGGAACCCCATTTTTTCTGACAGAATTTCTGGAGACCCAATTTCTTTCACAATTTCCTAATAACCTCACCCCATGCCAAATATGTCACAACCTTAAAAACGGTCCATTACATTTTTTACATCAACAAAACCTTCAATTAATTACATTTATCTCTTATCAAATTGTAAATAAACCAATAAATACATTTAATCAATCATTTTATTTTTCTAAATATCTTCTCAAAAACGTTGTATATTGTCTCATACAATAATCCGTACGTTAAAATGTTGTGTGGCGACACTACTGCAGTTCCCCCTCAACCACACTAGGGGTCGCAACCGACTGAATACCACTGCCATAGACTGTATAGTAACAAAATAAAGAGATCATAACCTTTTCAGATCAGTATTTAGGCTTATTGTATCTAATCCAAAGTGCAATATGTGAGCTGAGCAATGTACAGAGAGATTCTTTATTTATATAATCATTCCAGTGTATGCATGAAGACATGCATGAAAAGTAGTGGACACAGGAGTGAATGTAATACTGACAAACATAATATCAATTTGATTCTTAAGTGTTATCGCGACAGAATTAGAACAAAATACACAATCTTGTATGTGTGATGTTCATTTCAGAGCATTCTGTTTTTACAGACAAACAAGGGAAACAAAAGTGTAGGATTCAAAATGCTGTTGGTTATTTTGAATAATGTAATGATGATACATCAAAATGCTGTTGGTTATTTTGAATAATGTGATGATGATACATCAAAATGCTGTTGGTTATTTTGAATAATGTAATGATGATACATCAAAATGCTGTTGGTTATTTTGAATAATGTAATGATGATACATCAAAATGCTGTTGGTTATTTTGAATAATGTAATGATGATACATCAAAATGCTGTTGGTTATTTTGAATAATGTAATGATGATACATCAAAATGCTGTTGGTTATTTTGAATAATGTAATGATACATCAAAATGCTGTTGGTTATTTTGAATAATGTAATGATACATCAAAATGCTGTTGGTTATTTTGAATAATGTAATGATGATACATCAAAATGCTGTTGGTTATTTTGAATAATGTAATGATACATCAAAATGCTGTTGGTTATTTTGAATAATGTAATGATGATACATCAAAATGCTGTTGGTTATTTTTAATAATGTAATGATGATACATCAAAATGCTGTTGGTTATTTTTAATAATGTAATGATGATACATCAAAATGCTGTTGGTTATTTTGAATAATGTAATGATGATACATCAAAATGCTGTTGGTTATTTTGAATAATGTAATGATGATACATCAAAATGCTGTTGGTTATTTTGAATAATGTAATGATGATACATCAAAATGCTGTTGGTTATTTTGAATAATGTAATGACACATTTCATTTATACAGGATGTCCTTTGTTCTTCACACCAGAACATAAAGTACTTCTGGAGGTACTCCTGGTTCAAACTATACCACCAATGAAGAAACTAACTGAAGAAGAAATGCAATGTTCACGCCTATTTACATCAGGACTATAAAGCTGTGTATAATTTACAGTTATTGATATGGTTACAATGTGATAGTACTTAAAAAGTAAAAAATATAGTAAAATAGTTGAAAATATAAGAATTATGTACAAAGTATCTACAAAAAGTTAACAAAAAGTGTGAAACATGTTCAATAAATATGTAGAGTATGGTCTGTATTGGGATGATTAATGAAGGCGATGGCCTCCTTCCATTTCACAATGAACGCTACCAATCAATGCCAGACTTCTTCTCTCCTCTTAAAAAGGTCCATAAAGTCCACCAACATCTCTGTGCAGCCTCTCCCTTGTATCGGAGTCATACAGTTTCATTGGAGGGGGAGGTAGAGCACAGGCTTGAAGAGGGGCATCCATGCTCCTTGATGTAACCAGGCCAGCACATTACAGTTCGGCCCGGTAGTGTGAAAAGGCAATTGGTGCTCCTTGATGTAATCAGGCCAGCACATTACAGTTTGGCAAGGCCTGGGTCAGTAGTGTGAAAAGGGTATTGGTGTTCACAGCAAGGTCTCGGTGCTCCTTGATGTAACCAAACAAGCACAGTACAGTTCGGTTCGGCCCAGGATGTATAAAAACGTTCTACAGTTAGAACTCTCGCTTCATGCTGCCACTCCCCTGTGTCCTACAGTTTCATTGGAGGGGAATGTAGGTAAAGACTAGGCTTGAAGAAGGACATTGGTCCTCTGTGTTGTTCTACAGTATGAACTCCAACAGCTGTTCGTCTCCCAGTAGATCCAGGGAGAGGCAGTTCATAGACCTGTGTCCATAGAAGGTACCCTTAGCCGGGCAGTGGAGGGGGAGGTAGTAGCCCCCGTTGTTACACCCTGGGGGGCTCTTAGGGTTACTCTGGGGGTCCGGGAGGGGCAGGCCGAAGGTGTAGCTGTGGGAGGAGTCCGGGGGGAGGGTCGTGCCGAGAGGGGCGGGAGGGGGGTAGAGGCGAACGTCATCCAGACTCTGGCTGTGGCGGTCCACGCTATGGGATCTGGACTTCATCTGCAACACAGAGAGAGAGAGAGAGAGAGAGAGAGAGAGAGAGAGAGAGAGAAAGAGAAAGAGAGAGCTTATCAAAGTGATAAGAGGTAGGAGAGGAAAACATGGAGTATCCTGAGAAAGGAGGAAGAGGAAGATAGAGGAGGAGGATAGGTGTCTCACCTGTCTCAGGGTATCTTGGATGCGTAGTGTCACCAGATCATCTCTGTTTACGTTATCCCCATTGAATCCTGCTAAAATGACATCACTGTAGTCAGCCAGAGGCAGGTACTTGGACTCCATTTTACAGTCACATTTAATTTCAGCAACGCAATAATATGAAATAATATCATATAATTCCCAGGCCACTAGGGACTACATTTTAATGTTCTTTATGAACAAAAGCTAATCTCTGTTAAAGTTTCAGTACAATTAGTTACACTAGTAGCACTAGTACTTTTCCACAAATATATGGAACAAATCCAAGTTTTGGTAGTACGTTATTTAAAACACTTCTCTAATGTCCTATATGTTCTCAGTTGTTAAAATAGTTAGAATATAATGTGATATGAACTCATGTAGTTTACAACCTCACCTTCACAACGAGTCTCTGAAGTTAGCACAGGACAATCAACCGACACGCCCCCAATCAGCTCAGCCAATCTCAGCATTTCCTCTGGGTCGTCCACAGATACCTCTCCTGGACTGTCCACACTAGCCTGCTGGGTGGCTGGAGAGGAGAAGCACAATGATTAGTGGAATTAATACTTTTGAATGAAAGATCAATGTCCACAATAATATTTCCCTTAGAATGAAGCGGTATATACACTGAGTGTACAAAACATTAGGATAATAATATTCAGTTGCACCCCCTTTTGCCCTCAGAATAGCCTCAAATCGTCAGGGCATGGACTCTACAAGGTGTTGAAAGCGTTCCACAGGGATGCTGGCCCATATTGACTGCAATGCTTCCCACAGTTGTGTCAAGTTGGCTGGTAGTGGATCTCTACTCTGAATAGCTTGTTCCATCTCATTCCACAGATGCTCAATTGGATTGAGAACTGATGACTGGGCAGGCCACTGCAGTAAGCTGAATTCACTGTTATGTTTGTGGAACCATTCTGGACAATCCTAGCCTCGTGTCATGGGGCATTATCCTGCTGAAAGAATCAATATGCAGATGGATACACTGCTGCCATGAAGGGATGCACCTGATTGGCAATGATGTTCAGATATCCTGTGGTATTCAAACGTTGCTCCACCTTTATCAAGGGGCCCAATGTGTGCCATGAAAACACACCCCACACCATCACCACCAGCCTGCAATGTTGACACGCGGCATGATGGATGCATGTATTCATTTGGTGGTGGACCATTCTTGATACACATGGGAGACTTGAGTGGAAAAACCCAGCAGCGTTGCAGTTCTTGACACAAACCGGTGCACCTGGCACCTACTACCATACTCCGTTCAAAGGCACTTAAATATTTTGTCTTGCCCATTCACCCTCAATGGCACACATTCACAATCCATGTCTCAATTGCCTCAAGGCTTAAAAATCCTTCTTTAACCTGTCTCCTCCCCTTCATCTACACTGATTGAAGTGGATTTAACAGGGATCATAGCTTTCACCTGGTCAGTCTATGTCATGGAGGAATGAATCCATAAATAAACAATGATGATCTCTTTGTTCTAATAACCACACTAACATACCATGTAGAAGTAAGCAATGTATTTGGCAAGCATTGTAAGTGGTATTCTAGTGTGGATATTGGAATGTAGCCACCGTTAACTGAACTTGGGAGTACTTATCCTAAACCACAGGTATGTGTGTGTGTGTGTGTGTGTGTGTACGTATGTAGGTGTGTGTATTACTTGAGTAACAGGGCAGCAGACCATAAACAGGGCATTCTGGGGGCTGTGGGAGAATGTGGGTAAAACATGTTTGCTTAATTTTTATCTTTCAAACTTCAACTTTGTGAAGATAAGATTGAAGATGAATGCCAGTAACACACTTCCAGAACACTGAATTCCTGCGCCACGACGGCACTCAATCACCACGACGGCACTCAATCACCACGACGGCACTCAATCACCACGACGGCACTCAATCACCACGACGGCACTCAATCACCAAGTGACATGGCTGACTTTCTACACTGTTCTTTAGTCGCTGAGAGAAAGCGCACCGCTCTGTCAACACTGCTCGGTGCTTATTATCAGATGTTTTAGGGTACGAAATCCAACTTTTTTGATATAATGTTAATGACATGTTAAAGAAAGACTCCACTGAATGATTCAGAACATGAAGAATCATATCGGTCTTGGTAAAATGTATTTTATAACATAAGGTAAGTGAAATGTCATCACAAAAGCGCGTTTTCACTCCGGGTAGTGGATGGATACCCTGAGGACTGACGGTCTCACTGTCACAAGCTTTGACTGATACCTTTAACTCTAACCTCCTCTCCTTTCTCACCTTCCTCCTGACACTCCTCTTCATCAGTAGTGCGTGCTTTGCTGCCCGTGTCTACGCCCGAAGTATGAGAACTCCCGTGACTCCCCGCCGAACTGAAACACTTCTCCATCCTCTTCCCAGTCTCCTCCTCCATGTGCGCCATCTCCATGGAAATGCTGCTGTGTTGCCGTGTTGCATCGCGGTCTGCCTCAATGCCCGAGCTGGAGGTAGAGTGTCGGGACAGGCCGGGGCTGCCCCCCTCGCTGCCCCCTGGAGGGTCTAGATCCAGGTCATCACTGATGTACGACTCCCTGTAGCTCTTCTTCTCTGACGGGGGGGACAGAGAGGAAAGGAGGAGAAGAGGGGAATGTTCAAATGAATCCATTAATTTATTGATAAAAGAGGAGAAGAGAGGAGAGGAGAGACACTATTGTGGAAATGTTCTTGCTTCAAACAGATTAAAATGCAAATGCAGTCAAGAACATTTGTTATTAGCATTGGGTAACCAGATAGATAACCATTAGGCTTCATCTCTAATCACTCTGAAATGCATTCCCCTCCCTCCTCCCTCCCTCCCTCCCTCCCTCCCTCCATCCATCCCCACTCACCCTCGCTGTCCTCCAGCTGTCGGAGGTGTTTTAGGGCAGGCTGTAGACCGAGGTAAAGGCGGTGGCTGTTGCTGAGGTGGAGGAGCAGGTGTCGCGAGCGGAACGGAGACCCTGTGTAATAGACCAGTTTCCTGGCCGACGGCAGACCATCTGGCTGGATCTCAAATTTCTTCCCCTGGAGGAACATGATGAAATGATGATTTATTTATATGACCGGGTAGATTGAGTAAGAACACTAGGCGGCCTACGCATACATATACACCATAGACCTCTACTAACAATGCATGCAATCACTGTAGATATGTTCATATAAAGTAGAGTGTACCAGGAAGGTGAGTACTGGAAGTCACTGTAGATATGTTCATATAAAGTAGAGTGTACCAGGAAGGTGAGTACTGGAAGTCACTGTAGATATGTTCATATAAAGTAGAGTGTACCAGGAAGGTGAGTACTGGAAGTCACTGTAGATATGTTCATATAAAGTAGAGTGTACCAGGAAGGTGAGTACTGGAAGTCACTGTAGATATGTTCATATGAAGTAGAGTGTACCAGGAAGGTGAGTACTGGAAGTCACTGTAGATATGTTCATATAAAGTAGAGTGTACCAGGAAGGTGAGTACTGGAAGTCACTGTAGATATGTTCATATGAAGTAGAGTGTACCAGGAAGGTGAGTACTGGAAGTCACTGTAGATGTGTTCATATAAAGTAGAGTGTACCAGGAAGGTGAGTACTGGAAGTCACTGTAGATATGTTCATATAAAGTAGAGTGTACCAGGAAGGTGAGTACTGGAAGTCACTGTAGATATGTTCATATAAAGTAGAGTGTACCAGGAAGGTGAGTACTGGAAGTCACTGTAGATATGTTCATATAAAGTAGAGTGTACCAGGAAGGTGAGTCGTCCCACATTGGTCCAGGGGAAGTTATAGAGTAACTGGCGGATGTTGTCCACCTCCTGGGGAAACGACGCACACAATACAATGGGAAAATACATTGGTTACACTTCCATTAAGTAGTCCACATTGTATCATGTAAAAAAGTTTTAAAGAAAACATTACAGGTTCCGCTTGATAGGAAGATGTACTGTCTTCATAGGAAGATGTACTGTCTTTTGCTAAGACCATGAGGCCATAAGGTCTGTCCTTTTTCAGCGGGACCATCTGGACCTTGCTAAGACCATAAGGTCTGATAAACACCCAATGACTGTGAGGACCTAACACACACACACACACACACACACACACTACTGGGTATGTAATCACCTTAACCCCCCTAAATCACTATGGACCCTAGACCCCTAACTAATCCTCCCAGTGTGTGTGTGTGTGTGTGTGTGTGTGTGTGTGTGTGTGTCTAATCCTCCCAGTGTGTGTGTGTGTGTGTGTGTGTCTAATCCTCCCAGATGGCCTCTGATGGACAAATCAAAAGGCTGAGGTGGGTTGGCACCCAGCCCATGGTTGTGTCCTAAATTGCACCCTATTCCCTACGTAGTGCACTACTACCTATAGGGCTCTGTTCAAAAGTAGTGCACTATGTAAGGAATAGGGTGCCATTTGGACTGAGCCCATATTCCATGTTTTACTGCTGTTTCTGGATCACCTACACATTCCTCACATGGTTGATGTAGAGGGCTTAGTAGTACAAGGGAGGAGGAGGAAGAGGGATGATTTGAGAGGAGGCAGGTTTACTCTGACGCACACATTGACACACGTAGACAGATGAGACACATATCCTTAAACACAGCGGCATTAAACCTGATAAAGCTGCATTCCTCTGAGGGTCAACCCCAGCAGAGCCGTGCCTCTCTCCTCTTTCTTGTCCTGAGAGAAAGAAGGATTGAAGAAGGAGAATGAAGCACCTGAGCCCCCAAGATAACAAGACAACACGCAATCCCACAGCCTAACCCTTACATCCCTCCACTGGGAACATATGTTGAACCCCAAATGGCATCCTACTCCCTATTTAGTGTACAGGGAATATGATACCATTAGGGAGGAAGACATTGGGCTGGACTCAGAAAATGCAAACGGATGTTACCCAATACTCCACCCCCCACACTATTTCAAATAGGCCAACTGGATACATTTGTTTAAGAGTGATAATTCAAACATCAATGCAAATATCTCTGTTTAGATGTCTGTCTGCAGTGGCTCTGTACCCTACACGTTGAAACTCCATGTGAAAGTATTTCAGTGATTGTTTGTGTACGTGTAGTGTTTTACGCTTTGGGCTATTGGTTACTTTTGAAAACACACAAGAACTTTTGCTTGCTTCAGCCTAATAAATGTGGGCCGTGGACAAGGATTATCCAGTACTAATAAATGTGGGCCGTGGACAAGGATTATCCAGTACAGCAAGAAGAGGATGTACCTCCCTTCTGAGTCTGGTTCCACTCTAGGTATCTTCCTTTTAGGGACGTTTTTTTCTTAAGACATTTGAATGATTGCTTCACTCTGCTATAAGACCTGTGACTGACCTTCTGTAGCCTGTAGAAGGTGACGGGGACGTCCTCGAGACGACAGGCCTCTTTGATGAAGTGGAGAACAGCATCACGTGACGTCATGCCCCACAGCTCCTTGTGTACCTTGGGACCGTGACAGAGCAGGTAGTCCACCCCACGCTTCGCCACAATCTGAAGATGGAGAGGGAGAGAGGGAAGGGGGAGAGAGAATACCCCACATTGGGTCAATATTACCGTAGAACAGGGGTTTACAACCTTTTCTAACGTGAGAGCTACTTCTCCTCCTGTCTACCCTGCAACTCTTCCACGGGTCTGTGATGTACAAGAGATTTAGTTTTATGACAATATACCCGGTAAAATAAATGTTAGTAATATTATATTTAGTATTTTTTTGGAATTCTGTTTTCTCTTGGGTTTATTTGTCTTGGTTTTGCAAGACAAACAACGACAAAGCTCTGAGTCCATGTCAATCACATCCGAAGACCAATTGAGGTCTACTAACAAACGTAGATTTGTTTAGTGTAATTCCCCTTTAATTGTACATCTAGCAAGAGAGGAATGTGTACTGTAGGTCTAGAGATGTTTCTGCTGTTAGGCCTACTGTTAGACCTATACCTTAATAGAAAATGACTCAAGTAAAAGTGAAAGTAACCCTTGAGTAAAAGTCTAAAAGTATTTGGTTTTAAAATATACTTAAGTATCAAATTTAAGTAAATTATATAAAGAATTTCAAATTCTTTATATTAAGCAAACTAGACAACTTGATTTTGTTCATTTATTTTTTTACGGATAGCCAGGGGCAAACTCCAACACATAATTTACAAATGAAGCAGTTGTGTTTAGTGAGTCCGCCAGATCAGAAGCAGTAGGGAGGACCAGGGATGTTCTCTTGATAAGTGTGTGAATAGGACAATTTTCCTGTTCTGCAAAGCATTCAAAATGTAACGAGTACTTATTGGTGTCAGGGGAAAAATGTATGGAGTAAAAAAAATACATATTGTCTTTAGGAATGTAGTGAAGTAAAAGTATTGAAAAATATAAATAGTAAAGTACAGATACCCCCTAAAAAACTTATTAAGTAGTAATTTAAAGTATTTTTACACCACTGCTTGTAATCTACCTGTTGGAGACCCCTGCTGTAAAACTATTTACTGAAGCATAGAGAGAGAAAGAGAGCCAGAGCCAGAGCCAGAACATTCAGACAATATCGATGTAGAACCATTTGCTGAGAGAGACAAAGAGAGAGACAGACAGAGAGAGCGAGAGAGACAGAGAGACCACATTTAGACAATATCGCTGTAGAACCATTTACTGAAGCATTTGCTGAGAGTGAGAGAGAGAGAGACCACAATCAGACAATATCGCTCTAGAACCATTTACTGAGCATGGCAGTGGTCACGTGTAAGAACATGACCAGTATCTTAACACGTAGACTTCCCCAGGCCCCATGCACTCTCACACTTACCCAGGGAGGGAAGTACTCTTTGGGTTGGAAGTAGGGGGTGTGGGTGCCACCCTGGTTCCCCCCAGGAAGGGGATGGTCCTCTAGGTCAGCTTGTAGGGCATACCCAGCCAGCTGGAAGTAAACCTGGAAAATGGGATTTCATTATGTTATCATATATGTTTGAATGCTTGCAATTGTCATACGATGAAGAAATCTAAAATAAAATGATTGAAAGAACACAAGTACACCTCCTCCTGCTGACGGCACTCAGAACGCAGCACCTTCTCCCTCAGGTCAGAGTAGTACAGACGCCTCGCCTTCCTCTCACTGGTGGAGAGGTAGAGGAGGACAGGGTGATTTAATAACAAAAGAGTTGTAGGAGGTAAAGAGAGTTAATGAGATCTCAGTGGATTTAATATACCATTTTTGGAGGGAGACCTTGAGTGCATTGTTGTTCGGTTCCAGCTATGTTTCTGAAGGACGATGGTATGTTTAGAGTATTAAGAAATAATCATGTTTGGAGCCTCACCAGATGAGCCTGCCGTTCTCCACATAGTACTGCACCTTGAGGCAGAGCACCAGGGGGAGAGACCTCTTCTGTAACCCCTGAGGAGAGAACACAACACAACCATAGTGAAACACAACACAGCCATGATGAAACAACACAACCATATATAGCATCGTTAGTGTTATTTTATTGTGTTACTTTTTACTTTAGTTTATTTTGTAAATATTTTCTTAACTATTTTTTTAACTGCATTGTTGGTTAAGGGCTTGTAAGTAAGCATTTCACGGTAAAGACTGCACCTGTTGTATTCGGCACATGTGACATATACAATTTGTTTTGATTAGATTTGAAACAACACAGTGATGCAAGTGCTGGACATCTTTATGATACAAGTCGGGACAATGGGCCTGGTAATGCAATGTAAAGGCATGAGTATGAACTACTTGTCATGTTAGGAACAATACACAGCTAGATACTATGTAGGGCAGTGGGCTGCAGTGAGCTGGTTGGTTAACAAGGGAGGTGTGTGTGTGTGTGTGTGTGTGTTTTCATACATGCCAAAAACCCTCCATGTTATAATACATCAATAAGTATATTATTGTAGCACTTTTACCTTGCCTGAATCTTGCTTCCATTCTTTAGGGAAATACTTGGTCAGCTTATCTTCCATGTCCAGAAAGATGTGCTCATTGTCTGAGGTAAAACAGGAAACAGGACGTCCTCAGTCACCAAACAAAGGATGAATTAATGTGTAAAATCTGCCTAACAATGACATTAATTAGAGGAAAGAATGAAAGACTTGTTCTTCCATTGGTGTGGTCAAAGCAACCAGCAGGCAAACGACAACTGTTGTGTTTTGACAGCTATGCTAAGCATGTTTGCTTATAGGCTCTGCTAGCATAGCATATCAGCTCAGGATGAAAGTAACCCTATTGACTGTTGGCTGGCTAGGCCTGCAGAGTAAACCGGACTACAAAAACCAAGGACATGTGAAACACTTATGTACGGCTTATGAATGTGTTATGTATGCTTTACGAATGTGTTATAAAGTACTTATTTACATCCCGCTCAAATGGCGTGTTAATAATGAATCGTCTTGTCTAATCCTCATTGTAATAGGTCTTTGTTCTGAAGGATTACAAATGAAACAAAATAATGACGTTTATCTTATATCATCACAAATTATCTCGATGTGTTTTCTTTGAACAGGGGGGCTGATAAGATAGTTGCAGCTGTGAGGAAAGTGATAAGGAGTGCTGTATTAATGTGTTAGATATCCAGTCAAATATCCACTGGGGTTTGTTCATCCTGTCTCTGGTACACCCCTGCTCCAAACCAACATGTTCCACTGGGGTTTGTTCATCCTGTCCCTGGTATGCCCCTGCTCCAAACCAACATGTTCCACTGGGGTTTGTTCATCTTGTCCCTGGTATGCCTATGCGCCAACCCAACATGTTCCACTGGGGTTTGTTCATCCTGTCTCTGGTATGCCCCTGCTCCAAACCAACATGTTCCACTGGGGTTTGTTCATCTTGTCCCTGGTATGCCTATGCTCCAACCCAACATGTTCCACTGGGGTTTGTTCATCCTGTCTCTGGTATGCCCCTGCTCCAACCCAACATGTTCCACTGGGGTTTGTTCATCCTGTCCCTGGTATGCCTATGCTCCAACCCAACATGTTCCACTGGGGTTTGTTCATCCTGTCCCTGGTATGCCTATGCTCCAACCCAACATGTTGCACTACATCAATCTTATTCACCTCATCAATAATCCCTTTATTTTTTTTTCTACGATAAGTATTTTATTCGGGCTCATCCCTTTCTGACCTCACCACATTCACCAGGCAGGCCACATGACTGACTCACTCCTCCATCCATCCATCTCTCTCTCTCTTTTCATTAAAATCCCTTTCTCATTCTCTGACTCAGTTTCTTTCACCTCTGCTCTCCTCCTCCCTTTCACACGTTTTGTTTTAACGAGACTCCCTGGCCAGTCACCTCTCCTCCCCCTACCTCTTCAACAGCTCTTATCCTCCCTTTACCTCCCTCTATCCATCCATCCACCCCCCCCCCCCTTCCTCCATCCATCTATCCCCTCCTCCCTCCCTCCAGTGAAGAGGTGGAACGCAGGGACACATTCCTGGCTTAATGAAGTTAATATTGTTGGAATCCCAGGCAGACCCAGACCAGAGAGTAGGCTGGCCCCCCACACACGGCCACATGCACTCACACAAAAACAAAAGAGCTCTTGTTCAAGAGGTGAGCCACACAAGATTACCAAGGCATTTCAACATGGCAGAACACAGAAAGAAAGAGATAGAACAGGAAGGAGAGTGAGAAAGAGACAAACTGACAAAACAGGGTGGGTGTGCAGGGTAAGGGGTGGGTTAGGGTGTGCAGGGTAAGGGGTGGGTTAGGGTGTGCAGGTTAAGGGGTGGGTTAGGGTGTGCAGGTTAAGGGGTGGGTTAGGGTGTGCAGGGTAAGGGGTGGGTTAGGGTGTGCAGGGTAAGGGGTGGGTTAGGGTGTGCAGGGTAAGGGGTGGGTTAGGGTGTGCAGGGTAAGGGGTGGGTTAGGGTGTGCAGGGTAAGGGGTGGGTTAGGGTGTGCGGGGTAAGGGGTGGGTTAGGGTGTGCAGGGTAAGGGGTGGGTTAGGGTGTGCAGGGTAAGGGGTGGGTGGGTGGGCAGGGTAAGGGGTGGGTTAGGGTGTGCAGGGTAAGGGGTGGGTTAGGGTGTGCAGGGTAAGGGGTGGGTGGGTGGGTGGGCAGGGTAAGGGGTGGGTGGGTGGGCAGGGTAAGAGGTGGGTTAGGGTGTGCAGGGTAAGGGGTGGGTTAGGGTGGGCAGGGTAAGGGGTGTGCGGGTGGGTGTGCAGGGTAAGGGATGAGTGGGTGGGCAGGGTAAGGGGTGGGTGGGTGTGCAGGGTAAGGGGTGGGTTAGGGTGTGCAGGGTAAGGGGTGGGTTAGGGTGTGCAGGGTAAGGGGTGGGTTAGGGTGTGCAGGGTAAGGGGTGGGTTAGGGTGGGTGTGCAGGGTAAGGGGTGCGTTAGGGTGGGTGGGCAGGGTAAGGGGTGGGTGGGTGGGTGGGCAGGGTAAGAGGTGGGTTAGGGTGTGCAGGGTAAGGGGTGGGTTAGGGTGGGCAGGGTAAGGGGTGAGTGGGTGGGCAGGGTAAGGGGTCAGTGGGTGGGCAGGGTAAGGGGTGGGTTAGGGTGGGCAGGGTAAGGGGTGAGTGGGTGGGCAGGGTAAGGGGTCAGTGGGTGGGCAGGGTAAGGGGTGAGTGGGTGGGCAGGGTAAGGGGTGGGTTAGGGTGTGCAGGGTAAGGGGTGGGTTAGGGTGTGCAGGGTAAGGGGTCGGTGGGTGTGCAGGGTAAGGGGTGGGTTAGGGTGTGCAGGGTAAGGGGTCGGTGGGTGGGCAGGGTAAGGAGTGGGTTAGGGTGTGCAGGGTAAGGGGTGGGTTAGGGTGTGCAGGGTAAGGGGTCGGTGGGTGTGCAGGGTAAGGGGTGGGTTAGGGTGTGCAGGGTAAGGGGTCGGTGGGTGGGCAGGGTAAGGAGTGGGTTAGGGTGTGCAGGGTAAGGGGTGGGTTAGGGTGTGCAGGGTAAGGGGTGAGTGGGTGGGCAGGGTAAGGGGTGGGTGGGTGTAGGGTAAGGGTGGGTTAGGGTGTGCAGGATAAGGGGTCAGTGGGTGGGCAGGGTAAGGGGTGTGTGGGTGTTCAGGGCAAGGGGTGGGTGGGTGTAGGGTAAGGGTGGGTTAGGGTGTGCAGGGTAAGGGGTGAGTGGGTGGGCAGGGTAAGGGGTGGGTGGGTGTAGGGTAAGGGTGGGTTAGGGTGTGCAGGGTAAGGGGTGTGTGGGTGGGCAGGGTAAGGGTGGGTTAGGGTGTGCAGGGTAAGGGGTCAGTGGGTGGGCAGGGTAAGGGGTGTGTGGGTGTTCAGGGCAAGGGGTGTGTGGGCAGGGTAAGGGTGGGTTAGGGTGTGCAGGGTAAGGGGTCGGTGGGTGTGCAGGGTAAGGAGTGGGTTAGGGTGGGCAGGGTAAGGGGTGTGTGTTAAGGGTGGGTTAGGGTGTGCAGGGTAAGGGGTCGGTGGGTGTGCAGGGTAAGGGTGTGTGGGTGGGTGGGCAGGGTAAGGGGTGGGTTAGGGTGTGCAGGGTAAGGGGTGGGTGGGTGGGCAGGGTTAGGGTGGGCAGGGTAAGGGTGGGTTAGGGGGTGCAGGGTAAGGGGTGTGTGGGTGGGTGGGCAGGGTAAGTGTGGGTTAGGGTGGGTCTCAGAACCCTAGGTCCACATTCATAAAGCATCTCAGAGTAGGAGTTGTGATCGAGGATTAGCCCCCTGTCCATATAATCTAATTTACTATGATCTATAATGATCTATAATGATCTATAATGCTAAACTGATTTCAGGTAGACAGTAGAACTTACCCTTCACCACTGTAAGGCCAAAGAAGTGCAGCTCTTTTATTCCAAGGAGCTCAGACACCTGATTGAACACATCCTGCCCTGTGGACTTGACCTGAGAGATAGAGATAGAGAAGACTGTTATAAACAGGGTGATGGTAACAGGCTGACTGTTATAAACAGGGTGACTGTTATAAACAGGGTGATTTAACAGGCTGACTGTTATAAACAGGGTGATGGTAACAGGCTGACTGTTATAAACAGGCTGACTGTTATAAACAGGGTAATGGTAACAGGCTGACTGTTATAAACAGGGTTTTGTTATAAACTGGGTGATTGTTATAAACAGTGATTTAACAGGCTGACTGTTATAAACAGGGTGATTTAACAGGCTGACTGCTATAAACAGGGTGATTTAACAGGCTGACTGCTATAAACAGAATGATTTAACAGGCTGACTGTTATAGAATGGGTGATTGTAACAGGCAGACTGTGTTATAAACAGAAACACACAGATAGAGTTAACTGATCTCCCTAAACATTGATCTCACGTACAACGCCATATGACTCATAGTACAGGACTAGAAATGCTTGATACATTACAGGTCCAGGACTAAAACCTCCCATTGAACCCCCTGGCTGACTCATGGAATAACTACAGAATGAATCATAATGTGCGGTGCTCACCCCCACGGTGATGTCCAGCTGTTCTTTACTGGGGAGCAGAACACACACGCTTCTCTCCTGCTTGATGGTGGAGACAGACATGGTGTCTGCAATAAGTGTCCTCTCGTCACTCCTTTCGTTTAGAACCTCGTCCTCTCCAACAATCTCCCCACTCCTTCACTTCTTCTTTCTGGTTAGGGGGAATGTGTCGTTCATTTTCTGCTGTTAAAAAATAAAAAGAGAGAGAGACATGTTGGAGTCCAAAAAGACAAATAGAGACAGAGAGACATGTTGGAGTCCTAAAAGACAAATAGAGACAGAGAGACATGTTGGAGTCCTAAAAGACAGAGACAGAGAGACATGTTGGAGTCCTAAAAGACAGAGACAGAGAGACATGTTGGAGTCCTAAAAGACAGAGACAGAGAGACATGTTGGAGTCCTAAAAGACAGAGACAGAGAGACATGTTGGAGTCCTAAAAGACAAATAGAGACAGAGAGACATGTTGGAGTCCTAAAAGACAAATAGAGACAGAGAGACATGTTGGAGTCCTAAAAGACAAATAGAGACAGAGAGACATGTTGGAGTCCTAAAAGACAAATAGAGACAGAGAGACATGTTGGAGTCCTAAAAGACAGAGACAGAGAGACATGTTGGAGTCCAAAAAGACAAAGAGAGACAGAGAGACATGTTGGAGTCCTAAAAGACAAATAGAGACAGAGAGACATGTTGGAGTCCTAAAAGACAAATAGAGACAGAGACACATACAGTTATGTGATAAAGTAAGTACACCCCTGGAAAGTTGTCTTTTTTTATTTTTTTACATATTTGGACAGATGGAAATGTAATCTTCACTTCAACACTATTGACAGATAAAGCTTACCCAATTTAACAAATCACCCCCCCCCCCAAAAAAAAACGTTGAAAATGTTATACAATTTAAATAAACAAAAATGCCTTTTCCTTATGGGGAAAAGTTAGTACACCCCTACCTTTACAATCACATAAAATGGCTAAAATTTGAATTAGGTGTACCAAAACAAGTGCCAGTGATTAGAAAAAGTTTGAGAGAAACCTTCCATAAAGATAAGAAAATTGGTCTGGTTTGGTCTTAACCATATGGGTGTGTGGTATGACGGCTGCGTGGTCCCATGGTGTTTATACTTGCGTACTATTGTTTGTACAGATGAACGTGGTACCTTCAGGCGTTTGGAAATGGCTCCCAAGGATGAACCAGACTTGTGGAGGTCTACAATTTTTTTTCTGAGGTCTTGGCTGATGTCTTTTGATTTTTCCATTATGTCAAGCAAAGAGGCACTGAGTTTGAAGGTAGAAATACATCCACAGGTACACCTCCAATTGTCTCAAAACTATCAGATGCTTCTAAAGCCATTTCTGGAATTTTCAACTTACAGTGGGGAGAACAAGTATTTGATACACTGCCGATTTTGCAGGTTTTCCCACTTACAAAGCATGTAGAAGTTTGTAATTTTTATCATAGGTACTCTTCAACTGTGAGTGACGGAATCTAAAACAAAAATCCAGAAAATCACATTGTATGATTTTTAAGTAATTAATTTGCATTTTATTGCATGACATAAGTATTTGATACATCAGAAAAGCAGAACTTAATATTTGGTACAGAAACCTTTGTTTGCAAGATCATACTTTTCCTGTAGTTCTTGACCAGGTTTGCACACACTGCAGCAGGGATTTTGGCCCACTCCTCCATCCAGATCCTTCAGGTTTCGGGGCTGTCGCTGGGCAATACGGACTTTCAGCTCCCTCCAAAGATTTTCTATTGGGTTCAGGTCTGGAGACTGGCTAGGCCACTCCAGGACCTTGAGATGCTTCTTACGGAGCCACTCCTTAGTTGCCCTGGCTGTGTGTTTCGGGTCGTTGTCATGCTGGAAGACCCAGCCACGACCCATCTTCAATGCTCTTACTGAGGGAAGGAGGTTGTTGGCCAAGATCTCGCGATACATGGCCCCATCCATCCTCCCCTCTATACGGCGCAGTCGTCCTGTCCCCTTTGCAGAAAAGCATCCCCAAAGAATGATGTTTACACCTCCATGCTTCACGGTTGGGATGTTGTTCTTGTGGTTGTACTCATCCTTCTTCTTCCTCCAAACACGGCGAGTGGAGTTTAGACTAAAAAGCTCTTTTTGTCTCATCAGACCACATGACCTTCTCCCATTCCTCCTCTGGATCATCCAGATGGTCATTGGCAAACTTCAGACGGGCCTGGACATGCGCTGGCTTGAGCAGGGGGACCTTGCGTGCGCTGCAGGATTTGAATCCATGACGGCGTAGTGTGTTACTAATGGTTTTCTTTGAGACTGTGGTCCCAGCTCTCTTCAGGTCATTGACCAGGTCTTGCCGTGTAGTTCTGGGCTGATCCCTCACCTTCCTCATGATCATTGATGCCCCACGAGGTGAGATCTTGCATGGTGCCCCAGACCGAGGGAGATTGACCGTCACCTTGAACTTCTTCCATTTTCGAATAATTGCGCCAACAGTTGTTGCCTTCTCACCAAGCTGCTTGCCTATTGTCCTGTAGCCCATCCCAGCCTTGTGCAGGTCTACAATTTTATCCCTGATGTCCTTACACAGCTGTTAGATTGTGGAGTCCGTTTGATTGAGTATGTGGACAGGTGTCTTTTATACAGGTAACGAGTTCAAACAGGTGCAGTTAATACAGGTAATGAGTGGAGAACAGGAGGGCTTCTTAAAGAAAAACTAACAGGTCTGTGAGAGACAGAATTCTTACTGGTTGGTAGGTGATCAAATACTTATGTCATGCAATAAAATGCAAATTAATTACTTAAAATTCATACAATGTGATTTTCTGGATTTTTGTTATAGATTCCGTCACTCACAGTTGAAGTGTACCTATGATAAAAATGACAGACCTCTACATGCTTTGTAAGTAGGAAAACCTGCAAAATCGGCAGTGTATCAAATACTTGTTCTCCCCACTGTAGTTTATGTAAACTTACGACTTCAACTGTAGATAAAAGGTTTTATGATCCTTTTCAGACATCGGTCTAATCACAAAGGTCACTTGTATTTCCATCTACTTTGTTGTTGATATTTTTGGGGGATTGACTCAAAAAGTATTCATTCAATCAGCCTAAAAAGAACAGGACAATCCTCTATCAGGACTTGAATAAACAGCATTGGGAGACTGGTGCATTCCTCCTCCATTACCATTACCTGGCCAAGTCCACACGGCTACTCCCCGCTCCCCAGTCGCTGGTACCCGGTCCCCGGTCCCCACTCCCCGGTCCCCGGTCCCCACTCCCCGGTCCCCGGTCCCCACTCCCCGGTCCCCGGTCCCCACTCCCCGGTCCCCATTCCCCGGGCACCACTCCCCGGTCCCTGATGTGGTTAAAGCAGCTGGTTGTGTGGTTAAAGCAGCTGGCCTCAGCAGTTGGTTGGTTGCCTAGGCCTACATCATAGTATCAAATCCCAGTCCCACCGTTCTTCTATAGCCTACCCTAAACCACATCTATATCACCTCAATCTGCTTCTCATTTATTCATGTCAATCTCTTTTGATAAACACACACACACACACACACACACACACACACACACACACATATGAAAGTAGTGAAAATCCCCATGTGAAACCACACAGGCCTGGCCCAGAGCCGGACTCCACAGGGCTCACATCATTCATCTGATTCATTGATTTGGAGAGATCAGGCCCTTCGTTAATCAGCTTGGGATTGTACTAGTCAGGGATTTGGGTTGGTCGGTCAGGGGAAGAGGGGTAACCCCAAAACACAGCCTTCTCAGTGATAATGTTCTGTTGCCAGGAAGGCAAATGAAACCTGGAAACATTTTTTAAATTTGTTAAATGAAAACAACTTGCTAGTGGCTACTAAACCAACAACTTCCTCTGAGCTCCTAAAATGGCAAGCCTCCCCTTTGGTCTGTTCTGTTCTGTTCTGTTCTGTTCAAACATGTTACCAACCTCCTGCATTTAGAAACGTGGCTTGATGTTAAACCCACACCCGTCATGAGATGATTCAACATGCTTTTTAGAAAGTGGATCACAACTGTCACGATATTCCCTCTACATTATAATTCCAACTAACTGACACACCCATGGTGACATGAGCTTTGAACAGACTTGGGATCAAATAGTACTGGTTCCATTCTGCCAGTCTAATGTAGCGAAAGAATTTGAAAGAAAACTAATGCAGTACTATACTAGGTGTGTTTTTAAGAATTTGAAAGAAAACAAATGCAGTACTATACTAGGTGTGTTTTGTTACGTCCTCCAAGGAAGAAGAACAATAAAAAAACTGACTCACCCCTAAGAATTAAATTCCAATCTGAAGGTGTGTGTGTGTGTGTGTGCAAGAGATAATTCCTGAGAGGTACTCTGGACAGCATGTTCAAACTAAGTCTCACACCTGCCACTCAGAAGAAGAGAAGAGCAAACAGTTCAGCAGCAAAACAAAACCTGAAAAGCCAGCCTTGTTCTGAGACATTTGACTATGAAGTCATACTAGCCTCCAGCGCCCAGGCAAAACTCTGATTAAAAACTCACTCCTGCCCTAGACTATAAAGGAACCTGTATGTGTTCAGGCAACCCCCACTACTGTACTAGACTCTACAGGAACCGGTTTGTGTTCAGGCAACCCCCACTACTGTACTAGACTCTACAGGAACCGGTTTGTGTTCAGGCAACCCCCACTACTGTACTAGACTATACAGGAACCTGTATGTGTTCAGGCAACCCCCACTACTGTACTAGACTCTACAGGAACCGGTTTGTGTTCAGGCAACCCCCACTACTGTACTAGACTATACAGGAACCTGTATGTGTTCAGGCAACCCCCACTACTGTACTAGACTATACAGGAACCTGTATGTGTTCAGGCAACCCCCACTACTGTACTAGACTATACAGGAACCTGTATGTGTTCAGGCAACCCCCACTACTGTGTGAACATCCCTTGTTTTGAACTTCCTTGTGATTTTGCTTCCAGTTGTTTCTGAATAAACATCCACAGCCTACTTCACAGTAAGCTAAATCTTTTCAAAGGCCAGTTTCAATCTCTCTGTAAAACCCTGATGAAGGTGAGGTCAACTGGACAAAACATTGGTGTGAGAACCATTCAATTGTGTGGAGCATTCAAGTACTCAAGAGAATGCTGTGTCTCAACTGGTGACAGGCACAACACACACCTCAGACAATGTCAAATAGGGTCTAAGCTACAACATGTGAAAACATGACCAATCTGAGATGATCTAAAAACGCATAATCAACATTTTTTCACAAAATCATAAAATAGTTGGACACTGTTTGTAAACTTTCAAATGATATCAAACTCAACCTTTTATCCTTTTCAGTGATGAAGACATGGATGTCTCATGGTAGGCTGGGGTATGCAAAATGGCTTCAACTTTAGCACCCCTGTCTCCTGAATGTTTTAGCATTCAGGCCCAAAAAGTCACTTTATGACCCCTTCTACCATGGGCAAACGTGTTTGGAAGGTTTTGTTCAAATCTAAAGGGTTGTAGTGAAAAAGTGATGGAATTCATATGGAATGACCCAGTAACAAAGGCCTGAAAAGCCAATGACAGATACAAGAACACACCTTTAGGGACAGTAGATGACATTCTTACTCACGCTGCAAACAGTTGGGCAGAGGTTAGTTGAAAAGAAAAGCCAGTCCACTGACTGATGTGGAGTACAGTGTTTGTTTTATACAGTGTCCAGCATAAGACAAACATGAGTTTACACTTAGAATTGTATAAGCGGTAATGCCCTAAATGGTTCAATCCTTCGTAACAGTTTCTGTTGACAAAGGGAAATTTGGCCCAATGGTTTTGAATGAGTGTGAATACGTGAAGGATGCAACAAATGGACTGTGGTGATTCCTTGCACTCATAGCTCTGTGTATACATTTTTGAGTGGTTCTTTTTTCAAATAAATAGATTTGTTCCCTCGCCCATCTACACACAGTACCACATAATGACAAAGTGAAAGCATGTTTTTAGACATTTATTGAAAATTAAACACAGAAATCTCTCATTTACATAAGTATTCACACCGCTGAGTCAATACGTTATAGAAGCAACTTGAGGCAATTACAGCTTTTTCTTTTTGGGTAAGTCTAAGAGCTTTCTACACCTGGATTGTACAATATTTGCCCATTAAGACGTCTTTTTTTTAATTCTTCAAAATCTGTCAAATTGATTGTTGTTCATTGCTAGACAGACATTTTCAAGTCTTGACATAGATTTTCAAGCCAATGTAAGTCAAAACTGTAACTTGGCCACTCAAGAACATTCAATGTCATATTGGTAAGCAACCCCAGTGTATATATGGCCTTGTGTTTTAGGTTATTGTCCTGCTGAAAGGTGAATTAATCTCCTAGTGTCTGGTGGAAAACAGACTGAACAAGGTTATCTTTTTATCCTAAAAAACTCCCTAGTCCATGCCGATGACAAGCACACCCATAACATGATGCAGCCACCACCATGCTTGAAAATATGAAGAGTGGAACTCAGTGGTGTGTTGGATTTGTCCCAAACATAAAGGTTTTTATTCAAGACAAAAAGTTAATTGCTTTGCCACATGTTTTGCAGTTTTACTTTAGTGCCTTGTTGCAAACAGGATGCATGTTTTGGAATATTTGTATTCTGTACAGGCTTCCTTCTTTTCACTGTGATTTTGGTTAGTAACTACAATGTTGTTGATCCATCCCCAGTTCTCATATCACAACCATAAAACTAAACTGTTTTAAAATCCCCATTGGCCTCATAGTGAAATCCCTGAGCAGTTTCCTTCCTCTCCGGCAACTGAGTTAGGAAGGACACCTGCATCTTTGTAGTGATTGGGGTATTGATACACCAACCAACGTGTAATAAATACCTTCACCATGCTCAGAGGGATATTCAATGCCTGCTTTTGTTATTTGTACACATCTACCAATAGATGTCCCTCTGTGCGATGCATTGGAAAAACTCCTTGGTCTTTGTGGTTGAATCTCAATTGAGGGACCTTACAGATAATTGTAAGTGTGGGGTACCAAGATCATTTTAACCACTATTATCGAACACGGACATGCAACTTATTATGAGATTTCTTACACACATTTCTACTCCTGAACGTATGTAGGCTTGCCATAACAAAGGGGTTGAATACGTATTGACGCAAGACATTTCAGCTTTTAATTTTGTATTATTATTTTTTTTTTATACAAATACAATTCCACTTTGACATTATGAGGTAGTGTGTGTAAATCAGTGACACAAAATATCAATGTAATATTCAGGCTGTAACACAAAATAAATTGTGAAAATGTAAAGGGGTGTGAATACTTTCTGAAGGCACTGTACCTTCCACCTTGTCTTATCACTTAATATCCCTATAATGTATTAATAATAACTGTTACAGTCAGAGCCTGTTTAAGCATCTTACACTCACAAACAAGTCTGTAGACAGAGCAGGCTGACATCTGAAATTACCTCACTCGTCCTCCCCTCCGACATCCCCTTAGTCTCTAACCAGAGTAGAAGACCTCAGAACTGGCATCCAGACCTAGTTTCAAATACTATTTGAAATCTTGTAAATCATTTGAGTTTTTGCTTTACCCTGTATGGAATGCCAGGTGGGCGGGGTTTTCACTTCACTTTTTAACCATGCTAAACTTTCACAAAACCTGTTCATTTACCCAGTCTGTCTATTAAGTAAACTATTATTACCCTCGCTCATATCATACGCATTTTTAGCTATTGAAGTATTTCTCTGCCATCGACCTGTATAGTATAGTTACCCATCCAACATCCACCAATGTAGTGTACATATTCAGCCAACCACTCATACTATGCAATGTCTTTTTATAGCTTTTTTGCACTCCAGACATCTTGTATTTCTATACTTTTTCATACTGCCGCTCTATGTATCATGTACCGTGTATCTGTCTTTTGTGTATTTTCGTTCTGGCATTTTGCACCTGCCCTGTGTTTTGTTGTAGCTGCTTGACAAAGAAATGTCCCCCTCGGGGATCAATAAAGTACCTATCTATCCATCTACAACTTTTCTATTGGTTCCATTGCAACAGGCAAGTTCAATCAAGTACAGCTAAAGTATTTGAAATATTTAAAATAGTCTTTGAAGCCAGGTTTCCTCAGACCTGGCATCACATGAGAGCAGTCAGCCCAGCCATCTGCAAGGCCTTAAATTCCCTTCAAGACTGTTATAACCCCTGGTTCAGAGCACGCTCTTAATGTGCAAAAACAACACTGCACCAGACCACTGCACTCTACATGGCGCCTACATCCCAAATGGCACCCTATTCCCTATGTAATGCACTACGTTAGACCAAGGTCCGTAGGGCTCTGATCAAAATTAGTGCACTATATAGGGAATAGGATGCCATAAGAGATACAAGATCGGACTTCTGCACTGCTGCACTGTAGTGTAAAAACCCTTTAAGGCGCAAAGAGCTGCCAACGGACTGCCCTGTTGAACACTTTGATCAGTGAAGTGTACCAGTAGAATCTCGATGAGGGGAAGCACACACACACACACACACACACACACACAGAAACGAATCACCTCATAACCATCCAGCATTCCAATCTCAGATGAGCAAGGCATCCATTTCATGGTGCCAAGACTAGAGACCTTTGGTAGAAACATTCAGAGTGATCTAACACTAACATCTGGGGGTTTCCAACAAATATGAGAATCAAGTTCAATGATGACATAAGGAGCAGAGAGAGGGGGAGAGGGAGAATGAAAGAGAGAGAGAGAGCAAGGGGTTACATTAATCTTTGTTTTTGACAACTAAATCGTGCAAAAAGCAGAGAATTTAAACACTAACATCCCTCTGTAATATAGTGTACACTGTTCTTCAGACCATAGACAAGAGTTTGAGAGGAAGGTGTCATTGAAGGAAACTAGGAGATGAGAGAAACATTTCATAAAACATCTCCAAGTAGCAATAGAGGCTATGACTGCACCTGCTGACAAAACAAGAATATTGACACGTTCCTCGTTGAATGCAAATGTACATCCAATCATAATTATCATAATGATATCACATTGGAGCAGTGGTATGCTTATCAAAATGGATTAGATTCGTAAAAATGTGTTCGGCAACGTTAGAGCATACTAAGTAGTATACAAACTGAAATAGTAGCTGAAAGAATGCAATATTGAAATTGAAGGAATAATGGAGACGTTAAACGCATCATGAACAGACATAAACAAGAACATCTACGCGAAATAAAGAGCAACAAGTGCTTGCATGTTATGCCAATAGCCGCTCTAAATAGTTGAAAAGTAACACTTACGGACAGATGAAATTAGCAAATACCTGAATATCTTAAACAAAACGATGTTGTTGATGTTATCCAGACGTAGAAAAGATACAAATTATCCCAAAAATAATGGAACGTAGTTTGAAGGTTTTGGCGGACAGCGAAAAAGTGGCAACATTGTCGTGACTTTCAAAAACTTTCAAGACGCTCCACTGCTGAGCGAGACGCGACAGAACGGACTATACCAACTGGAATGAATCGAAGGGGTGCATTTTTTTTTTTTGCATAGTTTAGTATGACAATTCGTTTTCCCACAGAACCATATTCTCTATGTTTCGCAATTAATAGTTAGCTACATTAAACATCGTCAACATCACACGTATTAATTGGGAAACAACATGTTGAAAGAATGAACATACCCTTTTCATGTCCTACTCAGTGGTCCGGTAATTTAAATTAGCAAGTGTTATTTACAAGAAGGTAGTTGTTACATTGTATACATTCAGAACTTGTAACAATGTGCTTTCTCATACTGACATGAAACGTCCATGTTTTTCAACTAGGTTTGATATTAAATATTGCAATTATATTTGTGTTTGGTTCAATAGTTTATGGCTCAAGGTGAGTTGAGTGTGAGACCAGGATATACCAAAGTACACGCCATGGAATGACTCGCTATAATTTATTGCCCACGTTTTTATTGCACGGTAACCTGGACGATTCAACATGATTGACAGCAAGTCTAGTACATTACTCAGCACTATGATATGCTCATATAGCCCATCAACGTGTGAAATATAAAATATATATATATATTTAATGTAAATCTAAATTAGAAATCATTCTTCTAATCCAATTAATCAAATTGAAATGGAAAACAAGTCTACATTTGCCTCCATCATTCAGTTAATTGTCTGGGGAAATAATCCAGGGAACGCAACAATAATGAATGTTGGAGCCAGTCTGGCAGGTTTTACTCCAATAAGAGACAGATTACCCAGATTAACATTAGTTCATATGAGATTACAGCTAATTAGGTCCACAGTCTGAGACCATACTGCAGTCTCCATAGCAACCTGTTGATTTATATTGTTATCTAGTTTAGCTAATGGTTGTGATTAGAATTTCTAACAGATGCTTTAATGGCATTGGAGGGTTTCGAGGAATATTCTCCAGTTAGATAACATGTTTAAACAGTTGCTACTTTACTGACAATAGACTATCTGACAAATATATAGTACATAACACCTATCTGAGAGAAAGAAAAAGCCACAGTCATCTTATCAAGCCTTAATTAGGCTGTGTGCGATGTTTAACAACTTTGCACTATGCTGGTGGACAGGATGTGTAAAAGAGGGTTTTGTAAGGCCATGGATGGATAATCTTCCTCCAGGACTGTGATCTCTGGACAATACTGTTGACAGACTCACACCTGGTGTCATTGTATTTTGTTTCACTGGCCCTGTTTGCCTTTTCTTAAAGTCAAGAAAAGATAGCCATCCATAGTCTACTTCCCGTCATCTCAGGGGTAGATGATCTTAAAAACACAACCCCCTCCAAAAACCTCACCACCCCCGTCACCCCTCATCTACTGCCCTCTGACCCCTACACCCCCACTCCTCTTTCTCGCAGTCAGCTCAACGAAATTTAGTCCCTTTGGAAGACTGTCTCATTTAGGAACGCATTACATCATCTAACAATGCCCCTCTGCTCTCTGAAAGGGGGCGTCGAGAGACGAGGGGCTGGGGTAAAACGGGAGGTGTTTGTGTAGTGAGTGTGTGTGGAGAGGGAGGTCACTTGGCAGCTTTCAATCAGGACTCCATTGTGTTACCATGGGAGACAGAATTCCTAAGATCAGCTGGTAGCTCGTTGCAAAAGGCTTTTATAATTTACCCAAACAGGAGCAAGGGAGAGACACTGAATGGATGGCAGAGCCTACTAAAAAATAATGTCCATTCACACATTCCCAGGACATGCGACTGTCGTTTGTATTTACACCACAACCTCAAATAATGAGGAACATTCATCCCAAATTCATCAAACCTCAAATAATGAGGAACATTCATCCCAAATTCATCAAACCTCAAATAATGAGGAACATTCATCCCAAATTCTAACATTTCAACCAGAGACACTATTTGTTGGAGGAATAAAATAAACTTGTTTGTTTTTAGCCTACCATAAGGAGTTGGCAAGAGAGCAGAACCAGACTGGCTCCCAGGCTAGTCCTCTGCAAGTCTGGATATCATTTTTGGGAAATGGAATAGATTTAAAAACTAAACACTGGGAAAGGCAATTATTTTGCAGTGGAATCCACATATAACTAGATACACTGCCATCTAGTGAAGAAAATTAGTTATAACGTTCAACCAAATTGCATAAATGAGCAAAGACCAACAAATATTTATAATACATTTATTTAAAATGGTAAAGAGTGCAATGATACAAACCATTTTCACAAAGAAATGAGAAGTTGATTTAATATCTAAGAACAATTCTCATGTTAAAAAGCATAATTAATATTCCCCCTACCCATGACACCAAAACATAAATATTCTCCATGAACTAAGATATGTGCTATTCATAAGTACTGAACCTTGGCTACACCCCACCATTACATATGGGTCGTATTCATTAGGCACCAGATGGAAGAAAACAGAATAAACTTGAACTTGTCCAATAAGTAACGTTTTCTTTGCTTTCTGTTAGAAAACGTTTTGCTACGGTGAAACCTAATGAACACAACCCTTCTGGCTATAATAGTTGAAAGAGTTTATTTAAAACCCCTTGTAATAAAATGTTCTCAGGCTTTAATCAAGCAAGGCTCGTATAATGTTCCCAACACCAGGTTGGGTATAGTGTTGTGCACGATGCTGTAATGGCAAAGTCACAGCTTACAGTATAAAACCTAGCTCTGGTCCATTGCGCAACGAGTTGCCTGTTCAAGAAGGCTCAGCGTCAACAACCTGCACCAAACGCCCTGGTCCAGAGCTATAGAAAACCACAAAGCCTTAGAAGTCCCAGGCTGCATTGTCCGAGCTACAATCAAATTGATTCCATTAAGTTACTAGTTTGACTAGACTGGAAGCCATTACCTTTGTAAACGAAAATAATAATGAAAATGAACTTTGATAGTAAAATATGTACGTAGTAAAAATGACCATCCTCAGTACAAAATTTTTTTTTTTATACAGTTGTGGTGCAAATTAACGCAAGAGTATAATAGTTTTACTTTTACAGTAATTTGTTGTTGAAGAAAATAAACCTTCTAAATCAAGATGAGGACAATATGAGAAGATTTATCACTTGGGTCAGCTCACCGAAATACCCATTTTCATTTTTAGCAGCTACATTTCCAGTTCGGTATTGCAATCGTTTTAATAAATGAATGAATGGTTTGAACAAAACCATGTAAAATATAACAATTTCATAGATAAATAACACTGAAAAGACTACAATATGATAAGGAAAAACATTTCCCCACACCAGGAATACATTAATATAATCATCATCCTTTGAAAAATGGAAGTAGAAAAATTAAAATGAGGAAATAGTACATTCACTAACGAACCAATAAAAAAATTTGCTAAATAAAAACACTGATATTTAAATTTGTATCTATAAAACCATGTGTTAACCAGATACAATATTGAGAATTGGGTTTTGGATGCAGTGAGGTAATATAAGCTACACATGATAGAAATAACATCACTAGATCGATGTTCTAGTAATTATATTCTATGTATGCTCCACATTCTCCTCTCTTCCCCTCTCCCTCCAGCCACAGGTTTGATTTGCTAGCCTGGTCCCAGATCAGTTTGTGCCGTCTTGCCAACTTCTATGGTCATTGGGTGGAGATTGGCAGAGATCTCAATTTAGCACCAATGACATGGTCTTAAATGTGTAAACTCCATCCACCCGGTGCCCTCGACAAGATACAACAAATCCATACATTTTTTGGCATGTCAATGACTATAGGAGTTGACCAAAAAGGTCAAAACAGATATGGGACAAGGTTATTGATTAGGAAGCCCCAATTCTCCCTCCTCCATCCATTGGTTAGATTGGTAGAGCCCCCCTCCAATCCCCCCTCCAGCCATTGGTTGGATTCGTAGACCCCTCCCCTCCTACTGAAAGAACTTGAGGCCTGCGACCAGGAAGAACTTCTCCAGGAAGATCTCAGAGTCGAGGACGGCGATGTGTGCTGCTCGGCCAATCAGGGAGTTGGCGGTGTTGGGCAGGGCGTGGATGACATCGTAGCGCACCAGGTTACAGTCTCTGTTCTGGAGCACCGGCAGCAACAGGTTCTCGATCATCTCTACATACACTGAACCTGGGAGAGGGGGAGTGAGACAGACAGAAAGGGAGTGAGACAGAAAGAAAGAAAGGGAGTGAGACAGAAAGAGATAAGATATAATAATAATAATAATAATAATAATAATAATAATAATAATAAACATAATTTAGACAAGGCTTTTATCCTAAGCGACTTAGTCATGCGTGCATACATTTTACTTATGGCCAGGAATCTAACCCACAATCCTGGCGTTGCAAGCGCCATGCTCTACCAACTGAGCCATACATGACAACAATCAAACGTATTCATGAAGCCATTTTGACATCAACAGTGTAACACAGTGCCTTACCGTAACCTGGCCTAGCAAAGCCCAAACAGCAGCGAGAGGGAACCAGGCTCAAGTCTTGGTCCAGTAGCTTGCCTAAAGTGTGAACGAATGTCCTGTAGGACACAACTTTGTGGCCTGCTCTGATAAATATGTAGGGCTCACCGGTTTGTTTGTCCTTCAGGGCTGTCTTACACATCTCTATCCTGGCTGAGTGATATGGGACATAACGGTCCTGCAGAGAGCCCACTAACACCACGTTCCTGAAGTGATGAAGACCTGCCACAATACATGGACACATCATAGCTATGATTAATGTAACAACAGACAGCATCGTAAAACAACAACAAGCTTAATTTAAATGCCTGGGAGAACAGATTGATACAAGGCGTTAACAATGTTACAAATTGCACTGTAAAAAACATCTTTACCAGATTTCTTGCTGAGCTTGTAGAGGAAGGTCTGTCTGGGATCAGAGTGGTCTCTGCAGGTCAGCTGGAGCAGGGAGCCAGACTTCTTCCACTTCTGCATGAACCACAGGCCTGGGAGGGAGGGAGGGAGGGAGGAGGAATACAGGGGTTAGACGACTGACCCAGGGGCCTTAATCAAACAGGGAGAGGAATACATTCCCTTGCTTCCTTGACCTTAGTTAAAGGGAAATACACCTTAAACATTTTCACAGTACACTTTATTTTTTTGTGAGCTACAAGCTTTTGAAATGTAATGTTGTATCTTGTATTGTCTCCTCCGCTTCCTCCTGCATGCATTGTATCCTGCCTCAGCCTCACCACTGAGCGCCACATCACCGTCTGGCTCAGTAGCCTACTCTCTGTGAAGCAAAGTTATTAAAACTTAGAAGCCTAGTTTTTGCACTTGCTGATGTAGGTGTGGTTACTTCATCCTTCTAACTGGTTAAGAAATACTAGCCAGAGCCCTTCAGCTTTACTGAAATAGAAGTCTCTGCCTGCAGCTAGCCACCTGACTGACTGACAGTCTATCTATAAGCAACTATTTTCAAGTTGTAACTCAATCTCATAGTGGTTTTTGTTTGTTTGTTGGGTGTCTGGCATCTCGCAAACACACCGTCAGCAGAGCCGACTGCGAGCATGATTGAAATAAATCTAATGAGGTAGGATATTAAATCCCAGTGAGACATAGTGTAGAGGGTATAGTGTAGAAAACATACCTGTGTTGACCAGAGCAGAGCTGTTGTACAGGGTGCCCAGGTGAGGTCCAGACAGAGAGAGGAAGGTGTGAAGTCTGCTCAGGTAACATTTAAACCTGGGTCTGCTCAGTACTGAACGAACTATCAGGTTCCCCAGGGAGTGGCCTACGAAGCTGAGAAACAGAGAATATAGATACAGGGCAAAGGTGACTGACCGGACAGGGCAATGGTGACTGACCGGACAGGGCAATGGTGACTGACCGGACAGGGCAATGGTGACTGACCGGACAGGGCAATGGTGACTGACCGGACAGGGCAAAGGTGACTGACCGGACAGGGCAAAGGTGACTGACCGGACAGGGCAAAGGTGACTGACCGGACAGGGCAAAGGTGACTGACCGGACAGGGCAAAGGTGATGTACCTGATCTTAGAGACAGTGAGGTTGTAGATCTGAAGAACCATATGTACCTGATCTTAGAGATGGTGAGGTTCTAGATCTGAAGAACCATATGTACCTGATCTTAGAGATGGTGAGGTTGTAGATCTGAAGAACCATATGTACCTGATCTTAGAGATGGTGAGGTTCTAGATCTGAAGAACCATATGTACCTGATCTTAGAGATGGTGAGGTTGTAGATCTGAATGTACTGAACTATTTCATCCAACAGCCGGTCTGTCATCTGCTCAAAGTCAGCAAACGTGTCATTCTGTCGGGAACAACAAAAGTCAGACCTAAAGTTCTACAGACAGACGACACGACATTGTTTACTGCACTTACATACAGTCGTATGCAAAAGTTTGGGCACCACTCTGAGGCTGCATAATAATTTACTCTTTCGTCACAGAAAATGATCACAGTGGCATGCCATTCATTTTCTAATAAAAGCTGAGTACTGGGGTATTGTCCAGACAAAGATTTTTAGTGTAACAATATTAAGTTGTATGAAATTAAATCAGATGTAAAAAATAGGCTATGCAAAAATTTGGGCACCCTTGTCATTCTGTTGATTTGAATACCTGTAACTACTTAGCACTGATTAATTGGAACACACAATTGGTTTGGTGAGCTCATTAAGCCTTGAACTTCATAGACAAGTGCATCCAATCATGAGAAAAGGTATTTAAGGTGGCAAATTGCAAGTTGTTGCTCTCTTTGACTCTCCTCTGAAGAGTGGCAACATGGGGGCCTCAAAACAACTCTCAAATGACGTGAAAACAAAGATTGTTCAACATTATGGTTTAGGGGAAGGCTACAAAAAGCTATCGCAGAGATGTAAGCGGTCAGTGTCCACTGTGAGGAACATAGTGAGGAAATGGAAGACCACAGGCACAGTTCTTGTTAAGGCCAGAAGTGGCAGGCCAAGTAAAATATCGGAGGGGCAAAGGCGAAGGATGGTGAGAACGGTCAAAAACAGCCCACAGACCACCTCCAAAGACCTACAACATCATCTTGCTGCAGATGGTGTCACTGTGCATCGTTCAACAATTCAACGCACTTTGCACAAGGAGAAGCTGTACGGGAGAGTGATGCGGAAGAAGCCTTTTCTGCACACACGCCACAAACGCACATTTGGACAAGCCAGCTTCATTTTGGAATAAGGTGCTGTGGACTGATGAAACAAAGATTTAGTTATTTGGTCATAACAAGGGGTGTTATGCATGGCAGCAAAAGAACACAGCGTTCCAAGAAAAACACTTGCTACCCACAGTAAAATTTGGTGGGGTTTCCATCATGCTGTGGGGCTGTGTGGCCATGCTGTGGGGCTGTGTGGAATCTTGTTAAAGTTTAGGGTCGCATGGATTCCACTCAATATCAGCAGATTCTTGGGAATAATGTTGAAGAATCAGTCAAAGTTTAAGTTACGCCGGGGCTGGATATTTCAACAAGACAACGACCCAAAACATTACGACCCAAAACATTTATGCAGAGGAACAAGTACATGGACGGCTTGGCCATCCCAGTTCCCAGACCTGAATATCATTGAGAATCTGTGGGATGATTTGAAGCGGGCTGTCCATGCTCGGCAACCATCAAATCTAACTGAACTGGAGATGTTTTGTAAGGAGGAATGGTCCAAAATACCTTCACCCAGAATCTCATTAGAGGCTATAGGAAGCGTCTAGAGGCTGTTATTTTAGCAAAAGGAGGCTCTACTAAATATTGATGTGATTTTTCTGTTGGGGTGCCCAAATTTATGCACCTGTCTAATTTCGTTTTGATGCATATTGCACATTTTCTGTTAATCCAATAAACCTAATTTCACTACTGAAATATTACTGTGTCCATCAGTTATTTGATAGATCAAAATGAAATTGCTGATCCAAACACCCAATTATTTATAAACGGAAATCATGGAAATTGTCAGGGGTGCCCAAACTTTTGCATACGACTGTAAGAGGATAGAGTTGAAACTGCAATCCCATGAGACGAAATTAAAACAAATACCTATTAACCATCCATTTTTTATTGTCATTCAAGTACGGCTTGACTTGAAACACATAATGTCCCATAATAATGTGAAGTGAAGAGGTAGATGAGGTAGTGTTGGTTGGTTTAGGTGTCCCCTAATGAGGTAGTGTTGGTTGGTTTAGGTGTCCCATAATAAGGTAGTGTTGGTTGGTTTAGGTGTCCCATAATGAGGTAGAGTTGTTTAGTTTAGGTGTCTCATAATGAGGTAGTGTTGGTTAGTTTATGTGTCTCATAATGAGGTGGTGTTGGTTAGTTTATGTCTCATAATGAGGTGGTGTTGGTTAGATTAGGTGTCTCATAATGGAGGTGGTGTTGGTTAGTTTAGGTGTCCCCTAATGAGGTAGTGTTGGTTAGTTTAGGTGTCCCCTAATGAGGTAGTGTTGGTTGGTTTAGGTGTCCCCTAATGAGGTAGTGTTGGTTGGTTTAGGTGTCCTTTAATGAGGTAGTGTTGGTTGGTTTAGGTGTCCTTTAATGAGGTAGTGTTGGTTGGTTTAGGTGTCCCATAATGAGGTAGTGTTGGTTAGTTTAGGTGTCCCATAATGAGGTAGTGTTGGTTGGTTTAGGTGTCCCATAATGAGGTTGTGTTCGTTGGTTTAGATGTCCCATAATGAGGTAGTGTTGGTTGGTTTAGGTGTCTCATAATGAGGTTGTGTTGGTTGGTTTAGGTGTGGTACACTATGGTTAGTTACCTGGTTTCGTTCTGACATGAGGAAGTCTATCCTAGCTCCAGGTAGGCCCAGCTCCAGGTACGTCTTCACCAGACGCAGGTCTGCACTGTTACCTGGAAGATACAGAATGAAGGAACACCAAAGATATATCACATTAGACCTGGGTTCAAATACTGTTTGAAATATTTCAAATACAATGAGCGATGCATTAACCTGTCTGGAACACCACTGATGGGGCTTCACTATTGGTTCCATTGCCAAGGCAAGCTCAATCAAGCCCAGCTAAAGTATTTCAAATTATTTCAATAGTATTTGAACCCAGGTCGGTTTTCAATATAATTGACCGCAAGATGTCCTGTGCCCAAACAACTGAAGCAGATAAAAATATGGGACAAATTGGGGCTCCCGAGTGGCGCAGCAGTCTAAGGCACTGCATCTCAGTGCTAGAGGTGTCACTACAGACACTCTGGTTCGATTCCAGGCTGTATCACAACTGGCTGTGATTGGGAGTACTATAGGGCGGTGCACAATTGGCCCAGCATTGTCCGAGTTTGGCCGGAGTAGGCCATCATTGTAAATAAGAATTTGTTCTTAACTGACTTGCCTAGTTAAATAAAGGTTAAATAAAAATATATATATATCTGACTAAATGGATAAAGTATTGTTACCATCGAGGCCGTGGACACAGACGATGAGGTGGATGCCCTCGTCAGAGTTCTCACCCTCCTCCAGGCTAAAGTAAGGAACACTGGAGGCCAGGTCTCCCACCTCACTGTACAGGAACCCTGGAAGTCTCAGCTGCTTCAACTCCTCTTTGGCCACAACAAAACTACACCATGGAGGATAAGGAAGGGAGACATGGTATTTATTTATATCTGCCCAGGCACATATACAGAAATGTTGTTTAATAAAATAGGCTATTATGATGATAATAATAACAATACTGTACATATATACACTGAGCGTACAAAACATTAAGAACACCAGCTCTTTCCATGACCAGGTGAATCCAGATGAATGCTATGATCCCTTATTGATGTCACTTGTTAAATCCACTTCAATCAGTGTAGATGAAGGGGAGGAGACAGGTTAAAGAAGGATTTTTAAGCCTTGAGACAATTGAGACATGGATTGTGTATGTGTGCCATTGAGGGTGAATGGGCAAGACAAAATATTTAAGTGCCTTTGAACGGGGTATGGTAGTAGGTGCCAGGTGCACCGGTTTGTGTCAAGAACTACAGCGCTGCTGGGTTTTTCACACTAAACATTTTCCCATCTGTATGGTCCACCACCCAAAGGACATCCAGCCAACTTGACAACTATGGGAAGCACTGGAGTCAACATGTGCCAGCATCCCTGTGGAATGCTTTCGACACCTTGTAGAGTCCATGCCCCGACAAATTGAGGCTGTTCTGATGGCAAAGGGTGGGGTGCAACGTAATAGTAGGAAGGTGTTCCTAATGTTTTGTACATTCAGTGGATATGCAGATGCTTTTATCCAAATTGACTTACAGTCATGCATGCATACATTTTACATATGGGTGGTCCCAACGGGAATCGAACCTATGACCGTTAGCGTTGCAATCGCCATTTTCTACAGACTGAGCCACACAGGACCACATTAATGTGCAAATGGTGCATTGTCCCTGTCAAATCAACATAATACAGTAAAGTTAACAGAGAAACATTTATTTAGCTAAGGTGTAAGATAAAACCATCTAAGAAGCAGAAACGATTGAGCAAGGTTTGAACTGTAGGACAGGAGATGACTAGACAGTGGACTCACGCTTTCATCTGTGGTGTGGGGGCGCTGTCATACCAGCGCAGGCTGTTGGAGGTGAGGGTGGTGGAGGGGGTAGGGACTAGAGGTCTCCCCTGGGAAGAGCCCACCGAGCTGGGGGCCAGGGGGGAGTGGACAGGGGCACCGTAGCCTGGAGGAAGAACCCTTGGCTCCAGTCCCAACTGTTCAAACAACAGACTCCTCCCTACCGCCCCTCCATCTCCCTCATCCCCCTCTTTCTCCTCCTCCTCCTCCTCGTCAACGACTCCGTTCACAAACGCCAAGCCGTCTCCTTCCTCGTAGAAGCCGTTCTCTATCATCTCGTTGTCCTCTTCCTCGTCTTCCTCTACGGGCGGCCCCGGCCCCGCCCCCACTCCGGACAGTATCCCCAGGGTGATAGCTGACGTCTCTACAGGGCTGATCTCTGAGACGTCTGTGCTGGAGCGCGAGCCAAAGTAGTTTTCTACCAGTCCCTTCTTAACCAGGTCACTGCTACTGGCGGTGGAGTTCGAGGAGGGGCAGGAGGCTGTTTGGGGCTCACTACGAGAGGCACCTAGACCCCCTACTGATCTCTCAGAGGCACCTGTTAACAACCTGGGGTCAGTGTTAAGTGTTGACTCCGAGGTTGAGGAAAAGGTCCTAGGAGGCAGATATTGGGAACCAGAACCCCCACTAGCAGTGGTGTTGAGACCGATCCCAGGGCCGGGGTGTGTTTGGCTGGGTACGGAGCAGTGTGTTGGGACTGATGGTGGTGGTGGTTCTCCAGAGAACACCAGGCACTGTTGCTCCTGTACCAGAACACTGGACTTCCTCCTTACCCCTGGTGGCACCTCGGCCTCCCCTCCTCCTGCCCTGCTGGAGCCCCTGGACACAGATGTACGCACCTCCCCCTCGTCATCCGAGGGCAGCGAATTGATGGAGGTGAGGGAAGACTGGACGCCACTGACCGCGCTGACTGTGCTCTCCAGGTTGAGGCCCTCTCCAGCCCCGGTGCTGCTCTTGTGGACAGAGTTTGTCTGGACGGCCCGGGGAGCAGGGCTGAGTAGGGGCCGTTCGGTCTGCTGGGGGTCCAACTCCGTCTCAGGGGCCACAGCCAGCCCTCCGGCCGCACCCTGGGTAGCCAGCTGGGTAGCGAAGGAGCTGGGTTCGCTCTCGATACCCGAGTCGGAAAGGTGGGAGGAGGCACTGGGGAGTCCAGCACCCCCGTCTGGTGGGAGCCTGATACAGTCACCTTTCACCTGCTGTAGAAGCACCAGACCTGGCCTCTGACTAACCTCTGCCTTCACCTCTTTACTCCCAGGCCTGTCAAACACCGGAGACCTCGAGTCTCCCATAGCAGGGTGTTTAGGGACAGACATACACAGGTCTGTCTGGGTGATTTCTGGGATATCTCTTTTTGAGGTCCCATCCCCATCCGTCCGACATGGCAGGAGAACTGTCACTTTGTCCCCCTGGTACGGGTCCTTGTCACTGGGTTGGACCTCGATGTGCCTGAGCCCAGTGGCGGTAGAACCAGGCGTGTAGTGATGGGGCAGCTTCTGGCTGCAGTGGTCAACGACAGCATTTCTGTGCATTACTTGGATATTATCTGTGGTGGCTAATCCAGCTACAGCTCCAGGACCAGCCTGGGCCGGCTTGTTCGGTGTGTCCAAACTCACAAAGGCTGTGAAGTAACCTTTCTGGCTAGCCACGCCGCTAGCTACTAGGACGTCATCCTCAAGGAGAGTGTGAAAATTAAGAAGGGCATTTGCCTGTCCAGCGGCTGGGGTGGTTGTAGCACCAGGCTCAGGAAAAGATTGGCAGATCCTAGTCCTTAGGTGAGTGCTGCAGTCTCCCCCAGTCACCCCCACTCCCAGCAAGGCATCTCTCTCCCCCTGCTCCCTCTCCTCTCTCTGCTGCTTCAGGACAGCCTCTCCCTGTCCCTGGACCTCTCTGTCCTGGTCAGCTTCTCCATGGGTTAGCTGTGAAGGGTTGGCTGAGTTAGCAACCTTCCCCAGGTTCTTATAGCCCACCAGAACCACAGAGTCCTTGGATCCCTGTCTGATGAGCTTCTTGGCGTTCTCCCTCTCAGCCTTGGCGTTCTTTTTCAGTTTCACAGACTTGCCTTTAATACAAAAATAGGTTTTTATCACAAACCCAACGTGCTGCAGATGAACTGATAAAACATCATAGTTCCCACTCTATTCAAGGAAGCATTGTCAAGGATTTGTCAGTGACATATGAAGCAAGACAGTACTCACTGGGGGAAAACCCACAATAACTATAATATCAACGTCTAGCTTAGTAATAACTATGATATGAACTAGACAGTACTCACTGGGGGAAAACCCACAATAACTATAATATCAACGTCTAGCTTAGTAACTATGATATGAACTAGACAGTACTCACTGTGGAATAACACACAATAATTATAATATCAACGTCTAGCATAGTAACTATGATATGAACTAACAACAACACACCTTTGGACTTGGGCAGGTCTGGGCAGTCATCGGGCCAGGTTGTGTCCATCATGGTTGGGGGCCGAGGCTCCAGGATGGGGCTGGGGAAGGAGGCTGCGGCGGCTGCAGAGGAGGAGGATGAGCTGGCCTTAGAGTTACCAGAGGATGTGGAGCCACTCCGGGGGTTATGCATGCCCAGCCACGGCCCGTCACGATCTGAAGCAGGGGAAACCAGAGTACGGAGAAAATATGAAATCAGCTTTAGTCACAAAGTATATTTACATATACCCAGAATTTGATTAGGTGGAATGGTGCTGCCACAGCAAACTCAACACACTTCCATGTTGCCACTTTCTAGTCTTATTAAAAATGTTCAAGGCACTTAGATGAACAAGTTACTGTGATTGCAAGAATCATATTTCAAAGTGTAAGCGTGAATGTAGTTTCCCTGATTAATCACAACTTCCTGCTTTTATGACATAACCCTCTATACATACATCCTGACCTAGCCCCAAAACAATACTGTACTTTCCTGACATTCCTAAATTGAAGTGATCACATCCCTGTGTAAGAGTAGGATTTTAAACAGCAGATCTCTCCAACGGTCTGCCGTGTTGCTCATAGAAACACAATCTATTTCATTCTACAGAAACATAGAAACATAATCCATTTCATTCTATTTCTATTGTGTCGCTGACCTTCCGTGATGGAGTCCAAGTATCTGTCCTCGAAGATGATTGGCAGGGAGCTGACGTCCCCGTCCAGGTCGGCACACGCAACAGGAAGTGGTGGTAGAGACAGGAAGTAGGAGGAGCTCTTGATGGCTGTAGTCATCTGCAGGTGGCTGTGAGCACTGATGGAGGAGGGGAGACGGAGGAGGGGGGACGTGGGGAGGGGAGGGGAGGGGAGGGGAGACGTGAGGAGGGGAGAGAGGGAAGACGGAAGAGGGGAGAGAGAAGACGTGAGGATGGAACATTTAAAAAGTACAAATCTTCACTTTCTGATGTTGTAAATTTGTGGTTAATTCATAGAAATACACACAAACATAGAAACAGACAGACGGAGAGACACACAAGGAAGACGTGCTTGTAGTTTGTCTTACTGTAGTTCCTGATAGGCCAGGGCCGTTTGTCTCGGGTGTTCCAGACAAAAGAAAGCCTCTGCAAATCTCCGCACCTGAAATGAGGAGAGCAAGAGACCAGAATGAGAACACATTAACTCCCAATCATCAGAACACTGACACTGGACTCCGGTATCATCAATTCCACTGCTGTTGAAATGAGAGAACAGGATAGAATTGAAAGCTTGTGCTGTTGATCAGGACAACAGAAACATCTGGAAAATTACGACATTGGTTTAAATCAAATCAAATTGTATTCATTACATACACGTGTGTAGCAGATGTTATTGTGGGTGTAGCGAAATGCTTGTGCTTCTAGCTCAGACAGTGCAGTAATATCTAACAAGTAATATCTAATAGGACAATTTCAATGAATGCAGGAAATCCTGATTAACCAGGAGAAATCCCCTTCCACTCACTCAGTGTGAGGTGCTCCATGGCCAGCAGGGTTAGGGTTAGTAGGGTCAGTAGTGTTAGCAGGGTTAGGGTTAATGTTAGTAGTGTTAGTAGGGTTAGTGTTAGTAGGGTTAGGGTTCGTCGGGTTAGCAGTGTTAGTAGTGTTAGCAGTGTTAGTAGGGTTAGCAGTCTTAGTAGTGTTAGTAGGGTTAGCAGGGTTAGTAGTGTTAGAAGGGTTAGTGAGGTGCTAGGTAATACTACTATACTCACTCTGAGTGTGTGGTGCTCCATGGCCAGCAGGGCAGCAACATTCTCCTGCAGTGAGACCACCTCCAGGAACTGACCCCACAGGGCCATGAGGAGGGAACACAGCTGGGCCAGGTTCATATTGACCAGCTCTGCCAGCTCGTCCGGGCTCTCCGCCCTCTGCTGTGGGAGAGGGGGACATGGATCAGCCCAGTACAGACACCAGGGGGCGCCACAGAGACAGGTAAAACACAAACAGGCCCTGCTCCATTACTTCCATGTTTCCTTGAGGTAAGCACATCTCTATTTGATTTGAAATCCAATCATACTCAATGAAGACCTTCATCCAGGAGTTTAAATCCAGGACTAGGCTTTAATCTGGGTCAGGGAGACCTGCTATAGTGTTGCAAGTGATTAGTGTACTAAGTAGGCCTATTGACTTGACTATGAAAAGGGTTCAGCCAGTGAGCTGATTGCAGAAACAAATACCGTACCTTGACTTGATCACAGAGCTCAGAGAGACGGTTCTCTACATCTAGTTTCTCTGGAGAACAAAACAAAGATCATTAAAAGAGGTCATTTTTTCTTGTCATTTCCATAACCATAAAAAGATCTGTTGTTTCAGTCGAGTCTGAAAGACAGGCTGGAAAATCAACGGTATCATTAGACATAGGAGTCAATCAGATGGATAAAGAGAGGACAAGAAGACTGAAGAGAGAGAGAGGACAAGAATACTGGAGAGCTAAAGAGAGAGAGAGAGAGAGAGAATGAGAGAGAGGACAAGAAGACTGAAGAGAGCTAGAGAGAGTGAGAGAGCGAGCGAGACAGAGAGCGAGACGGAGAGAAAGACCTGGCTACCAGAGATATGACTGGGAAAGATAAGGACTATAAGAAGAAGGCTCACCTGTGGAGAGAAAGGAGTGTGTGAATAGATGACAGACAGAGGACTATGACAGGCACTGGGCTCTAGTACTCATTGTGACTGAAACACTGAGGGATTGAAGCACAGAGAAAGAAGACCAGGTGTGGGGAAATAGAAACCCAACAGAGGAGAAACCAAAGAGGAAAAGAAATGAAGAAGCAGGATGAATTGAGGGTAGAGGGAAGGAGGGTAGGATTCAGGAAGGGGGACATACCTATGAATACGCGCCTTTGGTCTGGAGGGAAGGGTCTTCTGAGTACTCTCTCATAAAGGACTTGCATGCTGGGCTTGGCTAGTAGGAGTGATTGGCACATATATAAGGGCATGTTTAACCTTGCTGTTGTTATTGTTACTGTGCCCTCTAAGGCTAGACTGGATTAATAAGTACTTTATCATGTTTAAATGTTTGTCGTGACTGTGACTAACAGTCTGTGGCGCACCAGACCATTGCTAGTTGTAAGGTGAAGAGTTGATGTTATGTGTGGAGTTGTTAAGACGTACATGTAGCTGGTTTTAGTTGTTTGGGTGTTTTAACGGGATAGTACGAGATGCTGGCAATTATGCCGTTTATCTACTTCCCAAGAGTCAGAGGAACTCGTGGAAACCATTTTTATGTCTCTACAACTTCCTTTCTACTGCATGCAGAGACAAACATGGTCTCAACGAGTTCATCTGATCTGACTCTGGGGAAGAAAACGGCTTAAAATGCCCAAATCTTGCACTATTCCTTCAGGGCATGGCACATCAAAGTCAGAGCCTACTGTCTACATACCAACACCTTCTTACAGTGAAGGGCATAGTTGTTCACTAGCTTACAATGTGAAGGGTTAGAATAACCTAAAAGCGCAGTAGCATTACATCAGTTCCAGTTAGTGGTGAATATGATTAGATATGCGACCCATCACCAGGATACTACTGCAGTAAGTCAGTACAGAACTACTACCATCAACTTCATTCTAGAACGGCTAAAAGGCCTTTTTTGGGGTTTTAGGGGGCAGGGAGCAAATGATGACATGCAGATACTATGATAAACACAGCCAGTCCATGAACACAATGTAACATACATCATACTCATTCTAGATACAGATACTATGATAAACAACACAGCCAGTTCATGAACACAATACAGTTACATATATATCATACTCATTCTAGAGATATTAGAAAAATCAAAAGAGAGACGAGCACTACATTAAACAGAGCGTTATAACAGAAACGTTTCATAGCAGTAGGCTAGATCTTTATGTTTCAGGATCAGGCTGGGGTGTAATACATAGCCTAATCTCCCTTCATTATCTCACTGGGTATCAAGGCTCTCTAAATCAAATCAATCAACTCAAGCCCTGCAGTGAAATCAAGCAGCAGGTCCAGCTTTGTAATGTCAACACCAAAACTGAGGTAATAAATGGAGTATGCAGGAATGACCCAGTATGTGTCAGCACCAGAGATCCTTTACATCTGTGGCGCATCAAGATCACCAGTGTCCTGGGGTTTCTTTACATTTCAGTTTACACTGTTGTTCTCCATTCACCTGCTGATGTGATAGGTGTGTGAGTTTGACTGTTTATTGTGTCAGAGAGCCTGTGTTACCATGGTGTAGCATAGGCCTACCTAGCTCCATGCGGTGTGAGGAGGGCAGGTCCATGCTGACGGAGGTGAAGTAACCAAACAGGCCCTGGTAGGCCAGCAGTAGGCTGGCACAGAGGCTGTGGTGAAGGCTGAATGCATGCTGCAGACATTGGTCTGAAACCAGGAATGTCCTGCCCTGAAGGGAGGGAGACAAAGGGTGTTAATAACAGGTCATTACAGGCTAGAACATGTTATAACATGTCACAGACGCTGTGACACACACACACACACAGTCAGTTAAGACAAGGTCACAGTGAAGAGAATGGAATCCTCATTGCATTCCTTTATGGTTTACTAAGTAATGGCTGCTTTCTTAACTTCAATCGAATATTACCCTTTTAGCCTATTGATACTATTATGCTGCTCTGCCTATGCCAACATCTTATTTATCTGATCAGATTTTCCATCTGTTATGAGAAGACCTAGCTGGCTTGGTAAATACAACCATTTTCTACAAGCAGCAGAAGCACACTAGGCTAGGTAGCTTTCATATCTGGAGAAATCCACAAAACACATCACTCAAAGACCGGCATCTTATCAGGCCTGTCTTTTGGCAAAACTGAACAGCATATGCAGCTAGAACGTGATATGAATTATAAAACAGTATCCCTTCCAGTTATTACCTTGATGTGCAATAACCTGTATGGTACCACTGACTGGATAGCCGTTACCAAGGATGAGGCTGTTATGAAACGATGACAAGAGGTTGATGGAATTAACTGCTTTCTGAGCTGTGGTTGTGTGTGAGAGTGAGAGTGAGAGTGAGAGTGAGAGTGAGAGTGAGAGAGAGAGAGAGAGAGAGAGAGAGAGAGAGAGAGAGAGAGAGAGGTAGAGAGAGAGAGAGAGGTAGAGAGAGAGAGAGAGAGAGAGAGAGAGAGAGAGAGAGAGAGAGAGAGAGAGAGAGTATGTGTGTGTGTTCTGAGCTGCCCCATTAGGTCTGGCTGCATGTATCTTAGAGTGTTGAGGGGACTGAGCATTGACTCTGGCATTCCACTTCACGTCCGTGATATTACGAACCAATTACTCCTAGACCTCCGGCTAAATCAAACATCTCTCTAATGTCTTCTAGTAGCTCTTCTTCTTCTTCCCCATCTCATCAGTCAATAAACTCTCCTCCCACAACTTGCTTTCCTTCGTCAATCTCATCTTCTGCCCTGTAGCTTACAGTCTTCAGAAAGTACAGCTTGTTCCTGGCTGCAGAACAGTCACTTAGATAAGTAATTAGCAGCAGACTAAGGGTTGAAGAATACAGAAATCACAGTTGGAAGATACCTGGAAATAGGAGTACTGTCATTACGGGGTATTGTGTGTAGATTGAGGAAAACAATTAATTTAATCAAGTTTAGAATAAGGCTGTGACGTAACAAAATATGGAAAAAAAATATTGCCCTTAAAGCATCAGACAAGCTCAATACATATAGTTGATTTTATTAAAATACACGTTGAGAAAAGACGATTCTCGGTTGACCAATATTTGTTATAGTGGGGGACAGCCCTAAGGCCTAATCTATACTTACATCAGGAGACAGCTGTTTGACATAGCTGGTTCCAAACACCACATTCTCCAGGGCTGGGATGACAGAGTCTTTACTCTGCTGGGGGGCGTTGCGGTTCAGCCATGTACTCTTCACTGGCCGGGGGAAACTATAACAGACATACAGGAATCAGGCCTTACTGCTCAACACCTTTCAGTTATACTGCACTGAAGACACAGTCAACTGTAGGTTGGATAAATATGGTGTAGTGACATGTTATCAGTGATGATATATACATATCTAACAAAACTATAGTTAGTCCAAGTCAGTCCCAAGTCACACCCTATTCCCTATATAGTGTACTACTTTCGACCATTGATAAACATTGCGTGAACTACCTGATGAGGGGATGGTGCAGGGCGACCAGTGATGTGTGGAAGATCTTAGAGATGACTGACAGGGGGGGGGGGGGGGTGTGAGTGTGTGTGTGTTAGTGGGTGTGTGAGTGAATGCGTGTGTGTTACCTGATGAGTGGCTGGTGCAGGGCGACCAGGGATGCGTGGACGGCCATAGAGACGACAGACAGGTGGAAGTAGTCGAACATGATATTGATGTGTTGGTGGATGCCTCGGTTCAGGCTGAAGTGCAAGCGGAGCGAACGACTGCTGATGTTCTGCAGGGAGCTAAGCTCCTCGGGCCTAGCGGGAAAGAGGGAAGGAATGTTTTGGGAAAAATTCTAAATCATACAATAGAAAAAAAAATGTATTCATATATAAATCTAACAAATATAACAAACTGTGTGAAATGTTTCCAACTACTAATGGAAAACATTTGGATACTGTATTAATAATCGCCACAGAGGGGATAAGTAAAGTTGAACTACACTGACAAGACGGGCAAAGTACAGTAATTACACATAAGTCACAAGAACGATTACACTACTTGAAATTCACTGCTGCACTGCACACGGCCGCGCTATAAACATCCACCATCAAACGTGTCTAAAAATTGCAGGCAGGCAGGGTTTATTAAGGACACCATAGAAGCGATTCAAAAACAGAATCTTTACTTAAAAATAGCCAGACCTGGGTTAGAATACTACTTGAAGAATTGCAAAAACTTTCTTTGGGCTTGATTGAGCTTGCCTGGTGCAATAGTCGCAAACCTGCAACACCCATCCATCTGGCTTTCCAGGCAGGCTAAAGAAAATGCTTTACAGTATCTGAGAGATTTCAAATGGTGTTTTAACCCAGGTCTGATAACAGCATGAGTAGCACAGTTTTTGGCAATGATGAAACCTACGAGAAGTCTCCATCTGTGAAGTACAACTCCAGAGAGAGCTGGAAGTCCATGTCATTGAGGGATTCTTCTACCTGAAGAGGGATAGAAACAGACAAGGGAAACAATCATTTCAGAGTGAATAAAAACTGAGTGAGTGAGAGTGAAAGTGAGCCTATTTCCCATCTACAGAGGAACTGATTTCTCAACAACCCAAGAGCACCATTCGCTAGGGTACTATGAAGCAATGTGCAGAAATTGGGCATGCATTTTTACTAGTACGTTAGTATGGAGAGATAGAAATCAGACGAAATGCAAATCACTTCAGTGTGGAAAAACCATATCAAGAGTCTCTCTTCCTATCTCCATAACACATATCTCTTCCTATCTCCATACCATATATCTCTTCCTATCTCCATACCATATATCTCTTCCTATATCCATACAATCATACCACATATCTCTTCCTATATCCATACCATCATACAACGTCTATATTTTAAAAGACATGAACAATATCCATGTGAGACATTAGGCTAAACTGTCTCCATTAAGGCTAAATAAATCTAGGCTAAAGTGGCTCCATTAAGCCTAAATAAATATTGGCTAAATAGCCTACATCTAATTGGCCAATCATATCGATCACTGCAGTGCAGCTCAAGCCAACTTAGTATGAAGCAATGTATTGGGAATTGTAAGTAGTATGCTAGTATGGAGATTTGAAGATAGGCTGGCCAGAGCCTCAGTGAAGGTGAGCCTATTGCCTTCTTTAGCAGAACTAATTCTAACCATCACAACGACAACTTGGTCATTGGTCACGGTCTTAGCCTACAGTCTAGCTTCCTTGTCTTAGCCTACAGTCTAGCTTCCTTGTCTTAGCCTACAGTCTAGCTTTCTTGTCTTAGCCTACAGTCTAGCTTCCTTGTCTTAGCCTACAGTCTAGCTTTCTTGTCTTAGCCTACAGTCTAGCTTCCGTACCTTCTTCTCATCCAGAAGCATCATGATTTTGAACAGCAGCACATCATTGACCACCACCTCCTCATTCTTATAGAGGATCTGGAAGGTCTTGCTGCAGATGACGTCATCGACCACAGCTGCAGGGAAGGCCAGATCAGAACCTGTAAAGTTAAGAGATGTGTTTGAATGCAGCATACTTACATCAATACACAATGTCTGTATCAACAAAATAACTGTGATTAATCAATTTAGGCCCAGTCTGAGAAAACCCTGGAGCTGTCGTTTTAAGCACTGAAAGCTATGTGGACACCTACTCATCGAACATCTCATTCCAAAATCATGGGCATTAATATGGAGTTGGTCCCCCCTTTGCTGCTATAACATCCTCCACTCTTCTGGGAAGGCTTTCCACTAGATGTTGGAACATTGCTGCAGGGACTTGCTTCCATTCAGCAACAAGAGCATTAGTGAGGACGGGCACCAATGTTGGGCGATTAGGCCTGGCTCGCAGTCAGCGTTCCAATTCATCCCAAAGGTGTACGATGGGGTTGAGGTCAGGGCTCTGTGCAGGCCAGTCAAGTTCTTCCACATTGATCTCAACAAACCATTTCTGTATGGACCTCGCTTTGTGCACGGGGGCATTGTCATGCTCAAACTGTTGCCACAAAGTTGGAAGCACAAAATCATCTAGAATGTAATTGTATGCTGTAGTGTTAAGATTACTTTCAGAATGCACTGAATATACAAAAGTATGTGGACACTCCTTCAAACAGTCGTGCTAGATATTATAAACCTGTGCCTGAAATAGCCGAATCCACTAATTTGAAGGGGTGTCCACATACTTTTGTATATTCAGTGCATTCTGAAAGTATTCAGACCCCTTGACTTTTTCCACATTTTGTTAGGTTAGAGCCGTATTATAAAATGGATTAGAAAATGGATTTTTCCCTCATCAATCTACACACAATACCCCATAATGACACATTCTCAGCCCTACTATGTACCTGGTGAGAAGTTGGCTCGGTATCTTCATATGAACAGCTTACAGTACATTTTCCTTCTAGTAGACATCCAGGATTTCAGCTGTGACCTGGCAGCAGTCTGAGGCAAGTCCTGGCAGCATAGAGGCAGTCAGTCTGTCTGCTGGTTGTTTTTACACATGGCTGATGGCTAACAAGGCTGACAAGGAAGTTCACTAACCTTTTCCTATCCTTTCTAGGTGAAGAACTATAGAACCGGCAACTATGAGTACAGCCATGGAGGAAAAGACCAGAGTGGAACAGGACTCCACCGACCCAGGGTGGAAAACGCCCTACTGCGGGTGGAAAACGCCCTACTGCGGGTGGAAAACGCCCTACTGCGGGTGGAAAACGCCATACTGCGGGTGGAAAACGCCATACTGCGGGTGGAAAACGCCATACTGCGGGTGGAACACAGAATACTGCGGGTGGAACACAGAATACATGGAAATGGAATATCTTTCTGCTGAAAATGACCATCCCAATTTTGGGGAAATAGCCTATTTCACCACTTACAGCATAACACCATCTCTACCAATACCAGAGATCTGGCTGGCAAGAGACCAGAGACAAGGCCTCCTATTAACAGGCTATTTAGGAACCACTGGGTTGAGGTGAGGATTAAGAAATGATCCCATTCAGCTAAAGCTCTCAGCCTCTTACTGTCTCCTATCAGGCTCAGAGCAGAAAACACTGGAGCATCCTGCAATCATATCAGGCTCAGAGCAGAAAACACTGGAGCATCCTGCAATCATATCAGGCTCAGAGCAGAAAACACTGGAGCATCCTGCAATCATATCAGGCTCAGAGCAGAAAACACTGGAGCATCCTGCAATCATATCAGGCTCAGAGCAGAAAACACTGGAGCATCCTGCAATCATATCCTCATTTGTCTCCTCTTGATCCTCATTGTGACTGGAGGATTGGTTGTTGGGGGACAGAATGCAGCGTATTGTGAGGCTGGAGTGGAGGAGCAAAGGCATTTCTCTCAGTGCAGACCAGGCCAGGGATGAGCTGTTCCAGGCTGCCAGGACTCAGAAAAGAGCTGGGAACAAGGCTGGTTTTGTGAGATCGACCAGTCCTGCCACTGACAACTTCAAACCAACAACAAAACCCAATGGATGAGTAGGCTAGACCAAATCCACTTTCATCTGATGAGTTTCCCTCAATGTCTTTCAACCAAGGGAGTGCATCACTGTCAGTTCAAATGGGTATTCACATATTGGATCTCTACATGAATGCCATCTTTCACATTAAATAGACAGCGTCACAGTGGCACCATTCTGGAATGCACACAATCAGATGAGACCATTTAGGGGGGAGCTTCATATCACATTATCCATTTCTCAGTTTACTGCCCTTTCAAATAATCTCTCTCTCTCACGAACCAGCCATATAGGCTAGCTTTTATAGGAGGTCATGTACACTTGAAAAGAGTATGAATGATACTTTTTTTGTAATGTCTAGCCTAAACATTCCCTTCCTAGTAAAAGATTAAGGAGAACGAAGAACTTAAAAAGAATTCTCCCAGATGACGACCAACATGTAACCTGCCACACCAGATCTCTGTTAACGAAGTATAACCAATGGTTATAAAGATGACGACCAACATGTAACCTGCCACACCAGATCTCTGTTAACGAAGTATAACCAATGGTTATAAAGATGACGACCAACATGTAACCTGCCACACTCACAATCAAAAAACACCAGATCTCTGTTAACGAAGTATAACCAATGGTTATAAAGATGACGACCAACATGTAACCTGCCACACTCACAATCAAAAAACACCAGATCTCTGTTAACGAAGTATAACCAATGGTTATAAAGATGACGACCAACATGTAACCTGCCACACTCACAATCAAAAAACACCAGATCTCTGTTAACGAAGTATAACCAATGGTTATAAAGATGACGACCAACATGTAACCTGCCACACTCACAATCAAAAAACAACAGATCTCTGTTAACGAAGTATAACCAATGATTATAAAGATGACGACCAACATGTAACCTGCCACACTCACAATCAAAAAACACCAGATCTCTGTTAACGAAGTATAACCAATGGTTATAAAGATGACGACCAACATGTAACCTGCCACACTCACAATCAAAAAACACCAGATCTCTGTTAACGAAGTATAACCAATGGTTATAAAGATGACGACCAACATGTAACCTGCCACACTCACAATCAAAAAACACCAGATCTCTGTTAACGAAGTATAACCAATGGTTATAAAGATGACGACCAACATGTAACCTGCCACACTCACAATCAAAAAACACCAAATCTCTGTTAACGAAGTATAACCAATGGTTATAAAGATGACGACCAACATGTAACCTGCCACACTCACAATCAAAAAACACCAGATCTCTGTTTACGAAGTATAACCAATGTGGTGCATACGGCACCACTTGGGGACTCGTATCATGATTCCATCTGGCTCTCACATAGCTACAAACAGAACATTACATCTGAGAAACCATGCACAAAGTATATGAAGGATTGGTCCGAAACAAATATGGACATGTTAAAAGGCTGCTTTGACTGTACGATTTGGGAGAATTTCTGTGACACAAATGAAAACATTGAGGAACTAAATGGGACCATTACTGACTACATATATTTTTGCATTAACTATGTAATTCCAGTTAAGACCACTAAATGTTTTCCGAATGCAAAACCCTGGATAACAGAGAAACTAAAACAGTTACTTGACCAAAGGCGAAATGCAATGGGTTAAAAAGGACACAACTGATGAAATCCATACAGACATATTAAACAACAGATCAAAAAGAACAAGCTGGATTACAAACTGAAAATGGAAAATATGCTTGAACATAGCAATAGAAGGGAGGCATGGAAACCTTTTAAACAAACAACGGGTCTGGAGAAGAACTCCTTGGCAGCAGCGCCGCTTACTGATAACAATCTAGCCAATGAACTTAACCGCTTCTTTGCTAGATTTAAAACAACGGGCAGGCCTCCTGTAAATGACTTACCCCTCCGAAGGAAAGTCCCATAATCATATGTGAAAAGGATGTCTTTCCAGTCTTGACCAAACTCAATCCTCAGGAAGCAACAGGCTGTGATGGTCTAAGTGGGAGGATTATCAGGGAGTGTAAATGGCTGTGTAACATGTACAGAATACTTTCTCAAATGTTACTGGACAGCTACAGAATCACCAATTCTGGAAAACTGCAACTATTGTGCCCATTCCCAAATCCCTGAATGACAATCGTTCCATCTTCTTGAGCTCTGTGATAATCAAATGTTTGGAGCGCATTGTCCTGGGACACCTTCTACGGCACAGGGTGAGCCTACTGGACCCGTTCCAGTTCGCATATAAACCAGGCCGCGGAGTTGAAGATGCTCTTCCTTCTTCATAAGATCTATGTTCATATGCCAGAAAACATTTTGTAGATTTTTAAATCTGCCTTCGACACATTACATCTTGATATTCTGGTGAACAAACTTGCGACCATGGGCATCAAAACACGCTTCTCATTAAGTGGATCAGGTGTTCTCTCACCAGTCGGGTCAGAAGAGTGAGGTTCAATGCGAATACATGCGACCCACTAACCTTCAATATAGGGGTACCCCAGGGCATGTATGTTGGAACTATAATTGACTCAAACCTATCCTGGACTGCAAACACAAAAACCAATATATACCAAGGGACAACAACGACTATTTCCTGAAGAGATAAATATCAGGTCAATACAACAATAACAACCACATTCTACACATCCTTTGTTAAGAGTCTTCTCACTTTCTGTTTCCAAGCCTGGTACAATTAGCTATCCATTGCTTATAAAAACCAACTACACAAACTAGTGAAGCTGTCAAGCTAAATCTGTGGAGTTAATCTGAAGAACATGGAAGCTGTACTTGGAGAGTAGTGAGGGCAGGAGCGACCTGACACACCCACTCAACCAGGAGCACCAGCTCCTACCGTCAGGCTACCGATAAAGAGTCCATCTTTACAAATCCGCCGGAGCCCAGAAATTCCCACCAGTATAAGTCAATTGAATAAATAATGGTAATATACTATGCTGTGCTGCTGTTTGTTGAGATGCAAGACACATTTCCCGAAAGGAACACACAATAAAGAATTATTATTAATACAAAAGAAGGCCATTTCATTACGGAAGAAAAACACCCAACTAAAGCATTTATTCAATATGCTCTCTTGACCCCAAAACAAGCTGCACTTGTGCCTTGTTCACAATGTTGTTCCTCAATAAAACAACCACAAAGATGTTCATGCTAATCTTGTAAAACATTGATGGAGTAGGACATGGGAGAGGCAAGTCGCAAAAACTGAGAAGATAGTCCGTGTCCCAAATGGCACAGACTAAGACTCAGCGGTAGCACATTTCAAGGCTATAAGAGCCTGAGGGAGATGCTGAAGACTCTGTGTGTGTGTGTGTGTGTGTGTGTGTGTGTGTGTGTGTGTGTGTGTGTGTGTGTGTGTGTGTGTGTGTGTGTGTGTTTCTGAAGACCCCTTCTAGAATACTGAGACCTAGCTAACATGCAAGCCTTGAGGCTGAGGATAAAGAGGGTTAGCAGTTCATGATGAGAGTCAATATATTACAAGATAAACACTCGTAATTCAATATATTACCAGATAAACACTCGTGATTCAATATATTACCAGATAAATACTCATGATTCAATTTATTACCAGATAAATACTCATGATTCAATTTATTACAGATAAACTCTTGTGATTCAATATATTACCAGATAAACACTTGTGATTCAATATATTACCAGATAAACACTCATGATTTAATATATTACTAGATAAACACTCATGAGTCAATATACTACCAGATAAACACTCATGAGGGAGAGAAAGAGAGAGAGTGTGAGTGTTAACTGACCTGCTGGGTGGAGTAGGCTGGCCTCTACTTTGTGAGGGACTCGTGGTGGCACTTTCATACTGGCACGGATCTGGTAGAACCTGGGAAACAAACAAACAGTTAGCAGTGAATACACAGGGAGGACATAGTGTTCAGGGGGTCAGCCCTAACAGGACTCCAACCCAGGTTATTGCAACTGTCAGTCCAACACCTTAACGTAACGTTCTAGTCCAAGGTTGCTACAAACTTTAGGAATTCTAAGCACAGAACTAATTTGATGGGACATACTGTAGCTTTAACCCAATTCAAATGAGAACATTTGGCCTATTAAAAATCTCTAGTCTACAGTGCCTTCAGAAAGTATTCACACCCCTTGATCTTTTTCCAAAATGTGTTGTGTGTTCGTGGTTCATATGATTTTTGAATGACTACCTCATCTCTGTACTCCACATACATATAATTGTAAGGTACTTCAGTCAAGAAGGGGATTTCAAACACAGATTCAACCACAAAGACCAGGGAGGTTTTCCAATGCCTAGCAAAAAGGGCATCTATTGGTAGATAGCTACAAATAAAATAAAAAGGAGACATTTAATATTCATTTGAACATGGTGAAGTTATTAATGGGTGATAAAGAATATCTATTTAATAAATGTTGTATTCAGGCTGTAACACAAAAAGTGGAATAGGTCAAGGGGTATAAATACTTTCTGAAGGTACTGTATATGAAGAGTAAGTGGCTTGCTCTGTTGGAGTAACCTGTAGGCCTGTAGTTTACAGCTGAGACAGGGGAGAGAGCCTCGAAAGTCTGTGTAGGTTTACTAAAGACATGTAAAACGAGCTTTAACTTTTCATTCATGACTAATGAGCACTTTCTTTAACACTCACTCGTGTGGTACACTCACATTTAAAGTATTGATGAGTAAAGAAAGACCTGGGCCCATATGCAAAAAAACATGCGGATCTAGGATCAGTTCTCTTTAAGATCAGAATGAATAAGATTACATGACAGCCTGGGTGGACCTGATCCTATAACAGCTGCTCAGTGTTCTGCTCTGGACAGGACAGTATTACAACTTGCTGTCGGAATTATATTTCCCAGATGTTTAGACTACTAGGCTGACTCAGAGCTGTGGCTGGTATAACCTGACTACTAGGCTGACTCGGAGCTGTGGCTGGTATAACCTTACTACTAGCCCGACTCGGAGCTGTGGCTGGTATCACCTGACTACTAGGCTGACTCGGAGCTGTGGCTTGTATCACCTGACTACTAGGCTGACTCGGAGCTGTGGCTTGTATCACCTGACTACTAGGCTGACTCAGAGCTGTGGCTGGTATCCCCTAACTACTAGGCTGACTCGGAGCTGTGGCTGGTGAGTGTGTGTGTGTGTGAGTGGGCTACATTGTCATGCTGCAGTAGCACCAGAAAGGACCTGCCTATCCCACTGTTGTTGTGTTCGTCTGAACCACGTCTCATTGTTTGTTTCCTGACTCGCCATATGTTTCCAATGGAAGGAAAGCAGACAGCCGGACACAGACCAAAATACACTAGGATATGGACTAGTCTTTTATCACACCTACGTAGCAGACACAGGACACTGCATAGCAGACACAGGACACTGCATAGGCGGTGCTGCTGAGATCGCTATGGATCAATGTTCCCTCTAAGCTGCACTGGTGCGGAGCTTCCCCAGGACTGCTGGGCGAAGAAATAGTAACCCTCTGCACGAGATTGAACTTTAATCAACTTTCAAGAGTTTTCTCCTTTAGTTAACACTATCAACGTTTCACTCTGCTGTGGGAATTGTGATCGAATCAACGCAATAGACACTTAATGTAACAAACCGAAACAAATCTATGCAAGACTTAGTACGCAAAACTAACTATGCAAGACATTTTGTTGTAGGCCGAATGCATCTGAGGATTCTACTGCATTGGCAGGCACGACTCAGCATACTCTACACAAACCGGTGCGGCCTAACCAAGATGCACTAGTTTTGAGATCAAAGCGAGAGCTGCATGTTGCCTCGTATCCTTTGCTAGTTAGTGGGTTATTAGCTCAGTTATAGATCATTTGTAGTCCACAATGGGGGAGTGATTGCTTCCTACAAGAGCACAAAACGTGTACATTTATAGACATTTTTAAACGCGAGTCTGGTAAAGAGCTTTTCGTTTGTCTTAAAAGGGGGAGTGTTGTATTTTGAGATAGCTTATTCAAGCCTAAGTAGCTAATAAGCAGAGGGTAGTATAATGTGTCTGTTTCTCTGTAATAATGGTACGGGAATAATAATGCATTTTATTTTGTAAAGTGTTTTTTTGCATCAAACAACGTTTTTTAGTCACCTCCTTGTCTGAAGGACAAGTGGATAAACAGGTTAATGTCTGCATGTTTTCTATCAAAGGTCTCATAGAATGTAGGCTGAATGATAGAACAGCTATTTCCATGTTAAAATGTTATGGGATGCATTTTATCCACTGTTTTTGATGGTAAGCCACTCTAGTAGACCTACATTATTATCAAATAGCCACAGTAGCCTCCTTGACCACTGTCTGAAACTAACTTAAAGCGGGTACAACCTCAGTGTTTTTTTAAATTTATTTTATTTTATTTATTTAACCTTTATTTTACTAGGCAAGTCAGTTAAGAACAAATTCTTATTTACAATGACGGCCTAGGAACAGTGGGTTAACTGCCTTGTTCAGGGGCAGAACGACAGATTATTACCTTGTCAGCTCGGGGATCCGATCCGGCAACCTTTCAGTTACAGGCCCAACACTCTAACCACTAGGCTACCTGCCGCCCCAGTGTTCAAAGTAAACGTGCGCTGGAAGTTGCACAGAATTTTCACAACTTTCAAGTTTGTACTCAGGAGACCTGAAATTTGCTCAGTGCCGAGAAAGATTAGAGGGAACATTGCTATGGATACAATAGTTTTTTTCTGGATTAAAAAGGAGTTTAGCTGGTGGGCGTGGCAGGGGGTGTGGCAGAGGGCCTGGCAATGAGCATTGAGCTGATAGAAAATGTTGCAGTTTTAAGGCTAGTTTCCTGCAATTCTATACATTTTGCCATGGCTAATGCTGTGTTATTTTGCTCAAACATAGTAACAAAATGAATACTGATAAATTCATTCATTTGGAATTTTCAATTCTTCATTACTGTCTAGCTTTTATTTTGGTGATGGTTAGTTCTCAAAGAAGATATTATTTAAAATATACACTGAGTGGACCGAACATTAGGAACACCTTCCTAATATTGAGTTGCACCCCCTTTTGCCCTCAACACAGCCTCAATTGGTTGGAGCATGGACTTGAAAGCATTCCACAGGGATGTTGACTCCAATGATTCCCACAGTTGTGTCAAGTTGGCTGGATGTCCTTTGGGTGGTGGACCATTCTTGATACACACAGGAAACTGTTGAACACGAAAAATACAGCAGTGGTGAACTTCTTGACACACTCAAAGCGTTGCGCCTGGCACCTACTACCATACTCCGTTCAAAGGCACTGAAATCTTTTGCCCATTCACCCTCTGAATGGCACACATGCACAATCCATGTCTCAATTGTCTCAAGGCTTAAAAATCCTTCTTTAACCTGTCTCCTCGCCTTCATCTACACTGATTGAAGTGGATTTAACAAATTACATCAATAAGGGATCATATCTTTCATCTGGATTCACCTGTTCAGTCTATGTCATAATCTTTTGTCCACTAAGTGTATATAATTCCATTATCTTTTCTACATACTTTATATGTGGTTTTAATCATTTAAGTTAACAATTCAAATGTAAGGTGGGGATACAAGCCAGCTACAAACCAGACCATAATCTCCTTCAGGTGCCATTCAAGATATCAATCATTAGACATTATGGATATGTGTTTAAGTACTCAGACCTGGTCACTTGGGCTACAGGTTCCTTACACCATGTACAGGACCGATCGATAGAAATCTAGGCTTCTAGATTCCTCTCAAAAGGTAGCATGAAGCTAGCACATGGCATACATGAACGTTGGATGGAAATAAGAACTTGTAGTCAAATGAGTGTGTCTAGAAACTGAACTATTAGCCTATAGCAACAGTGTCAGCCCAGAAGCATGCGGTAGTCTCGCTTAACATAGATATGAGAGTCGCTCTGCTCAAAATATCTACAAATAGTGTCCCTTTAAATAAAGTCAGTCAGGCCTCTTGAGATGTGTATCTTCATACGTGAACCAGTGTTAACTTGCTAGTCAACTCAACGACCCCAGGCCGGGCTTTCTGCTCAGACTGCATTAGAAGATGGAGGATGAGGACTTTCCCCATGCACTAATCAATATAACGGCCATTTGAATAAATTATTGATAGTATGTTCGAAGACATGGACATAATTTGAACACAATTATGAAATGGAAGAATTTCGTGGTAAGTTTGTTCACATACAGAGAAAGGTAGGCTTGTTATTATAAGTGACCATCGTGTCTCAATGCAACCTCCTTGCCTTGAAACTGATTTGAATAATCATCCTGTAATGATCATTATCGTTGGGCTGCAGAAAGGTGGCCCACCACAAGATGCCTGGCATTGCCCCCATATCTTAATCATATCCATTAGAACAGGACGTGTGACGTCTATACTGACATCAAAAACGTCATCATCAAACTTCCTTTCATTTCAAAATAGGGACTGAGGCTGAAAGTTTCAGTTCCTGTAACTCCAAGCAATAACAACAGTGTAAATGTAAACTTATTTAGAAACTTGAAAAACGAGGCCCGCAGAATTTCCACTGAAAGCCTTGGTGTGCCTGATAAACAGGGCAGTCTAGAACTAGCACCATAGAGGGGTGACAGTCAGTCTGTAGAGCAGTGAAGAAAATAGAGTCACTCACCCTCTTTGGAACAGGTCCACATTGTAGAACTTGTGGAGCTCAACAGAGAACTCCACTGTGGCCTGCACCTCACTCATCTTTGGCTTCAGAGGCAGACAGAGGGCTTACATCATCTGGGACATTATGACCCCTGTGGAGGGAAGAGAGCATCCGTGTGAGTTACCTGAACTGATGTGAAGGGCAGTCATCACACACTGGGCACAAATACAGGAACAAACTGGGCGGTCACGCACACGGTGAAAGTAAAAATCACTCACACACACACACTCACAACTAGTCAACAGCAAACAAACAGTAGTACTTGGCTCAGCTGTTTCCAATAACAAGCACCGAACAACCGATCCAAACAGACCCATGAGGGCTGCTGCCTGCTGGGTACTCTGCTTCAAATAAAAATAACATGTCTTTCCTAATTGGCTGGCAGCTCAGCCAAACATAGAGAGGAGGGGGGAGAGAGAGAGAGAGAGTATGGGGGGAAGGAACAGCTGTGAATCACACACTAAAATAGTCCTGAAATACTACATCAACTACCGGACAATGTTAGAAATACACCAAGAGCGTGCCTACAGGTGATAACTGAATTCAATATTTTTGGCTCTCGACTTAGTCAAGCCAAGTCTTAGGGACAGAGCAGAATTTTGCCTAGTCTGAACTCACACAGATGGGACGAAGACCCAGACAACGGCAGATTCAGCGCCATACAGCTGAAGAGAAATTGGCATTGCAAATCACCCAGAAGCAATTTAAATTACTCATGTGAGGAATGAATAAATGACAGTCTTGTAGAGCTAATGGTGACATGTTCCTGGCAATGAAAGCAGACTGCAGTTGCAGGAGGATGACAATATGGCTGTCTGCATATTTGACGGAGATAGATGGCTTAGATGTGACTGAACTAAAGAGACCTGGGCTGGGTTGTTTAGAAAACACACAGGAAAGAAGCCAAGTAGGGCAGAGAGGGTACAGCTAGCAGGGTTGTTATGATATCTAATGCCACGGAGGCTTTGAATACAGACTGTTTAGATTTCTCTCTTTATCACTCTCCCTCTCTTTCTCCCACCAAGTCTGTCATGTTCTGTCTCTCTGATCTCTCCGACTTTCTCTCTCCGTCTCTACCTCTCTTGCCACCATATATAACAAGCTCTCCATCTTACAGCAAGGAATGCTGTAAATTATTGAGTGAAAATGCAGGGAATTTAGTTCAGTTTAATCATATCAACACTGTATTCATAAAGCTTCTCCTAAGAGTAGGAGTGCTGATCTGGGACCGGTTTAGCATTTTAGATTATAATGAATGGACAAGGAGGACCTGATCCTAGATCAGCACTCCTCCTCTAGGCGATGCTTTATTTATGAATCCAGGCACAGAAATTATGGGATAGACGGACAAGAATATCACTGTCTGTAACAGTGCCATCTCCCATATTGACAGGCTGCAAGAAAAAACAGACTGCCTAGGTTACAGACTATATCAGTTACATGAGAACACTGTCTCTGGGTTTCCATAGCCTGTAAAGTAGAGGTGCGGGGAGCAACGCATGTTAAAACCTGTTGCACATTTCTCTTATATGGAACAACCGTACTTGCATCTGCATGCTTCACAAAGCAAGCTGCATTTAAAGGGAGCTGAAACAGGGCCAGAGGTAGTGGTGCCTAGCCAGCTTTAGTTAGTACATGTGTTAGTACATGTGCAAAGTTTCAGTTTGAGTGATCAAATCTGTTCCTTTAAGCCCAAAATTGTTTGAAAACGTTGTGGTGGTGAACTGCTCCAAGTACAGTTAAATAGCCTATATCGACTTAGTTATTTATGTCTACCTGTCCAGTAGGGTATTTGCTTTGCATAGCAGAGTGTGCAAGCTGGTTTAGGTTACTGTTTACACGGACAGATTTGCATAGCCAGCCACCCATTTACTAACTGAACACAAACAAGCAGAGTCAGATGACTGAGATTTAGCTACACAATCCCAATTCACAACTGAACTGACACAATGATGGAGGACAATATTGCCTGGATCTAAGACAACATTACAGACTGTACTGATGAGGAAAGTCAACAGGGGAATGTAACCTGCTTAACATATATAATCCTTCCCTTATAACTCAGCATGATGGAGACTAGCACACATCTAGGTGACAGTATACTTAGCTAGTATGCATGTGCTTTTCTAATCAGCTGTGTAGTGTGGTGCCACCCGGTTTCCTACCTCTGAGTACCTCTTCCTGGAAGTTAAATGACTGTAGAGAAACAGTCAACTCCATTCATGAATATGACAGTTTCAGTTTATTTATCTTTGCCAAGCGAAACAACTTTGCTACATGTGTCTGTGAATGCTCTCTGAGCATCTGAGACGATCACACCTGCAGTCTACCTGCCTATTTTCCCATTTAGTCACACTCTTGACAGTGAGTCTATGGGGATACTTCAACATTGTGTAGGTAGCTAGTTACCCAACTGAACAGCAATAACATGTTGACAACTTATTGAGAAGAAATAGCCCAAGTATGTCTGGGAAGAGGTATTGCAAGATGGTATAGCTAGTTAGATAACATTAACTAGTTACCTTGACTGATGGAACATATGACAGTTCAAGGGAGAGTAATAATATCCTCAGGGCCAGGAGCATACTAATTAAGGGTTATTGTTCGGTAGTTATCTGCCTATGTTACACAGACAGAAAACACTTAACTTTATATGGGTCCTGTTGATTGAGCAACTTAGGTAGGCCTATTATTTACAAAAGGGTTTCACAGGATCTTTCTCAGATGTTGAAATATGATGTATCCATCCCCTATTACAAACAAGCCAGGATAGAATGAATCACCACACAAAATCCGTCTACCAACGTTAGCTAGGTAGCTAGTTTATATTAGCATAACGTCATAGCAAGATAATCAGTTAACTGGTTATTTGGGCAATCTGTCAACTAACTAGCTAACTGGGGTTTCTTCAGAAGAAACAGACAACTAACTGGTTGACGTACAGTAGGTTAGTTAGGTAGCTAATGTGTTGGCTAGTTAGTTAGCTGTCAATCTCAACACATAGTTAACTACCTAACGTTACATAGCTAGTCTCGTACTTTGCAGTAACTAGCTAACCGTCCTTAACTAGTTAACCAACATGATAACTTTAAACTCTTAGATAGCTAACTAGGAAATATTTCAAGCAGTAAAGCATCAGCCAATGACTTTATTTTCAGACATCTGATCTGTGAAGTTTCCCCCCGGGATCAATAAAGTATCTATCTATCTATCTATCTATCTATCTATCTATATCTATATCTGTTACGTTACCATTATCTAGTAACGTTAGCTAGCTAGCTAGCTCGTTGAAGCGTTTGATCTACTCACCAGATTCAAAATAGGGGTTCGACGACAGATGATCACTTCTTGTGATAGTATTTTTTATTTTAACTACGACAAAACAGCCTTAAGCCGACTTCAAAACCAAACGGGATAACGACATGGGTCTCCAATCCAGTCGCTTGATCTAGCACTCAGCTTCGGCAGCCTGGCAAGGCTAGCGACGTTTGGTTTGAAAAAAATGAAAACAGTGGAAGCGAACGCGCACGTTCTCGAACATAAAAACTGCGCAGTTGCGGCGCAGATCCTGTCAAGTAATAAGTCCCACCGGCGACTCTTTTGGTGCTTTCAAGAAAACGGGGAACTCGGAAATAACCGAGGTCAAATCATGACGTCGGTGATCTTCAGGTCGGGGCTTCAGGTCAGAGCTCTAGAAAGATGCCCGAGTTCCAGACTAGGTATTCCGAGTTGGATGAGCGTTTGATTCAAAATATTTTCCCAGTCGGACCTCTTTTTTTCTATAAAATTCCCAGTTGTCTTAAACGCGGCATAAGTATACCATCCCATTCTCACAGCACTCAGCAACTTCTCAGGAACACAACGTCTTTAACTTTCTAACTTCTGCAGTAGGCTACCCTCCCCCCTTGAAGCCATAAACTGGCCCTTCAACCTTAGATTAGATAGGTACTTTATTGATCCCAGAGGGGGACATTTCTTAAGGGTTCCTGGTTGCCAGGGGCCTTATCACACAATGGGGTCAGCCAATCACACCTTGGGTTCTAGATCCCCAATTCCAGCAACCCTGGTCATGGAGTGCCGCAGATCAATGAACTAAGTTGCTCAGTGTGCTGCCTAGTTGGGACAGAATCCTGCAGTACCTGCGGCACACCAGGAACAGGGTTGTCTACCCCTGGTGTAACCTATGTATACACATTAATGCATGTGGTAGGCTATGGAGAGCCATCATATTACAACCCAATTGTCTATTTACCTTCTGCTTTAATTTGATCTCTGACTTGTATGTACACAGTAATGCATGTTATAAAGACCTAGAGTATGTCCCAAATGGCACCCTACTGTGCATTTCTTTTGACAGAGCCCTATGGGATACCCTATAACAGGGATGGAGCATGGGACCATGGCATTATAACCACTAGGAGTGACACAGGGATGGAGCTTGGGACCATGGCATTATAACCACTAGGAGTGACACAGGGATGGAGCATGAGACCATGGCATTATAACCACTAGGAGTGACACAGGGATGGAGCATAGACAATGGCATTATAACCACTAGGAGTGACACAGGGATGGAGCATGGGACCATGGCATTATAACCACTAGGAGTGACACAGGGATGGAGCATGGGACCATGGCATTATAACCACTAGGAGTGACACAGGGATGGAGCCTGGGACCATGGCATTATAACCAATAAGAGATAAATATGTATATCGTTAGTGGTACCCTCAGTAATGCCTCTGTACCATTTCATATGTCAATGCACTGCACAGAGGCATTCCTTACGGGCAGGCCCCAGGTGGTGATGGTTGGTGACAACACCTCCACCACGCTGACCCTCAACACGGGGGCCCCCCAGGGATGTGGGCTCAGCCCCTTCCTGTACTGCCTGTACACCCACGACTGCGTGGCCACGCACAACTCCAACACCATCATTAAGTTTGCAGACAACACAACAGTGGTTGGCCTGATCGCCGATGGCAACGAGACAGCTTACAGAGAGGAGGTTAGAGCCCTGGCAGTGTTGTGCCATGACAACAGCCTCTCCCTCAACGTCAGCAAGACAAAGGAGCTGATCATGGACTACAGGAAATGGGTGGGGGGCGTGGGGTGGGGGAGGGTTTCATCCCCATCTGCATCGAAGGGGCTGCATTGGCCCCTCAGATGCACAATTGAGAGCATCTTGTCTGGCTGCATCAACCCCTGGTATGGCAACTGCACCACCCTCAACTGCAAGACTCTACAGAGGGTGTTGCGGACTGCCCAATACATCCCTAGGGGTGAGCTCTCTGCCCTCCAGGACATTTACACAAGGCGGTGTCTGAGGAAGACCCGGAAGATCGCCAAGGACTCCAGTCACCCACGGACTGTTCAATCTGTTACCATCTGGCAAACGGTGTCAGAGCATAGGGTCTCAGTCCAACAGGCTCAGAGACAGCTTCTACCACTTGCTCAGTGTCACGTCTCTCCCCGTTGCTCCCCCCCAGCGCTCTGATTCGCCCCCGTCTGAGCGCACCACCTTGGCAACACAGGGATGGAAACCCAACGCACCCTAATCACCTCCAGCGCACCTGCACCTCATCAACTCTTCACCACACTATAGAGCCCTGGACTGTTCATCATCTCTTCACCACCACTAAAGAGCCATGGACTGTTCATCATCTCTTCACCACACTATAGAGCCCTGGACTGTTCATCATCTCTTCACCACCACTAAAGAGCCATGGACTGTTCATCATCTCTTCACCACACTATAGAGCCCTGGACTGTTCATCATCTCTTCACCACACTATAGAGCCCTGGACTGTTCATCATCTCTTCACCACACTATAGAGCCCTGGACTGTTCATCATCTCTTCACCACACTATAGAGCCCTGGACTGTTCATCATCTCTTCACCACACTATAGAGCCCTGGACTGTTCATCATCTCTTCACCACACTATAGAGCCCTGGACTGTTCATCATCTCTTCACCACCACTATAGAGCCCTGGACTGTTCATCATCTCTTCACCACACTATAGAGCCCTGGACTGTTCATCATCTCTTCACCACCACTATAGAGCCCTGGACTGTTCATCATCTCTTCACCACCACTATAGAGCCCTGGACTGTTCATCATCTCTTCACCACACTATAGAGCCCTGGACTGTTCATCATCTCTTCACCACCACTATAGAGCCCTGGACTGTTCATCATCTCTTCACCACACTATAGAGCCCTGGACTGTTCATCATCTCTTCACCACCACTATAGAGCCCTGGACTGTTCATCATCTCTTCACCACACTATAGAGCCCTGGACTGTTCATCATCTCTTCACCACCACTATAGAGCCCTGGACTGTTCATCATCTCTTCACCACCACTATAGAGCCCTGGACTGTTCATCATCTCTTCACCACCACTATAGAGCCCTGGACTGTTCATCATCTCTTCACCACCACTATAGAGCCCTGGACTGTTCATCATCTCTTCACCACCACTATAGAGCCCTGGACTGTTCAGTCATTGTTGTGTGTAATTGTTAGCTTCGTGTCGACTACTCGTTCTTTGTTGTCTCTCAAATGTCCTTGTTAAGTAAACCATTTACCGTGCTGATTCCTGCGTCTGCGTCCTGCTCCTTCGTTCCTCAGTATTCGTCCTGCATTAATACTATGCATAATACTTTCTTATTACTTGTTATTCTTGACTATAGATACTGATATTGTACTGCACTGTTGAGGGAGCACCTTTTATACCTGCTGCAATGGCGTATGTGACAAATACAATAGGATTTGATTTGATATGGGACACTAACCCTAGTACAGTATCTAACCACTGACCTGACCCACCCCCCACCACTGGATGTCAACAGAGAACAGTATCTAACCACTGACCTGACCCACCCCCCACCACTGGATGTCAACAGAGAACAGTATCTAACCACTGACCTGACCCACCCCCCACCACTGGATGTCAACAGAGAACAGTATCTAACCACTGACCTGACCCACCCCCCCACCACTGGATGTCAACAGAGAACAGTATCTAACCACTGACCTGACCCACCCTCCACCACTGGATGTCAACAGAGAACAGTATCTAACCACTGACCTGACCCACCCCCCCACCACTGGATGTCAACAGAGAACAGTATCTAACCACTGACCTGACCCACCCCCCCACCACTGGATGTCAACAGAGAACAGTATCTAACCACTGACCTGACCCACCCCCCCACCACTGGATGTCAACAGAGAACAGTATCTAACCACTGACCTGACCCACCCCCCACCACTGGATGTCAACAGAGAACAGTATAAGTCACGCCTCCTCAGTTTGTCAGTCTTACCATAGGTGTTATTTTGGAGGGTCTCTTGTTCCTCACACAGCTGGGACCTGTGGATAGATTTGACCAACTAAACCCCTCTAAATGCCTACTGAATGGGTGGATCCAAAAGTAAACATTAATTTATTGATTGATGTATGTAGGTATTGCTTTGCATTATAATGCATGCTGCTATTATACAGTAATTAACGTATTAAAGTTCCCAGACTAGGCTTTACATTTTGAACTGAACTGCAGATCTGTAGATCAGGGCTCTCCAACCTTCCTGGAGAGCTACCCAATTGTAGGCTTTCCCTCCAACCCAGGTTGTAACTAACCTGATTCATCTTATCAAGCAGCTTTCCCTCCAACCCCGGTTGTAACTAACCTGATTCATCTTATCAAGCAGCTTTCGCTCCAACCCCGGTTGTAACTAACCTGATTCATCTTATCAAGCAGCTTTCCCTCCAACCCCGGTTGTAACTAACCTGATTCATCTTATCAAGCAGCTTTCGCTCCAACCCCGGTTGTAACTAACCTGATTCATCTTATCAAGCAGCTTTCCCTCCAACCCCGGTTGTAACTAACCTGATTCATCTTATCAAGCAGCTTTCCCTCCAACCCCGGTTGTAACTAACCTGATTCATCTTATCAAGCAGCTTTCCCTCCAACCCAGGTTGTAACTAACCTGATTCATCTTATCAAGCAGCTTTCCCTCCAACCCCGGTTGTAACTAACCTGATTCATCTTATCAAGCAGCTTTCCCTCCAACCCCGGTTGTAACTAACCTGATTCATCTTATCAAGCAGCTTTCCCTCCAACCCCGGTTGTAACTAACCTGATTCATCTTATCAAACAGCTTTCCCTCCAACCCTGGTTGTAACTAACCTGATTCATCTTATCAAGCAGCTTTCCCTCCAACCCCGGTTGTAACTAACCTGATTCATCTTATCAAGCAGCTTTCCCTCCAACCCAGGTTGTAACTAACCTGATTCATCTTATCAAGCAGCTTTCGCTCCAACCCCGGTTGTAACTAACCTGATTCATCTTATCAAGCAGCTTTCCCTCCAACCCCGGTTGTAACTAACCTGATTCATCTTATCAAGCAGCTTTTGCTCCAACCCCGGTTGTAACTAACCTGATTCATCTTATCAAGCAGCTTTCCCTCCAACCCCGGTTGTAACTAACCTGATTCATCTTATCAAGCAGCTAATGAGTCAAATCAGTTGCACTAGATTAGGATTGGAGCTAAAAATGTACAGTAGCTCTCCAGGAAGAGGGTTGCAGAGCCCTGCTGTTGATGATATAGGCTTCTATATATAGGATACAAAGAGGGCTTATTCATCTGCTAATATCTGTGTTCCTAACATCTGTGTTCCTAACATCTGTGATGACATGGCATTTTAGGCAGGTCCTCCTCTGCTTATTATGCTATGTGATCCCACAATTCCTCAGGCCTTCACTCACAGCGTAAGTATTGTTTAATACTCTGTAGAAGACATAGTACATTTAAATATTGTATTTATTTATTTAACCTTTATTTAACTAGGCAAGTCAGTTAAGAACACATTCTTATTTACAATGACAGCCTACCTACAGGGACAGGCCCTGGAGCAAATTGGGGTTAAGTGCCTTGCTCAAGGACACATCGACAGGTTTTTCACCTTGTCGGTTCGGGTATTTGAACCAGTGACCTTTCGGTTACTGGCCCAACACTCTAACCGCTAGGCTACCTGCTGCCCAAAAAATTTAAAATATCGTCTTAAACCCTGGTAAAAGCTGAATTTATAGGAAATGTAAATTCACAATATATGATGATGTGACTCTTGAACAGTTATTATAGAAATGTATGACTTACATTGCTGCCTTGGAAATTTTACTAAAGATGTGAAGTCAGGAATGAGGGATGCTGATGATAATGATGATGATGATGATGATGGTAAGAAACGGATTGATACAATTGTGCAGATAGGTAGGACTCCATCAGTGAGCCAAGATGGCAAGTCTAGAAGCAGGGTGTTAGGCTTAACAGGAAACAACCAACACTCAGAGATAATATTTATTCAGTGCTCACAGCAGGGCTACATACAGCAGTGCAGCAGCTTTTCAAACACTGGATGATTGGATGGGTTATTAGACGTCTGTCCACCACTGTAATCACTGCACTGGCAGCTCCTTTCAGTGTGAAGGTTAGGCTATAAGGCAATCAGCACTGGTGCAGGCTAAGAAGAAGGTGGCACTTAGATGTGCACACACACACACACACACACACACACACACACACACACACACAAAGATGCACATATCCTACTTCAGCCAAGACAAGTCAGTCTGTCTCTTCCTGTTTGCAGGGGTGTCTTTTTCCTCTGGAGCACATTCAAACTGAGCAGGGCCAGTGTCCTCCGATTAATGTCGGAGAGGATTGTTTCCCAGGTGAAAGTTCAAACTACTAAGGTCAAAATAACAATTCAAAAAATGAATTAAAAAAATATCCTTACTGTACTTTATCCTACCAACAGGTTTTTATATCATGTCCCAATTTCACATTGCTGAGCTGGCCAGAAGAGGAACAGTTAAAAAGGTGTCTGGATCAACCTCTCAGCTTGTTGCCTACAAAATAGGGCCAGCATTCAACTTCAGAATTAATACAAGGTAAGTATCACAGATCCAGTGGACGTCTAGTGCTGTAGATGTAATGTAGTGTTTGTAAAAAAAAAAGATATATTCTTGATTTATTCAGGGAAAACCCATTGAGATCAAGGTCTCACTCCCAAGTGTGCCCTGATCACAGCAACACAACAACCAATACAATGTAAAACAAAATAGAAATCAATACAAAACACAACATTGATAAAAAACAGTTACAGTCCTCAGTTACTACGTCGTCGATTAACAGGAGACGCACCAGAACATATAAATGTAATGGGTTCTGCAAATCGTTCCAGCAGTGAGGCGCATAAAAACTAAAAGCAGATTTACCTAATTAGGTGGAGACCTGAGGAACCTCAAGAGTTAACCAACCCTGTGAACGGGTTCGGTATCTCATGTTTTTCTACTTCAACACCATAGTTAGGTAATTTGGGGAAGCTTGCGTAAACAAAAAGGGAATAGTGACGTGATCTCCGGGACTTTAGTTGACTGCGCAATATGCTTCCTGCTGTTTAAAAAAAAAAAAAAACACTTTATTTAACTAGGCAAGCCTGGAGCATAATTAAATATAATTTGTAATTTGACTTAATTTGACTGCAAATTGACCGCAAGAAGCCCAAACAGATTTAATGTTTGACTAAAACAAAATAATGTCAAACCTTGCTTACATTTGTATACAGTTACGTTGTGTATCTCTATTATGTGTGGGAATACTTGGGAACAGATGTCTTAACTTAAAATCCTTTAGAGCTGTCAGTTGGGGAACCCTGCTGTAGGTCAACGGTTCTGCAATAATTGGTCAGAGAGCTACAGTGTTGGTGAACACTGTCATCTACCGGTTATGTTTGGTACTGTCCCTGTCCATGGTGCTGAATCAGGGAAACTGAAAGCACAGTGTACAGTAGTATCTTATTCAGAGCGATTTACAGGAGCAATTAGGGGTAAGTGCCTTGCTCAAGGGCACAATTGACAGATGTTTTACCTAGTTGGCTCGAACCAGTGACGTTTCGGTTACTGGCCCAACGCTCTTAACCACTGGACTACCTGCCGCACTAATTGGCTGCATGAAGGTCCACTGCTCACTTTAGTGTAATTATACATTGTTTTAGCCATAGCATCACTTGTGTATAATTTAACTACAATTATATAAACTTTTTTGTAAATTACTCTAGACTCGATGTGTAAAGCATGTAGATGCGTAGACAACCAGGCCTTAACATCTAAACCTACTCTATAGGCATGGCGGTATTAGTATTGGCGATATTAGCTAACCGTTTCAGATCAGCGTATCCCCTTTGCGTTTGTGACAGTTTTACGAATGAACGGCAGTACCATAACCAAGAACTGGAATATTTGGCAAATGCAAGATTTGAACGGTGAAGAGCAGCTTGCCGTTAGACTGAACGGAGAATCACTGTCTCTTGAATTCACCTTCACAGCATTGAATAAAACACGAGAGACGGCCATATTCCATTTCCTACCATTCCTCTTCAACTATCAAGGGCACAATATCTTACTTAAAGTCAGCAAGCGTTCTGTTGCTCTGTTCGTGGATTGCGTTATGGTGGATTCTCAGAACACACCCCAGAGAGGCATAGTCAACCTGGATGGATACACGTTGATTGGAAAGTTGAAGGATAACCCCGTTTTCGCAGTGCCAGTAAGTTGATTGTTTTGAATACTTGCACTTGCCTCCTTTCAAAGGCTAGTCCTGTGGCAAGAGGTCTGGGACTTTAAGGCACAATAGTTAGTGGGCTTTTCAAGTAACCGCAGGGCCAATCCAAATATTCAAACCTAGTTTTTTTGGGCATACACTCTAGCCTACACTAGAGAGTTTTACTGTAAATGACCGACTCCGAGAATTACTTTTTAGCTGAATGCAGGCTATATGGAATGCGTGGCGCTCCGCCCTGTCAATTTCTACAGATAAGTGGGAATTGTAACACAGAGATTCTAGTCCAGAAGATGACCCGGCTGCGTCTAGGGAAGGCCAGGAACAGTTTCTATGATGACACCGCAATATTATAGGGAGATGTTTGTAATATAGTCCCAAAACCAAATCACAGAGTAAAAGTCCGCGTAATTTCGCGCGTAATTGCCATTTGACAATAATTGCCCACGTGATTTGGGATGTCTTTTTGGAATTATTTATCATCAGGTCGGTTCACTCTATCCGTGGTCAAAATAAAGATACATTAATAACAACATAATCAGTAGTTATTTTACTGTTAGGGGAAAATGTGTATGATTTGTTGAGAATCAAGCACGTAAATTGAGGACTAGGCCTACATGATGGTTTATCAGATTGAGGATTGGTGATGATAACTAATGATTTAAGGATAACGTTTTTGTCAGTTATATTATATATAGGTTGTGAATGTGACTTTTATCGGAGTGATTATTATTATTGTACTTATTCTTCAGTTTGAGCTCACAGATCTGCAATGACCTACCAGCCAGGAAATCGGTAAGAACCATTGACAAAACAGACTGCAACCATGGTGAAATGACCAAACTAAATGATCAAAATACCCAGTACAGAGGCTGGTCTTATCGCCCAGGCAACCATTGTAAATAAACAACATGAAGGATGAACACCAAACAGGTGGGTCAATAAATCCCAGCCATTTAAATCGCCCTCCATTATTTTCCCTTTGCTCTCTGTACCCTTAACGACCCCTCCCAGTCTGTTCCGGTGTGCCGTCCGTGAATTCTGCCAATCACTTCCTATAACTAAGCAGGTCATGAATATGTATAAGGCTTTGATGCCTATGATACCTCTGACCGTTCAGTTGGTAGAAACGGATTCAGTTGGGTGACTTTTTTGTCGGGGGGTCCGTCAACCCAACTCATCCAAGAAAAAGGAAAACATTTTACCCTTTCTTGCCGTCCGGGAGAGGGAAGAGCATTAGAGACCATGGCTCGCGGGCCACTTTTTTGGGTACTTTTGCTGCAGATTGTCCTCATTTGCTCCGCACAAGTAAGTCCTTATCTGTGTACCCCTGCTTTCAGGTTGATGAATCAGAGCTTATTCTCATGGATTTATTGATGTGGAATCAACTGGCAAGAATGTCCAGATTATAGCTGGTCTAGTCATGCAAGTGAAGTTGTTCTATAGGAAATACGGAAACAAAACAAAGGATGATTATTTCCTTTTTGTAACTGGGTGACTGTGACTGAGCATACAGTATTTATTTACATCATGGACTCGCTGGGTACACACTGGTTGAATCAACGCTGTTTCCACATTATTTTAATGAAATGACGTTGAACCAAAGTGGAGTAGATGTTGTATGGATGTCTGTGCTCAGTGGGTAGCTACTATCACATGGATTGAACACATTTCTCATAACAAAGGGCAGTTATGCACCTGTTATTTCTATTGTTATTAGCTAAGCCTAAAAAAGACTTCTGCTTCTCTTTCATTTTCAGACATACAGTATGTCCCATGCATCCAACTGTATGTTCCTTATGTATAGAAATAATATCCATAGCTGATTGCATTGTTTGATTGTCTCTTTGTCCAGAGGACCTCAGGGCCCGTCGGACCTCCAGGACCCGCAGGTGTCCCAGGAATTGATGGTGTCGCTGTATGTTCTCTCATCTATTAACTTTCATTATATTCCAAATGATAAGAGCATTATCACAACTCATGTTCATAATTGGTTTGTAAGACGGGACGAGGCCACCTCATTTCACCATCACAATCATTCAACTCATGTTCATGCTGAAGAGTTAGAATTAGACCAATTATGTATAAATACATATGTAGACATATGAATATATATATATATATATATATATATATATATATGTTTATTTTTAAAATATTTTTATCTGTGAATTTAACATGAAGGCCTTTTTCTATTTCAGGGTGAGAGGGGAGACGACGGAGAGGATGGCCCTGCTGTAATTATAAACCTTTCATCGTTTTTTATTATTAACAAAATACTATGTCATTATCATCTAGTAATTATGATGTATTGTACTGTCTGTATGTTGTCGTTCTGCTGTCTATTGTGGTTTTGTTGTGTTGTCAGGGTCCTGATGGAGATGCAGGTAAACTAGGATCAGCAGGGTTGCCAGGCGAGCCTGGGGCTGATGTGAGTATCCTGTTTCAAGTCATTCATCCTCTGCCTTCAATTTCCTGTTTGTCATCATTGGCAGCGTTTTGTCATCTTTGATGATAGTAATAGTGAACTAGTCATTATGACTGTCATACTCAGGTTATATCAGCACTACAGTATCTAGGGGGTGAAACTCAATATGTTCACCTCCTACCCTTAAAAATATGTTCTTGCTTCATCAACGTGTGGAAGTGGTGGTGACGACCCCTTCTTTACCCAAGAGAGGAGCCAATCAATCTTTTTCCCAAGAGAAAAGCCAATCAATCTTTACCCAAGAGAGGAGCCAATCAATCTTTACCCAAGAGAGGAGCCAATCAATCTTTACCCAAGAGAAAAGCCAATCAATCTTTACCCAGGAGAGGAGCCAATCTGAGAAAAATGTGAAGAATTCTCAAGCAGGCCAAAGAAAAGGCTAAGAATCTGACAGTTTCCTTTGTAACACAACAGTCTTTTTGTTCAGGCAGAGAGAAGGACGGTCTGCACTTCATTAACTGTAGCTTCCATCCAAATCGGAGGAAGAAAAGAGGGTTAGAAAAACACTCCATTAGTTTATACTAATATCCTAAAGAATACTATCAAGTGTACATGGTCCACGTATCACTTTTTGTACATAGTTTGCATTTCAGTCACAATTATTCTGTAGGTTCACAAAGTGACTGTAATAGGTCTATACAGTGTGAACAAATGCATAAGGATGAAATATCAAAGTGGATGAGTATACCAGACATTAGGAACACCTTCCTAATATTGAGTTGCACCCCCCCCCTTTTGCCCTCAGAACAGCCTCAAATCGTCGGGTCATGGACTCTACAAGGTGTCGAAAGCGTTCCACAGGGATGCTGGCCCATGTTGACTCCAGTGCTTCCCACAGTTGTGTCAAGTTGTCTGGATGTCCTTTGGGTGATGGACCATTATTGATACACACAGGAAACTGTTGTGCGTGAGAAACCCAGCAGCGTTTGCGCCTGGCACCTACTACCATACCCCGTTCAAAGGCAATTCAATATTTTGTCTTCCCCATTCACCCTCTGAATGGCACAAATACACAATCCATGTCTCAATTGTCTCAAGGCTTAAAAATCCTTCTTTAACCTGTCTCCTCCCCTTCATCTACACTGATTGAAGTGGATATAACAAGTGACATCAATAAGGGATCATATCTTTCACCTGGATTCACCTAGTCAGTCTATGTCATGGAAAGAGCTTAATGTTTTATTTTTTTCCAGCCAATGATTGCTATGAAGTGGTTTATATTCTTTTGGCAATATTTTTTCTCACACGCATAAAGCCTTAGTGAAACAGTACCTAGAAGTGTTGGTGCTGTGGTTGTCTCCAGTCTCCATTCTCCAGCTGAGAATCCTCAGGTTGGTGTGGAATGAGACCTGTCATTGGGGCTTGTTTGAGTTGGACCAGAGGAATGTGGGTTAAATTTAGGGTTAACCACTCTCCCAGTAAGTTAACTGTCTCAGAGAGATGTCTCAGTTTGTCTCAGATGCTCTGTAGTGTCCTGACCATGGTGTCTGTGGAGATGAATGCCACCATCTATTCAAACTAAACATGATCTATCTTAAATAAATATAATCCAAGGAAGCATTAAGTTGAAACTATTTTGAAAATGTCAAAATAAATCAGAGAAAGGAAAAGAGCATGTATTTCAGAACTTCGCCATTCTGTCAAGCTGGGCTGAAAAGTGCTGGAAGCCCGTTTCTGCTAATGCACAGTATTTATCGATTCATTCATTGTGGGAGGGGCATAATTTAGCCCTGCCCACTTACACACGCCTACTTCTGAGCTCCTCCCACCCCATTAGCTATGTGATGTACACAATCTTTTTTTAAATGTTGTATATATATATTTTTATTTTCCCCCTTTTCAATTGTCTCATCGCTGCAACTCCCCAACGGGCGCGGGAGGCGAAGGTCGAGTCATGCGTCCTCCGAAACATGACCCACCAAACCGCACTTCTTAACGGAGGAAACACCGTTCAACTGACGACAAGGAGTCGCTAGATGAGCCAAGTAAAGCCCCCCCCCCCCCCACGGCCAAACCCTCCTCTAACCTGGACGATGCTGTGCTGCCCTATGGGACTCCTGATCACGGCCGGTTGTGATACAGCCCGGGATCGAACCCGGGTCTGTAGTGACGCCTCTAGCACTGCGATGCAGTGTCTTAGACCACTGCGCACTCAGGGGGCGTACGCAACCTTTTTTTATGACATCATCTACATACACAGCTGGAATTATTATGAGATTAGGAAGGCTTAAAGCACACTTTAAAGTTTGTAAAGTTGCAAAAACATTTCTTAGAGAAAAGTATTCTGTTATGATTGCTTATGAAAAGGTAGCAACTAACTCTTAAGGCTTTCAAGCACACGGCTGATCCCCTACTGACATTGGATGACATTTCTCTTCCTCTCTGCAGGGTTTGACTGGCCCTACTGGAGATGAAGGCCCTGATGGTCCCCTTGGACAGAAAGTGAGTAACTAATCACTAATGAGCCCTGTAATGTTTCTGCTTCAGATACTCTCAGACAGCCTGGTCCCAGATCTGTTGTTAACGCTCAGCCGGGTGAATGAGCAAAGCTGCTGAATGTCCATTCGCCCACTGTGTTGGAAGGCAAGACAGCAGGAAGTACAATTACAACGCGTAAAGCAATTCCTCATGACGAATGAGATTTAATCCTTGATCCCTGATCCCTGCCTGCCAGAGTTATGGGTAATCTCTGTGGGGAACCAGAACCAAGCATCAGAGTCGTGTTCATTAGGGCACGCAAAGAAAAACATTTGAAAACATTTCGCAACGGAGAACAAAATTAGCGTTTCTTTTTGGGCAAGTCCACTAAGTCCCTCCCTATTTTTCTTCTTCGTTTGGTGCCTAATGAACAGGACCCAAGCCTTGGGGGAACATTTGCTGGGCCAAGTGCACCCTGCATGGCTCTGGCTCTCAGTCACAGGATTAAACTGGAAGAATGTTAATTCAGTCTGTGAAGTCTCTAGTTAAGTTATTACTCAGACGGCTTCATTTGGCCAGAATATTCAGTATAAGAGTCAAAAGGATACGGAGTAGTATACTGTTGGTGTGTGTTTTTGATGAGATGAAAGCATGTCTTTATGGATACATACTTTGATGTTTTTCCACATGCATAGTTTGCTAAGTCTCTAGTTAATGATTTTACTCAGATGGAAAATAAATGTTAACAAGGAAAATAAATTGACTAGACTATTACAGCACAGGAATAAAAAAGATGCAGGATTTTGTTGATGTGTGTTTGGTGTGTGTTTGGTGTGTGTTTGGTGTGTGTTTGACAATGTCTAAGAATTCTGAAATCTTGCTAGAATATTACAGTATAAGAATACAAGTCACGTGTGAATGTATGCAACAGAGGCTTTTATCCAAAGCAACTTACATTTTGAGTATGTGTATGTGGTCCTGGTGGAAATAGGAAAGGATACTGAATTCCGTTCATGTGAGCTAAAAACATGTCTTTATGGAGAAAATACTTTTATGTCTTCTGCATGAATAGTTTGCTTTGGGTGCTGGATGGAGGATGATTAACTCACGGTACATACAGTATTAGACATTCTCTTTACAGTTGTCTCATGTTCACAGTGTTTTCAAACTGACATGCTATGTTACTTTGTTTCAGGGTGAACCCGGGAAACCAGGACCTCGTGGATTAGCTGTGAGTTACATTATTCTCTATGAACCAGTCATTCATTAGTGGATCAGTCCATACTGAAGACTCAGAGGGCCAAGCCATAGAACATTCTGTTATTCCACTTCACATGAAACATAGCTTCTAAGGCTTATTAATGAAGCCTTCATAAAGCCTTTATAAAGCCTATAAAGATGCTATATTACCTTATGTCATTGGCTCGTTTGGTGTTTCTTTTTTTCTTCATAGGGCGTTGGAGACGATGGACCCCCTGTAAGTATTTTACAGTATTATTAATGACACATTCACACAACACATGTATTACACCTTTACAGTACAGTATCTAGTAAAATGTATGTTAACGTTCACATTAGCCATGGTAAGATATCTTTGATGCATTCGGAAGGCAGCTGTGTGGGAAACAGACATACTGTTGAAAACCTTTCAAAACACAATTGTAAATGTTTTGTGTGAATGATAAATTAGTACAGGTCATAATTTTCAGGGACCCCCGGGGCCAGGAGGACTTCCCGGTGAATTGGGCAAAGGTGGACCCCCTGTGAGTATCAGTGACTGACCCTCATTTTTATTAATTTAACCTTTATTTAACTAGGCAAGTCAGTTAAGAACCAATTCTTATTTACAATGATGGTCTACCCCAGCCAAACTCTCCCCTAACACGGACAACGCTGGGCCAATTGTGATAGAGCCCGGGATCGAACCAGGGTCTGTAGTGACGCCTCTAGCACTGAGATGCAGTGTCTTAGACCGCTGCGCCCCTCTGGAGTTCCTCATCACCTAACGATCCTCATCACCTAACGATCCTCATCACCTAACGATCCTTATGACATAACCATCCTCATCACCTAACGATCCTTATGACATAACCATCCTTATCACCTAACGATCCTTATGACATAACCATCCTTATCACCTAACGATCCTTATGACATAACCATCCTTATCACCTAACGATCCGCAGGACATATAGATCCTCAGTCAGGACATAGTGATTCTCTATGTGGACAGTGCATGAATTGGGCCGGAAGCCCGGAACACACCGGTGCTGAATATCTGCACCTCGATACTTTCTACTGCTTGAGTTCCGGCACCTGAATCTAAACAGTACTGGACCCTCAAATGAGTACCAGCTCCTATTTCAGTCCACTTGCATGTAGATAGTTTGGGAGCTGGAGTCTTAGGGTCAAATACAGCTGATTGGATGTACAGCACAGGAGGCTGCTGAGGGGAGGATGGCTCATAATAATGGCTGGAATGGAGTGAATGGAATGGCATCAAACACATGGAAACCATGGAAACCATGTGTTTGATGTATTTGATACCGTTCCACCTATTCTGCTCCAGCCATTGGACGAGCCCGTCATCCCCAATTAAGGTTCCACCAACCTGTGATGTACAGTACCTCCTCCCTCAGGAACGTCAATCAAAAGGTGAATGAAATGGACCATACCTGTTTGTTTGATCTGCTTTCTATGTCTGCTACCACAGGGCTCTATGGGAGTGAGAGGACCAACAGGACCTGGTGGATCACTGGGGCCTAGAGTGAGTAGTACCTTCAATCTAAAATCTGTGGATCATTGGGGCCTAGAGTGAGTAGTACCTTCCATCTATAATCTGTGGATCATTGGGGCCTAGAGTGAGTAGTACCTTCCATCTATAATCTGTGGATCACTGGGGCCTAGAGTGAGTAGTACCTTCCATCTATAATCTGTGGATCACTGGGGCCTAGAGTGAGTAGTACCTTCCATCTATAATCTGTGGATCACTGGGGCCTAGAGTGAGTAGTACCTTCCATATTTAATCTGTGGATCACTGGGGCCTAGAGTGAGTAGTACCTTACATCTATAATCTGTGGATCATTGGGGCCTAGAGTGAGTAGTACCTTACATCTATAATCTGTGGATCATTGGGGCCTAGAGTGAGTAGTACCTTCCATCTATAATCTGTGGATCACTGGGGCCTAGAGTGAGTAGTACCTTCCATCTATAATCTGTGGATCACTGGGGCCTAGAGTGAGTAGTACCTTCCATCTATAATCTGTGGATCACTGGGGCCTAGAGTGAGTAGTACCTTCCATCTATAATCTGTGGATCACTGGGGCCTAGAGTGAGTAGTACCTTCCATATTTAATCTGTGGATCACTGGGGCCTAGAGTGAGTAGTACCTTCCATCTATAATCTGTGGATCACTGGGGCCTAGAGTGAGTAGTACCTTCCATCTATAATCTGTGGATCACTGGGGCCTAGAGTGAGTAGTACCTTCCATATTTAATCTGTGGATCACTGGGGCCTAGAGTGTGTAGTACCTTCCATCTTTAATCTGTGGTCACCGTGTTACGTCCCCAAATTAGTGATACGTTGACAAGCTCCAGAGAATGTCGTGAGCTGTTAGTGTGTCATGTTAAATAGGAGCAGCAATCTACTGTTCTTAATCAACTGATTAACAATTCTCAAAATTATGTGTTTTACAGGGCGCAGCAGGGATGCAGGATTTGAGTGCAGAGCTGGTAAGACTTTGTTCAGAACTCAGTGCCGGCATTACATGTATGAGTGATTCTATGACCTATCTATCTATCTATCTATCTATCTATCTATTTATCCTGCTGCTGTTTAGTGTCCTGGTGCCTGTCCACCTGGGACACCTGGTCATCCCGGCCTCCCTGGTATGAAGGTGAGTCAAGTGTTAAGGGTCAAGGGTCAAGGACAGTGCATGCCCTCACTAGCGTACCATATGAAGGATGGATAAACATTCTCAGTGGTATACTAGTATGGGCATTGGAACGGCGCCAGTGGTGTATTGATCACTTGGTCTCATGAGTCATCATTTATTGTGCTAATGGTAACCATCGTTGCTTCAACCAATGGCCTCACAGAAGTCATTGGTTAAATCTATTCTATTGTCGTCACAGCTAGTATAATGATAGTCTAACAGTGATATGTGCTAGAGATTGGGGAGGATGTTTAAGCTTCATGTTCCTCTGTTTTCTAGGGTCACAAAGGAGTAAAGGGGGAAGGAGGAGAGCCTGGGAAACAAGGGCACAAGGTAAGGGGTTACATTTTATACACATTCAGAGAACTGAACTAAAGCCCACACTACATTCAAATGGCTTTGTCCAGAACTAGGCTTAGTCTGTTTCTGGAATACCAGACCTAGATATTTCCATGACATAGAATGAGCTTGGAGCTTTGTAGCTCCAGTGGTCTCATCTCTTCATGTGATGCTTCATGAGATCAGCTTTACATCTTGACTGACCGAGATATTCAGATTAGACATTACAAGAAATACTGCTACTTCTCAGCTGTCAGTATCCATGCAGTCAGGGCCTGAGGTCCATGCAGTCAGGGCCTTAGAACCATGCAGTCAGGGCCTGAGATCCATGCAGTCAGGGCCGGAGATCCATGCAGTCAGGGCCGGAGATCCATGCAGTCAGGGCCGGAGATCCATGCAGTCAGGGCCGGAGATCCATGCAGTCAGGGCCTGAGATCCATGCAGTCAGGGCCTGAGATCCATGCAGTCAGGGCCTGAGATCCATGCAGTCAGGGCCTGAGATCCATGCAGTCAGGGCCTGAGAAACATACAGTGCAGCTTGAAAAATATTGAATGCATATGTGTATAATAAGATGAAAGCCTGCTATAGGATCTCTGCACGACGTAAATGTCATGCTTTATCGGTTTGATGTTTTTAAAGGGGAATGGAAACAATTTAGGAAGTAAATCTAAGCAAAGAGATGTATTCAATCCACTATTACCAAACACGTGCATTTAACATAAAAACATCTCTATATTTAGTATTTTGATCGTCAACAAGGTTTATTTGAGCTATGGTCAGCGCCATTTTAAATTGCCATAGTAACGACTGACGCCAGTGCGTTACTGGCAGGAATCAGCAAATTGTCTGTGGTATTGAATCGGGTGCTTATTCAGGTTTTCGCCCGTAGAGTGATGGCAGCCAAAGCTAGTTGAAGTCACTACTCTAGCGGAGTAAGGAGCGGTCTAAGGCACTGCATCTCAGTGCTAGAGGCGTCATTACAGACACCCTGGTTCGATTCCAGGCTGTTTCACAACCGGCCATGATTGGGAGTTCCATAGGGTGCCGCACAATTGGCCCAGCGTCATCCGATGAGAATCTGTTCTTAACTGACTTGCCTAGTTAAATAAAATAAATGCTAAATGAACTGGTTTTATTCACACTCAAACCCTATGGAAATGCCTTTGCTTCTGGGTATGTGCGCTTTATGTAGGAAACGACACACCTCGTCCAATTCTCCCTTGTTTGCTTTGCAAACAAAATCATAAGAAAAGTTGGTCGTTAGCGGATACTGATATATACATATATAGAGCACCTACCCACTACTGATATTAACCTTAAACAATTAATAATCAAGCAACATTTCTCCAATTATTTAACTGGCACCATCTCTCTACAACACACACACATACTCTAGCCATTATCTGGCAGCATCCCCACTCACACCAGCTTGTGTTTGGCTACGCCGACCCTTTAGCTGATGGGGTTCAGGCGGCATAGATAGATAGATAGATAGATAGATAGATAGATAGATAGATAGATAGATAGATAGATAGATAGATAGATAGATAGATAGATAGATAGATAGATAGATAGATAGGTACTTTATTGGTCAGCACAGACCCTAAGCACCCCTGGGCTGATGCCATCAGGGCCCGCCGCTTTCCACTGATGTAGTCTCTCCAGCTCTCTCTTCACGTGTTTGGTGGTGAAAGCCAGCCCAGGTGGGGAGGTGGGGGGAAGGTGGGTGTTGAGGATCAGTCCAGAGGTGGGGGGAAGGGAGGTGTTGTAGATCAGTCCAGAGGGAGCGGGGGTGGAGGTGGAGAGGGGCTCGCTGATTGTCTCAACGGAGGTGTTGTGAGCAAAGGGGGGGTGGGGCAGCCGTGAGGTTGTGTGGCCTGGGGAGCTGGAGGGGAGTTGGGAAGGGCCAGTATCGAACGTGTTAAACAATTGGTTCAGCTCATTGGCTCTGTCCTGGGTCCCCTCTGTCTGCCCACTGTTTGACTTTTTGAAGCCAGTGATATTTCTCATACCATTCCACACCTCTCTCACCTGGCTCTGCCTCAGCTTGTCCTCCATCTTCTCCTTATACACTCTGTGTTGTTACTGCTACTGCTCTGTAATAAACTCATTTCCAGACTAGGAGATACTCAGTAAATTCAGTTCCTACATTTTCTCTCCTACCAGTGACACAACAATGCTAATATGGTGATTTACAGTTACAGCTAGCTGGCGTTCTAAATCCTAGTGCTTCGATTCCCATTTAATTGCATTTAGAAAGGTTGTGAGTGATATGTTGCCTGAAAGTAATGTCTTTCCATGTGGGCCCTGGTCAAAAGTAGTGTACTTTATAGGGAATAGGGTTCAATTTGGGACGCAGGCCATGTAAGTGATGCAGTGGTTATGGTTGATATGGAATGCCATGCTAACACATCCACACTCAGCCCTGTAATGGTTCCATACATCCATATATATGGAAATAAGTTCAGTTCTATACCCAAGTCACTTTATCACCTAGTGGCCTGTAACTCCATTCACCGTCTGTCTGTCTAGATTCAAGACTCCATGTATCCATCGACTGTAAATGACTTTCTCCCTGTATAGAATTTAGCCATGCTTAGTGGCTCTGTTGAAGGGTGTCTGGTGCAGTACATGCATGCTTTTCACTCACAAGTCAAAGGCTGTTGTCTCTGACAGCTGATTGCACTCACAACATTGTGCTGTGATCAGCAGTAGAGTCAATTTCATTGAAAATGTGTAATGTATCTCTGAGTAAACGAAGCTATAGCAGCATTGATTTAAAGTCCATGGGAGTTATATTGCGGCCATTAATGTTGTTTCGAAACAGCTTACATTTGAAATCCATCTTTCTATCCTCCTATACATGTACCTACTTATCTTTAAATGTCTCCGTCATACGCTGTTGTTCATCTTACTGATGTCTTCATGTTACTTCTCTCTCTAGGGTGAAGAGGGTGACCAGGGAACCACAGGGGACCTCGGATCCCAGGGCCCAACGGTTTGATACTCTCATTAACCTCCTTTATTTTAACAGATAATATAACAGATTGTCTATAGTGATAATATAACAGATTGTCTATAGTGATAATATAACATTGTCTATAGTAACAATATAACAGATTGTCTATAGTGATAATATAACAGATTGTCTATAGTGATAATATAACAGATTGTCTATAGTGATAATATAACAGATTGTCTATAGTGATAATATAACAGATTGTCTAAAGTAATAATATAACATTGTCTATAGTAACAATATAACAGATTGTCTATAGTGATAATATAACAGATTGTCTATAGTGATAATATAACAGATTGTCTATAGTAACAATATAACAGATTGTCTATAGTGATAATATAACAGATTGTCTATAGTAACAATATAACAGATTGTCTATAGTGATAATATAACAGATTGTCTAAAGTAATAATATAACAGATTGTCTATAGTGATAATATAACAGATTGTCTATAGTGATAATATAACAGATTGTCTATAGTGATAATATAACAGATTGTCTATAGTAACAATATAACAGATTGTCTATAGTGATAATATAACAGATTGTCTAAAGTAATAATATAACAGATTGTCTATAGTAACAATATAACAGATTGTCTATAGTGATAATATAACAGATTGTCTATAGTGATAATATAACAGATTGTCTATAGTGATAATATAACAGATTGTCTATAGTGATAATATAACAGATTGTCTATAGTGATAATATAACAGATTGTCTATAGTAACAATATAACAGATTGTCTATAGTGATAATATAACAGATTGTCTATAGTGATAATATAACAGATTATCTATAGTGATAATATAACAGATTGTCTATAGTGATAATATAACAGATTGTCTATAGTGATAATATAACAGATTGTCTGTAGTGATAATATAACAGATTGTCTATAGTGATAATATAACAGATTGTATATAGTGATAATATAACAAATTGTCTATAGTAACAATATAACAGATTGTCTATAGTGATAATATAACAGATTGTCTATAGTAACAATATAACAGATTATCTATAGTGATAATATAACAGATTGTCTATAGTGATAATATAACAGATTGTCTATAGTGATAATATAACAGATTGTCTATAGTGATAATATAACAGATTGTCTATAGTGATAATATAACAGATTATCTATAGTGATAATATAACAGATTGTCTATAGTGATAATATAACAGATTGTCTAAAGTAATAATATAACAGATTGTCTATAGTGATAATATAACAGATTGTCTATAGTGATAATATAACAGATTGTCTATAGTGATAATATAACAGATTGTCTATAGTAACAATATAACAGATTGTCTATAGTGATAATATAACAGATTGTCTAAAGTAATAATATAACAGATTGTCTATAGTAACAATATAACAGATTGTCTATAGTGATAATATAACAGATTATCTATAGTGATAATATAACAGATTGTCTATAGTGATAATATAACAGATTGTCTATAGTGATAATATAACAGATTGTCTATAGTGATAATATAACAGATTGTCTATAGTAACAATATAACAGATTGTCCATAGTGATAATATAACAGATTGTCTATAGTGATAATATAACAGATTATCTATAGTGATAATATAACAGATTGTCTATAGTGATAATATAACAGATTGTCTATAGTGATAATATAACAGATTGTCTGTAGTGATAATATAACAGATTGTCTATAGTGATAATATAACAGATTGTCTATAGTGATAATATAACAGATTGTCTATAGTGATAATATAACAGATTGTCTATAGTGATAATATAACAGATTGTCTATAGTGATAATATAACAGATTATCTATAGTGATAATATAACAGATTGTCTATAGTGATAATATAACAGATTGTCTAAAGTAATAATATAACAGATTGTCTATAGTGATAATATAACAGATTGTCTATAGTGATAATATAACAGATTGTCTATAGTGATAATATAACAGATTGTCTATAGTAACAATATAACAGATTGTCTATAGTGATAATATAACAGATTGTCTAAAGTAATAATATAACAGATTGTCTATAGTAACAATATAACAGATTGTCTATAGTGATAATATAACAGATTATCTATAGTGATAATATAACAGATTGTCTATAGTGATAATATAACAGATTGTCTATAGTGATAATATAACAGATTGTCTATAGTGATAATATAACAGATTGTCTATAGTAACAATATAACAGATTGTCTATAGTGATAATATAACAGATTGTCTATAGTGATAATATAACAGATTATCTATAGTGATAATATAACAGATTGTCTATAGTGATAATATAACAGATTGTCTATAGTGATAATATAACAGATTGTCTGTAGTGATAATATAACAGATTGTCTATAGTGATAATATAACAGATTGTCTATAGTGATAATATAACAAATTGTCTATAGTAACAATATAACAGATTGTCTATAGTGATAATATAACAGATTGTCTATAGTAACAATATAACAGATTATCTATAGTGATAATATAACAGATTGTCTATAGTGATAATATAACAGATTGTCTATAGTGATAATATAACAGATTGTCTATAGTGATAATATAACAGATTGTCTATAGTGATAATATAACAGATTATCTATAGTGATAATATAACAGATTGTCTATAGTGATAATATAACAGATTGTCCATAGTGATAATATAACAGATTGTCTATAGTAATAATATAACAGATTGTCTGTAGTGACAGTTAGTGACAGTCTGTCTTTCTGCTGTTGTGTGATTGCAGGGTCCTCAGGGAATCAGAGGCTCCACTGGAATGATGGGGCCCAAAGGTGAACTGGTAAGAGGCACGCTTTGAAGTTAATTATATTTCAATCCTGGCTCGCTAAAGCATGTTATTTGCTTTGTGTTTCCATCCTTTCTGTCAGCGTAATGCTAATATATCTCTGGTGTTGTGACAGGGAGCACGAGGACACGATGGAGATCCAGGTCCCCAGGGTGTTGCAGGAGCCACTGTAAGTATTCTCCCATAATCCCCTTCTCCTTTTCATTATGATTTCACTACTGTTAGACCTCTGGAAAGGTTAGTGTTTCAGAAATATAACACTGTACACCTGCCATTATGTTTTGTGTTCTCAATGAACGGCAGGATTAAACATCTCTTTTTAAAAAGGTATTCTTTATCTTTATAGGGCGACCAAGGCCAGAGGGGCGTGATGGGCGAGTCTGGTCCTAAAGGTGGTGAGGTGGGTATCAGAGTCAAAAATACACCTGCCAAATGAATGCTTATTTTTAGTCACTGTCTGGGGTTGTGGTGATGGTGTAATGCTTAAGCCCTGGTTGGTTCCTTATCCTATTGTGTTGTTATCTAGGGATCTCAAGGTGGAAGAGGAATCACAGGTCTTCCTGGGCCCAAGGGAGAGGGTGTAAGTATTACTGTAACTGTACTGCTTTATCACAGCATAAACAATCGGTCTTGGTGGTTGAAAATGGAAGCATACAATGTCTGTTCTGTAATCATAGACCATTCATAGAAGCATAGAACCTTTGAACATTAACACTTGTCATGGAATAATTGTTGTGGTTCTTTTTTTGTGTCTAGGGTTTGTCAGGAGTGGATGGCCGTGAAGGTATTCCTGGAATGCCAGGTGGAAAGGTATGGAAATTATCTACTAAAATATGTTTATATGTAACGTTCTAGTTTTGCTGTGTGCTCTCATAGGTCTACAGTGATTTGTTTTTGCAGCGATTTCTATTGGGTTGGCAATGGAGATCACAGCATCCTGTACAGTCCACTATAGAATGGGATTCATACTGGTTGAACAGAGGAATCAGCAGGAGACTCTCTTTCTCCACAGGGCACCATTGGCAAGGCTGGGTCTCCCGGGGAGGTGGGGCTTCAGGGACTTCCTGTAAGTATGACCTTTGACCTCACACTTACAGGTGTTCTGATTGGTTGCGCCTGTGTAAACCTCCTCAGCCTCCCGTATTCTAATCCTGATGTCAAATAACACAACAATAATAACATGATTAAACTGTTTTTGATTGACAACCACCATTCTATAGGTTATTTTGTTTTACAAACATTTGAGAATTTCATGTTTTTAACAACATCTTTGAAATGGATAATAAGTTGATGATTTTTTTGGTCCAAATGTATTCTAGGTATTTACATGATACTTGTTGTTACTGTAGATTGATTTTGTTTGACAATATTGTGTCGCCTCTCTAGGGATTACCTGGTTCTCCTGGCCCAAAAGGAACTGGTGGCGAGAAGGTAGGCGTCATAGAGATCCTATTCAATTACTGTTCTAATTCCTAATTCTAGATGATGACACTAAACTCTGTTTCTGTTGCTCTATTTCAGGGTGGCTCTGGAGAGCCAGGCCTTCTTGGAACAATGGGATCTGCTGGTAAAACAGTAAGTCCAAATCAAGTCAAAGTTTTAAAATGAATTTCAAATTGTCCATACAATAACAATCGGTTCACTGTGATGTCTCTCTGTAGGGAGAGCAAGGAAAAGCAGGAGATCTAGGACCCGTTGGACCAATTGGCGGACCAGTGAGTATCCTGTCATTTATTACATTTACCAGCAGGCGGGGCCTCCCGAGTGGCGCAGTGGTCTAAGGCACTGCATTGCAGTGCTTGAGGCGTCACTACAGACCCGTGTTCGATCCCAGGCTGTGTCATAACCGGCCGTGACTGGGAGTCCCATAGGGCGGTGCACAATTGGCCCCGCAGGCTGACTTAAGTCGTCAGTTGAACAGTGTTTCCCCCAACACATTGGTGCAGCTGGCTTCCTGGTTAAGCGGGCTGGTGTTAAGAAGCCAGTCATGTTTCAGAGGATGCATGACTCAACCTTCGCCTCTCCCGAGCCTGTTGGGGAGTTGCAGCAATGAGAAAAGATTGTAATTGGATATTGGGGAGAAAAAGATTCCCAGCAGGCAAAGCTGTTTTTATGACGCCATCACAACCAGATTACAACTGGTAGGAATTGGGTTACAATGATGTCATGATGTCAATGCAACCAGGTTCGCCCGCTGGGCTCCATTTTAATTTCCTTTATCGTGCATTATTGTGCAATAAAACAAGCCTTCTCTTCTTCTCTCTTGTCTAGGGAGACAGAGGAGAGCAAGGACCAGCCGGTCCACCAGGCAGACCAGGAGCCAGGGTGAGTTACTGTTGTTGTCTGGATGCTGTGTGATGCTGTGTGATGTTGTGTGATGCTGTGTGATGCTGTGTGTCTTCATGCCAGGTATTGTATGAGGATGACATACTTTGTAACAATGACTCAATGATGACAATGTTAGGCTAAAACACCAAGAGAGAGATTGAGAGAAAGAAAGAGAACGAGAGAAAGTGAGTGAGAGTGTGGACCTGGCTGTGATTACAGAGAATGTGGACCTGGCTGTGGTTACATAATGTGTTGACCTGGATGTGATTACAGAGAGTGTGGACCTGGCTGTGATTACAAAGAGTGTGGACCTGGCTGTGAATACAGAAAGTGTGGACATGGCTGTGGTTACAGAGAGTGTGGCCCTGGCTGTGGTTACAGAGAGTGTGGCCCTGGCTGTGATTACAGAGTGTGGACCTGGCTGTGGTTACAGAGAGTGTGGACCTGGCTGTGGTTACATAATGTGTGGACCTGGCTGTGATTACAGAGAGTGTGGACCTGGCTGTGGTTACATAATGTGTGGACCTGGCTGTGGTTACAGAGAGAGTGGACCTGTCTGTGGTTACATAATGTGTGGACCTGGCTGTGGTTACAGAGAGTGTGGACCTGGCTGTGAATACAGAAAGTGTGGACATGGCTGTGGTTACAGAGAGTGTGGCCATGGCTGTGATTACAGAGTGTGGACCTGGCTGTGGTTACAGAGAGTGTGGACCTGGCTGTGGTTACATAATGTGTGGACCTGGCTGTGATTACAGAGAGTGTGGAACTGGCTGTGGTTACATAATGTGTGGACCTGGCTGTGGTTACAGAGAGAGTGGACCTGTCTGTGGTTACATAATGTGTGGACCTGGCTGTGGTTACAGAGAGTGTGGACCTGGCTGGGGTTACAGAGAGTGTGGACCTGGCTGTGGTTACAGACAGTGTGGGCCTGGCTGTGGTTACAGAGAGTGTGGACCTCCCTAGAGAATAGACATGAATGGGATCTCAGAGGCTATTTTCACAGTAAGGAGAGAGTGAGGACCAGGGTCAGCAGCTGAAAGAGCCCTCTGTTCCTTTGACATTCCTCACACACACACACACACACACACACACACACACACACACACACACACACACACACACACACACACACACACACACACACACACACACACACACACACACACACACACACACACACACACACACACACACACACACACACACACACACACACTACACACGGTCAGAGATCAAAGGTGTGCCCAGAACCAGAACACAGAATGAAGAGACACACACACACATAAACATACAAAAGAAAAATTGTGGCCAGGTTCTCTTTCTGTTGTGCACGTTTTGAGTCACGACCCTGATATAGCCGTCTCATGAACAGTTCATTAACCCAGTATGACCCCTAATGACTGAGGGCCCCATACTCTACTGTCTTATCTGAGGTTTCCACTACTTTCTGCTATAGTGTATATATTGTATATGTATTGTATATATTTACATACAGTATTCCATTTAGCAAATGCTTTTATTCTTACAGTCATACATTTTATATATGGGATGCCCTGGGAATCTAACCCACAATCCTGGCGTTGCAAGCGCCATGCTCTAACCAATGGAGCCATACAGGACATACAGTAGTGTGGTGTTGACCTCTGACCTCATTGTTGTCTTTCTACCTTTGTTTTGTAGGGATCTAAAGGAGATCTTGGTCTTCCTGGTGTTCCCGGACCCCCAGGCCTCCCTGGAGTGAAGGGAGAGAGGGTAAGATAAGAGGATGTTCTATTCTGACTGGTATCTATCCCCTCTGTAGAGACCTACCGTACGGTGACTGGTATCTATCCCCTCTGTAGAGACCTGCCGTCCGGTGACTGGTATCTATCCCCTCTGTAGAGACCTGCCGTCCGGTGACTGGTATCTATCCCCTCTGTAGAGACCTGCCGTCCGGTGACTGGTATCTATCCCCTCTGTAGAGACCTGTCGTCCGCTGACTGGTATCTATCCCCTCTGTAGAGACCTGCCGTCCGGTGACTGGTATCTATCCCCTCTGTAGAGACCTGCCGTCCGGTGACTGGTATCTATCCCCTCTGTAGAGACCTGCCGTCTGCTGACTGGTATCTATCCCCTCTGTAGAGACCTGTCGTCCGGTGACTGGTATCTATCCCCTCTGTAGAGACCTGCCGTACGGTGACTGGTATCTATCCCCTCTGTAGAGACCTGCCGTCCGCTGACTGGTATCTATCCCCTCTGTAGAGACCTGCCGTCCGGTGACTGGTATCTAAACCCTCTGTAGAGACCTGCCGTCCGCTGACTGGTATCTATCCCCTCTGTAGAGACCTGCCATCCGCTGACTGGTATCTATCCCCTCTGTAGAGACCTGCCGTCTGGTGACTGGTATCTATCCCCTCTGTAGAGACCTACCGTACGGTGACTGGTATCTATCCCCTCTGTAGAGACCTACCGTACGGTGACTGGTATCTATCCCCTCTGTAGAGACCTGCCGTCCGCTGACTGGTATCTATCCCCTCTGTAGAGACCTGCCGTCCGGTGACTGGTATCTATCCCCTCTGTAGAGACCTACCGTACGGTGACTGGTATCTATCCCCTCTGTAGAGACCTACCGTACGGTGACTGGTATCTATCCCCTCTGTAGAGACCTGCCGTCCGGTGACTGGTATCTATGCCCTCTGTAGAGACCTGCCGTCCGGTGACTTGTATCTATCCCCTCTGTTGAGACCTTCCGTACGGTGACTAGTATCTATCCCCTCTGTAGAGACCTGCCGTCCGCTGACTGGTATCTATCCCCTCTGTAGAAACCTGCCTTCCGGTGACTGGTATCTATCCCCTCTGTAGAGACCGACCGTACGGTGACTGGTATCTATCCCCTCTGTAGAGACCTGCCGTCCGGTGACTGGTATCTATCCCCTCTGTAGAGACCTGCCGTCCGGTGACTGGTATCTATCCCCTCTGTAGAGACCTGCCGTCCGGTGACTGGTATCTATCCCCTCTGTAGAGACCTGTCGTCCGCTGACTGGTATCTATCCCCTCTGTAGAGACCTGCCGTCCGGTGACTGGTATCTATCCCCTCTGTAGAGACCTGCCGTCCGGTGACTGGTATCTATCCCCTCTGTAGAGACCTGCCGTCTGCTGACTGGTATCTATCCCCTCTGTAGAGACCTGTCGTCCGGTGACTGGTATCTATCCCCTCTGTAGAGACCTGCCGTACGGTGACTGGTATCTATCCCCTCTGTAGAGACCTGCCGTCCGCTGACTGGTATCTATCCCCTCTGTAGAGACCTGCCGTCCGGTGACTGGTTTCTATCCCCTTTGTAGAGACCTGCCGTCCGCTGACTGGTATCTATCCCCTCTGTAGAGACCTGCCGTCCGGTGACTGGTATCTAAACCCTCTGTAGAGACCTGCCGTCTGCTGACTGGTATCTATCCCCTCTGTAGAGACCTGCCATCCGCTGACTGGTATCTATCCCCTCTGTAGAGACCTGCCGTCTGGTGACTGGTATCTATCCCCTCTGTAGAGACCTACCGTACGGTGACTGGTATCTATCCCCTCTGTAGAGACCTACCGTACGGTGACTGGTATCTATCCCCTCTGTAGAGACCTGCCGTCCGGTGACTGGTATCTATCCCCTCTGTAGAGACCTGCCGTCCGGTGACTGGTATCTATCCCCTCTGTAGAGACCTACCGTACGGTGACTGGTATCTATCCCCTCTGTAGAGACCTACCGTACGGTGACTGGTATCTATCCCCTCTGTAGAGACCTGCCGTCCGGTGACTGGTATCTATGCCCTCTGTAGAGACCTGCCGTCCGGTGACTTGTATCTATCCCCTCTGTTGAGACCTACCGTACAGTGACTAGTATCTATCCCCTCTGTAGAGACCTGCCGTCCGCTGACTGGTATCTATCCCCTCTGTAGAAACCTGCCGTCCGGTGACTGGTATCTATCCCCTCTGTAGAGACCTGCCGTCTACTCACTGGTATCTATCCCCTCTGTAGAGACCTGCCGACACTGCTATACTCAAACTACTTCTTACTGGATTTACGCTCCCTGGACTGTTTACGTTCTGCATGCCTGATAATTGATTAAAAGATAGAGATTAAGCTGGACTGAACAGCAATGTGGCTTGTGTTTAGTCATTTCAGGTTCCACAGACTTCTTATGACAATTTTCAATATTCATGAAACCACCCCTTTTGATTTGACTTTCCACGATTCTGTACAATCATGACAACAGCAATTTAGCTAGCTAATAGAAAGTCAGTCTTACCGTATGCACCTGACAAGGACACATACTTTGTGAAATACATCCATTTAGCCCCCTCTAGTGTTACAAGTTCAAACATGCATTGATAAGACTAGTCTTGCTGTGGCATTACATCCAGTAGTAGTATAACTGTTGTTGTCTAACTGTATAGCTGTACTGTATAACTTGCCATAGTGGTATAACTAGTTCTGTTGTCTAACTGTATAACTGTACTCTATAACTTGCCATAGTAGTGTAACTAGTTAACAGTTTAACTTGTGCTGTAGTTTAAAGATTTTAAATACTGAACTGATTATTTCCTCAACTTCAGGGAGAAGCAGGTGAAGGAGGACCTAAAGGAGAGCAGGTAGGAAATCCAAGTTTTAAAATATCTGTTTATCTTCCGCAACAATATTTACCTGTATCTTAAAGTCAGTTGGATAATCCACCAGCAGAGTGTGGATTGGCCCTTTCAAGTTTCAAGTTGTATTAGTTGTATGTACAGGATACACATGGTATACATCGTCCAATCAAATGCTTAGTTGCAGGTTCCTTCTGGACAATGCAACAACAATAAGAAATAATAACAGATAAGAATACCAACATAAAGTAAATGGTTCAGTAGAATACAATAAACATTTTAGCATCAGTATAATACAGGAAGGCACAATTTATAGTCTAATATTTACACGTGTTTTAGGGGACAAGTGGTTAAATTGTGCAGTATTTAGCAATCATAATAATAGTCTGGTATCAGCCGTTGAGATGTGTGTGTAGCATGAATGTATATATGTGTGTTTGTGTTTTTATCTATCTATCTATCAAAAAAAAAAATGAAATTTCCCCCCCGGGGGAGCAATAAAGTACCTATCTATCTGGATGTGTGTGTGTGTGTGTGTGTGTGTGTGTGTGTGTGTGTGTGTGTGTTCCTAACTTACCCAGGGCATTTGTTTTATCCAGAAGAGTGAGTTTAACCCAAATAATTTATATTTGTTTGTTTTCTATTTGTGTGTGTTTTTTTTTTTGTGTGTGTTTGTTTTTGTGTTTAGGGAGAACAAGGTTCTGAGGGAACCTCTGGAGACAAAGGAGATGTTGTAAGTTAAGGATTCATTGCATACAACCTGACCTCACATTTGAGCCTTTTAAACAACACTTTTTAACTCCACCTGTACTAATTATCTGTGTTTTCTCATTTGTATAATAGGGGGACCAAGGGGAAGCTGGACCAAAAGGAGTGGTGAGTTCTGACTATTTTTCTAGAAGCAGTTCCATGTCTCACTTTGAGACAGTTCATATACATAGTGTTAGTAGTAGTAGTGCTTGATCGTTTTACCAACATTTTGGTTATTTTTCATTTTTTTAAACAACTAATTGACTGACGTTGGTTCAATTATTTGAATTCCATTTTGTTATTTTTTTCTGTGAACTTGATGTGCAGTTTCTCTAGAGATTAATCAGATGAAGCCTGAACTGTGCGATGTAGTAGGGAGTTGTAGTTTCTAACAGGCCAATATTCTACTTAGTTGAGTGCCGAAAACATGGTAATTAACTACAATGACCATAATCCAACACAGAGAGAAGAGCGACAGGGATAGAGAGCAGTTGCTTCACGAACCTAAAATACATAATCTAAGTGATTGATAGTTGGTATTCAGCAGTCATAAAAATATTCCTTATTTACTTTGTATAACTACTAAAATTGTGATTTTGTCAGACAGCAGCTCTATACAGATGAGATGACTTGGAATTAAATAAATAAATCAAATAAAACAAATGCTTTATTAAATTCATGTGAATAAATGAGGGTTAATAAGTAACGGGCAGTCACTACCATCATAGGACTTTTATTCATTGTTTTACTCAGTGTTGTTACAGCCTTCAACCCACATAATGCATAGTGCATTTAATGTCCAAACAATTATATTTAAACCGAAAACCGTGATTATTTTTTTATAATCGAACCGAAACAACCTCAAAAACCACTAATCGCTCAGCACTACTGCAACCTCAGCATTGAACCTGTAGATATATCGGACTCAGAAGTCTTCATTGAGCATGCTCAGTATCACCCATGTAGTGTTGTTCTGATCCAGTGGTCTCTCCCCTCTCTGTCTCCAGGTTGGAAACCCAGGAGAGCCTGGTAACAGAGGACCAGAGGGTAGCCGAGGGCAGCCTGGCATTGAGGGGCCAGCTGGTACACCTGGACCACGTGGCATGCAGGGCAACAGGGGTGCACCAGGAATCAGGGGGTCACAGGGACCAGCGGTAGGTACCCCCAAACCACCTCCACCCAAAACATTGAAGACTATACACCTGAACTTACTTACTCATGTACTTTCATACTTAGTTACTAACTTACATACTAACTTACTTCAATGCCTTTCCCTCCTCCAGGACCATAGGCCAGTTTTCCATTGTTTTCGACATAACACAATTAGGGCTTACAAAATGCATTTGAGAAGCTAAATCTGTTTATAGAAGTTGTCTCATCATAAACCTTCTGTTATGTTATCCTTCAGGGTAAAGAACCAAGCGATCAACACATCAGACAAGTCTGCATGAGAGTTATGCAAGGTAAGAATATCGCAATTAAGTTGTTTTCACACTGTCTACTTCATTCCTTCAGTGTCTTTTAAGTCAATGCATCTCACTCTACCTTTAAGCATAAACACTGTGTAATATCCCCACTGTCATTGTTTCTACTATAGTCCAGGGGTGTTCAACTCTTACCCTACGAGTTCCGGAGCCTGCTGGTTTTCTACCCTACCTAATAATTAATTGCACACACCTGGTGTCCCAGGTCTAAATCAGTCCCTGATTAGAGGGGAACAATTTAAAAAAGCAGTGGCACTGGCTTCAAAGTCCAGAGTTGAGTTTGAGCGACATAGCCTATCTGAAGAGAGGGAAGCAGAAAAAAAAAAAAACGATCATAATACACTTCAACCTTTGTTAGTTTGATGGATAAGACTCCTGAACCCCAGAAATGCTCATGTTGCAGGCAGTTTCTTTGTCTCTCTCCATGAGCCCTGTACTGTATCCCACACCCTGCTCCTACTACCAGGACTCTCCTCCTACTTTAAAAATGTATTCCACCTCCAGAGGACCTGCACTTTTGCTAAAAGCAGAAAAGCAAAGAGTCTAGGATAAGAGAGAAAGCCTCTACAGAAATTGTCATCAGGGAGGCTGAAAACTGGAATTTGAAGTGTAAAATACCATAGTGTTAAACTCTTGGCACCATAAATATACATATATTTTTCAGTTTAATGTTTGCAATAAAAGTATCAATTTACTGAGGCAGACTTAAAAGGTGTAATAAGATGGGAGGTATAATTTGAATAACATTTATAAAAAGGCCTTCATTAAAGGTCCAATGCAGCCATTTTTATCTCAATATCAAATAATTTCTGGGAAAGTACCCCACTGTTGTCGTGGTGCAAAGCTGTGATACAAAGACATGCCTTTTATTATGCTAACAAACAAAGGTGAGAATGCAACCATGAACTGGTGTGCAAAACACAAAAACCCACAACACAGGTGTGAAATCAATTAACTTAAATAGGATCCCCAATTAGAGACAATGCAGCGCAGCTGCCTCTAATTGGGGACCAAACACAAACTAAACATAGAGTCAACTAGAACTCTCTAGTCAAGCCCTGACTGTGACAAACATAGAGAAGCCCAGAGGCCTCCCTACGGTCAGGACCTGACAACTGTGATGTTTTCAATTAAAATAGTCAAAAAGAAACAAAAATAGCTTCTTAGCAAGAATTTTGCTAGGACTGTCTGGGAGTGGTCTGAGTGGGGTGGGTAGAACTGAACTAGCTGTTATTGGCAGAGAGGTTTGGAATGCCCTTTCTTATTGGTCTATGAAAAATTTACCACCTGGTAATGTCAGGCAGGCCAAAACTCCATCCCACCAAAACAGGGTCTTTTCAAACAGCTCATAAAGGGCATTATCATAATTTTCACAATTTCACAGTATTAGTCAGTGTGGAAATATATATAAAACACAGGAAAATCACATTTTGAACTGCACTGGGCCTTTAATACATTTGATTGATTCATTGTTTACTTATCATGCCCTTTCCTCCTTGTTCCAACAGAGCAGCTAGCACAGTTGGCTGCCAGTCTAAGGAGGCCGGAGTCTGGAGCAGCAGGGCTGCCTGGTAAGCCAGGGCCCCCTGGTCCTGCCGGTCCCCCAGGGGACAGTGGCTTCCCTGGGCAGGCTGGAGCAAGAGGACTGCCTGGCCTCAAAGGACCTCCAGGACTCCTGGGACTCAAAGGACCCAAAGGTGGGGAGAGGATTTGTAATGTGAAAGCAAAATTTCGCTCACGTACACAAAGGAGTTTTGTAATAACCCTTGTAATCAACATGCTGTGTGTGGCGCAGGTGAAATGGGCGACAGAGGAGACAGAGGTCCCACGGTGCGAGGGGCCAAGGGCCAGCCAGGACCTCCTGGTCTACCAGGTGAGTGACATTGACCTCGATCGCCAAGGAGAAGCAAACCATCAGTAGATTACTTGTTCTTTATGTTCTAATATTAGTCTTGGTCTTGAAGGTTGTAGATGTTCTAGTCTTGGTCTTGAAGGTTCTAGATGTTCTAGTCTTGGTCTTGGAGGTTTTAGATGTTCTAGTCTTGGTTTTGGAGGTTCTAGATGTTATAGTCTGGGTCTTGGAGGTTATAGATGTTCTAGTCTTGAGGTGCGTTGAACAAGGTAAATCATTTGCGAATGTTGGCTAATGTTAGCTAACATACTGTATTCCATTTGTTTTGTGTTTGGCTGCGACCATTCGCTTTCATTAGCAAAAGGTCAGAGAACACAAGTGTCTGTTTCGGCCACTAAAAATAATCAAGTGGCTATGTAAACTTTCTACTATATTTAGTAGGAATAGTCACAGTAATCCTTTAAAAAAAAAAAAAAGTTCAACGTAACATTTAGGAATGTTCAATCAAATCCTTCAACTGAAATTGTTACTCTGGCAACATGTTCGCCACAAACAAAGCCTTATTGAACTCACCTTTGGTCTTAGAGGTTCTAGTCTTGAGTCTTTGAGGTTACGGATGTTCTACTTTGGTCTAAGATGGTCTAGCTAACTATTCTCTCACTCTGCTCCCTCCACAGGTGAGCCCGGAAAGCCCGGTTACGGCCAGGAGGGACGTGACGGCGAGAGAGGACCTCCAGGTGTTCCTGGCCAGGCTGGTGTACCAGGGCCTCCTGGTAATGCTGGCCCCAACGGCTACTGCGACCCCTCGTCCTGCAACCTCAGACCGGGGGACATTGACACCAGCATCAAGGGCCCAGAGGGAACAAGAAACTAGAGCCACAACCCAGTGGAGGCTGGTGTCACTTTAAATCTGAGGACTGGATGTAATGGCTGTAATGGAATGAATGGAACAGTATCAAACACCTTTGATTCTATTCCATTTATTCCAACACAGCCATCACTATGACCCATCCTCCCTTCACCAGCTTCCACTGCCCAACACCCAGAGAGGGGTAGAGACAGAGACAGAGACTAAGATGGCAGATGGACAGCTCTCCCCCCAACCCGGGAAGCACACAACATTCTCACAGCCTCTCAACTCTAAAGGCTGTCGCTGTAAAGTGGTCCATTCTATTGTATCTGCAGTGTTTTATGAGAATGTTCTGTGCTAGCCAGATCTCTATTGGATATGAAGGAGTCTTCCACTTCCACAAATGCGAAGTATTTTGTTGCAAAAAACGAATAATCCTGAACCTGTTTGGATGTGTAACTGTTTTTTTTTATCATATAAAAAAATTAATATACCAAATATAAACCTGCTGAAAAACAGTGTTATCAGTTTAAACAGAAAGTGACTGCTGCAGATTTACATCCTCCTGCTTTCCTTCCAAACATACAACTAAAGGGATAGAAAGAAGATCAAACTGACACCAAGCCACCCTGACTGACTGACTGACACCAAGCCACCCTGACTGACTGACTGACTGACACCAAGCCACCCTGACTGACTGACTGACTGACACCAAGCCACCCTGACTGACTGACTGACACACCAAGCCACCCTGACTGACTGACTGACTGACTGACTGACACCAAGCCACCCTTGCTGACTGACTGACACCAAGCCACCCTGACTGACTGACTGACACCAAGCCACCCTGACTGACTGACTGACACCAAGCCACCCTGACTGACTGACTGACACCAAGCCACCCTGACTGACTGACTGACACCAAGCCACCCTTGCTGACTGACTGACACCAAGCCACCCTGACTGACTGACTGACACCAAGCCACCCTGACTGACTGACTGACACCAAGCCACCCTGACTGACTGACACCAAGCCACACTGACTGACTGACTGACACCAAGCCACACTGACTGACTGACTGACACCAAGCCACACTGACTGACCTTCCACATGCTGTACATCTCTGTAAATTGTTTTGAATTGTGGTTAATTATATTTCCTACAAAAGAACAATCCTAATGATTGACTGTGAGATTTGTTGTCATTGTACAGTGTGAGGAGGATTCTGAGAGATTATTATTTGGAATATTCCCTTCACAGTATTCTGTTCACTGTTGAGTAGTATGTCACCCATAGAAATGAAGTTGCTAGAACGAATGTGATTCTATTTCTATGTGTAATCCTCACAGGGTTTGGAGAGACAGAGAAAGGTAATTCAGTTGTTTGTGTTTATTATAGGATGATGATGATGATACTATTTGAGGGTGATATCACAGTTTGTACAAATATCTAGGAGGAGTATCTAGACATTTCAAATAAATTCTCAAATGTTTTTACCTTTGTTCACTCCAAATAAAGCAATGTCACGGTCAGTTTTTAAATATATTTCCAACTCTGGAAGTTTTTTAAACATTGTACTCAAATGTACAGTAGTACAGAATAACTTTTAAATAACCTTGATGAAGTGAATATAAAATGACAAATGCTCTTGAAACAGTTTATTGACATAAATAACATACAATCTGGTATTCAAAACATAGATTCATATAATTAAAATATGTGACAGTTAATTAAGGAATTGACCATGCATAGAAGTTTCTAGAAATATGTGATAATATTATCACCCAAATCACCAATGATACTTTTCTCCATCCCTTTATCGATAATGCATGAGGAGCACCAAGAAAGCACATTTTCTCATTTAGAAACTTCACATCAGCAAGATATCGTATTGCATTCACATTTTGATAGTGACACACCAATGTGTAATCTGAGTACGTCATTATAAGCAAATAAAACACATGAAATGTAAGAAATTATTGTTGTACAGATTTAAGGCAAGTAACGGTAATCAGAGTGTAAAATCAACAGTATTTTTACAGAATGCTGTAAAGTCAAAAGAATTGTTGGAAAATATTACACTTCATACATATTCAGCTTGTTGTAAAAACTCTGCTATATGGTCAAAGCGTAGTTTAACACCTAAGTATAGGCTTTCAAAAATGATCGACAAAAGACAACTATCTGTTACATTTAGCATGTTAGTCTTGAGGTAAGTTTCAACGGTTAGCTTTAAAGTAGTGGTAAGGTTAGAGTAACATCACGGTGACTAAACTAATATGTGTACGGTATAGCTGACTGTTAAACAAAACAAAACCGAAGCCTCAGATGAGATAGACCATCAAATTAAAATAACAATTATCACACTCAAACACAAATAACAAAGTACATAAATGATCAAGATAATGAGATAAAACGCTGTTCAAATAAAATACTAAATACATGGAGAGGTCTTCTTATCCACAAAGTGTTGACTGACAAGTCATGAAGATCATGAAGACAATAGAACAAGGAAAATGAATCGGTTGTTGAGTTGAACAAACGTCTTTGTATGATGCTAGCTTAAGCTGTACAGTGTCTTTACAGTGTCCATATTAGAACAGACACACCTCCTGATGAGACTGACACGCCTCCTGATGAGACTGACACGCCTCCTGATGAGACTGACACGCCTCCTGATGAGACTGACACACCTCCTGATGAGACTGAGGCTGTCCTAATATGAACACCGTAAAGGTGTTTTCTCAAAGGCAACAAGGTTAGGTAGCAGGGTTGGGGCTAATTCCATTTAAGTTCGCCCAGTTGAAATGATAGCATTGCCATGGAATTGACCCTAACCCAGGCAGGGAGTGTTCTGTTTCTATCCCTTTCAAAAGCCCTGCTACACAGCAGCAGCCATGGTTACTAGGGCCCCTTGCTTTACTTCTATGGTATGGACAGACTGTTCACTGTCGTTCAGGGAATTCCATGGACAAATAGCAGAGAAAACAGAATAGATCAGGTGAACCCATAGTGAAGCAGACAATCAGGTGAACCTAGAGGTGAACCTATAGTGAAGCAGACCATCAGGTGAACCTAGAGGTGAACCCATAGTGAAGCAGACAAGCAGGTGAACCTGAAACTCATAGTAACCTTTCAGAGCATAAATGGACTTGTATTTAGACTGGAAGTTGCTTTTAAAGTCAACAACAATTTACTGATATTTCAGCTTCAATACTTCCTCTTGGCCTATCTACTTCAATGGGTAAAATTGATAACATCTATTACCACATGCTTCCGCAACTCAACATAACAAGATGAAAAACATTCATGACCATGACTTAAAGGACCACTGCAGTCAAAAACGTGATTTACCGGTTCTTTATATATATTTCCACACTATGAGGTTGGAATAATACTGTGAAATTGTACAAATAATGGTAATGCCCTTTTAGTGTAAGAGCTGTTTTAAAAGACTGTTTTGGTGAGATGGAGTTTTGGCCTGCATGGTGACATCACCACTCCCAGACAGTCCAACATTCTTGCTTGAGAAATGACTCTTTGCTAAAAAGCTATTTTTGTTTCTTTTTGACTATTTTAATTGAAAAGGTACTTAATTGTTACCCAGAAAGGATTTGATATTTAGATAAAAACAGCTGCATTGGACCTTTAACCCATCTTCTTCAAGAGAGTTTGCTCTGAAAACACACACAACACAACATACTACTAGCCTGGAATCCACAATGGTGAAAGACTACATCTCAGCTTGGTTTCAAGGCTAACAGACTAACCACATCAAGCCATCATCAATCATCTAAGGACGGGTGATGGAATGTGGAAATTAGCACAAGTTAATACAACACATCAGATGATTCATTATATAAAATGGTAATCAATATACATAGCAAACAATCCTCAAATTAACACTAGAGGGCACTGTCTACTCACAAATAAAGTAAGGACACGAGACACAAATCACCATATTCTGTGTAATTATGCCTATGGCTGTGTTTACACAGGCAGTCAATTCTGAACTTTTGCCCAAATATTGGTCTTTTGACCAATCAGAACTTTTGCCAATAATTGGGAATTGGGCTTCCTGAGTAAACGCAGCTTACTTCCGGTAGTATCATTTAGACACATATACAGTACAATGTCACGTTGAGATGCCAACAAAAGAAGCAAGCAGTAACAGTGTTACTGTGACATGAAAATAAAGAAATGCATCAATGTTGTTAACCAATTAGCTAATGTCTTCTGTAAAAGTCAAAGGGTTGAATATTCAGTTACCTCATTGACATAAAATGACCTGAGCCATACATATCACCAAGCACAGGAGGTTGGTGGCACCTTAATCGGGGAGAACGGTCTCATGGTAATGGCTGGAGCGGAATGGTATTCCATTCCATTTGCTCCGTTCCAGACATTATTATGAGCCGTTCTGTCATCTTCAAAGACCCTCAATCAATTTGATGCTCTGAAATACCAAGAGGTAAGACGATGCATCATGGGTGCAAGATTTGGGAAGAAATGGGAGCGCTGCAGTGTATTTGAGAAGAAATGGGAGCGCTGCAGTGTATTTTAGAAGAAATGGGAGCGCTGCAGTGTATTTTAGAAGAAATGGGACCGCTGCAGTGTATTTGAGAAGAAATGGGAGCGCTGCAGTGTATTTGAGAAGAAATGGGACCGCTGCAGTGTATTTGAGAAGAAATGGGAGCGCTGCAGTGTATTTGAGAATAAATGGGAGCGCTGCAGTGTATTTGAGAAGAAATGGGAGCGCTACAGTGTATTTGAGAAGAAATGGGAGCGCTGCAGTGTATTTGAGAAGAAATGGGAGCGCTACAGTGTATTTGAGAGGAAATGGGAGCGCTACAGTGTATTTGAGAAGAAATGGGAGCGCTACAGTGTATTTGAGAGGAAATGGGAGCGCTGCAGTGTATTTGAGAAGAAATGGGAGCGCTACAGTGTATTTGAGAAGAAATGGGAGCGCTACAGAAGAAATGGGAGCGCTACAGTGTATTTGAGAAGAAATGGGAGCGCTGCAGTGTATTTGAGAAGAAATGGGAGCGCTACAGTGTATTTGAGAAGAAATGGGAGCGCTACAGAAGAAATGGGAGCGCTACAGTGTATTTGAGAAGAAATGGGAGCGCTACAGTGTATTTGAGAGGAAATGGGAGCGCTACAGTGTATTTGAGAAGAAATGGGAGCGCTACAGTGTATTTGAGAGGAAATGGGAGCGCTACAGTGTATTTGAGAAGAAATGGGAGCGCTACAGTGTATTTGAGAGGAAATGGGAGCGCTGCAGTGTATTTGAGAAGAAATGGGAGCGCTACAGTGTATTTGAGAAGAAATGGGAGCGCTACAGAAGAAATGGGAGCGCTACAGTGTATTTGAGAAGAAATGGGAGCGCTACAGTGTATTTGAGAAGAAATGGGAGCGCTACAGTGTATTTGAGAAGAAATGGGAGCGCTACAGAAGAAATGGGAGCGCTACAGTGTATTTGAGAAGAAATGGGAGCGCTACAGTGTATTTGAGAAGAAATGGGAGCGCTACAGAAGAAATGGGAGCGCTACATTATTAAATATTTAACTTTTACCCCTTTTTCTTCTCAGTTACATGATATCCAATTTGCAGTTCCAGTCTTGTCTCATCGCTGCAACTCCCCTACGGACTCGGGAGAGGTGAAGGTCGAGAGACATGTGTCCTCCGAAACACAACCCTGCCAAGCCGCACTGCTTCTTGACACACTGCTCGCTTAACCCGGAAGCCAGCAGCACCAAGTCAGCTTGCAGGCACCCGGCCCACCACAAGGAGTCGCTAGAGCGCGATGGGACAAGGAAATCCTGGCCGGCCAAACCCTCCCATAACCGAGACGACGCTGGGCCAATTGTGCGCCGCCTCATGGGTCTCCCGGTCACGGCCGGGTGTGACACAGACTGGGATCGAACCCGGGTCTGTAGTGACGCCACAAGCACTGCGATGCAGTGCCTTTGACCGCTGCGGCACTCGGGAGGCCCGTGAAGGTGTATTTTATCCATCATACATCCCACTGGATAAAATAAGGCAAAATAGACATTTTAAACATCACAAAATGTCAGCTCCACCCACGCATTTTCTCCAACTTTAATAATTGCTTTTGAGGGCCCAGATCCAATCAAACCTACATTAACATTAGTCTCCCAAGGCAGACGGATTGCCTCCCACAATGTATCCAATGCTGTTGTCTACTTTTATTTTAATTGTTTTATTTAACTAGGCAAGTCAGTTAAGAACAAATTCTTATTTACAATGACAGCCTACCTACAGGGTCAGCCCCTGGAGCAAATTAGGGTTAAGTGCCTTGCTCAAGGACACATCGACAGGTTCTCTCACCTTGTCGGCTCGGGTATTCAAACCAGCGACCTTTCCGTTACTGGCCCAACGCTCTAACCGCTAGGCTACCTGTCTAGGGTCAGGTTTAGAAGACTACATTAATATAGTTATTGAATGGTACCTTTGTTGAACTACTGAATGAGTCTGGAAACACACAAACTTATCGATCTCTATGAAGACATTCTAACGGGTGTTTTTACAGCGACATTTCACAAAAAGGTACAGTTTTAGTCCACTGGGTCAAAACAAAACACCTAAGTGCATGTTTGATTGAATTGAGGCCTGAGTGACAGAGAGAGCACTCCGATAACATTGGTGATGAAAGAACACAGCGATATTTAATTCATGTCCTTGAATCTTAGCTTGTTACTTTCCAATAAGATACACAACAAATAAATAATTTTAAAAAATCCAGTCTTAAGACACACCGACATAATATATATGTATACAGTGACAAACAATGCCACATGGTTGAACACTTGAGGGAGAAATAGTTATCTGAGCAGTATGTACAGATATTGTAAAAATTCAAAGAAACCTTTCATAAAATAAAGCGTTCAAGTAATGACTCACCAGGAAAACAAAGAAAGAAAACTCAAAAGTTAAATATTGCAGCGTTGTTAATATGCTTCAAAATCTAAATATGCACATAGCACCCATGTAGACTGATGTACATACAGTTCTGATGGAGGAATCAGCTGTATGCTCTCATGTAGACTGATGTACATACAGTTCAGATGGAGGAATCAGCTGTATGCTCTCATGTAGACTGATGTACATACAGTTCAGATGGAGGAATCAGCTGTATTACCTATGTAGACTGCTCTACATATAGTTCTGATGGAGGAATCAGCTGTATACTCCCATGTAAACAATAAAAGCTGACTCACATCACGAATCTAACCCCATAAGCAGACATTATAGTGCCATATAAGTAGCTAATATGTCACCTTAAGTGACGTCTAACTTAATTACATATAAGTATTGTCACCGTAAGTTACATATAACTACAATGGTTAAATTGCATAATTTTGTACATATTCTAATGAGACCATGTTGCCATAAGAGCAGTGATGTAACAACATCTCCAATCCTATGAAATTCTATTGGTTCCATTGTACTGAGGAATTCCAATCAAGCGCAGTAGTATTTGACATGTATTTGTCCCAGGTCTGCCCTCTTTAGAGACCAGACCGTGGATAAAAGGAGACTGTCAGCCATATGTATGACACAAGAAATCAACATTGAAGTCTTCAAGGCTAACTTCATGTGAACGCGAGGTGATAGTACATTAGCATAATATACACACTTACATGGAAGCAATGTCAGCTTGACCAAGCCTTCACAAACTACATTCAGTTGGCATTAAGCTAGTGTTTTACCCTTAGCATGTTTTTCTGATTGTGTGACGTATGGCAATGGCAACAGTCAGAGGATGTTACCTGTTGAGTAATATCAGAACCCAGAACCCCATCTAGCATGCTGGGGCTAGCTACTCAATTAGTCTGTTATGAACACTACATGTTGAGGTGTATAGTATGCTTTCTAAAAGCTATGTGGAGGGTTCTCACTGAGTAATGCTTGACATCAAATACCTAGAATGTAGGGTGTGACTAGAAACCTATATTCTGTTTTGATACAAGACCATCCCTTTACAATTACAACATTATCATGCAATATATCTGACTGGCAGTTTTTGAAACACAGAATTGTTACCGGCAGTTTTTGAAACACAGAATTGTTACCAGCAGTTTTTGAAACACAGAATTGTTACCGGCAGTTTTTGAAACACAGAATTGTTACCGGCAGTTTTTGAAACACAGAATTGTTACCGGCAGTTTTTGAAACACAGAATTGTTACCAGCAGTTTTTGAAACACAGAATTGTTACCGGCAGTTTTTGAAACACAGAATTGTTACCGGCAGTTTTTGAAACACAGAATTGTTAGCATTCTCAAAACTTTGCAAAATTCATAAACAAAGCTTTAGTTATGAATTGCACTACAAGTTATTCATTATGCTATGTAACTGGATCCAATCATGTAGCTAGCTTCCTTCTAATACATTTCACAAATATCCCTTTCATATATATTCATAAATATATTTAATGTTAGATAAACCTCATTCAATTTGGTATGCATAAACAGAATATTGATTAGTTATACACAAACACACACATTTCAAATTGCCTGCTTGCCAGCTCACACACACACAATGAAAATATCAAATGAGACCATTATCAGATCATTAAGAAAATGTTTTCTCCCGACAGTATTATTTAAAGAAACAAATTCATTTACGGCCTCAAAAGACTTAATGTGAATGAATATGGAATGCATCTGGTCACAGTCGGGGAGTTGAAACGAGAAATAAATTAAACAGTACTTCATATGATCATCATAGCTATAATGACAATAATAATGGGCTGTATAACATTTAAAATGAATTGAATAACCATCAACGTAAAGTAACAAATAATTGCATTTCAATGCTTCTATGGTCATAAGAAAACCGAAAGGCGGTTGTGAGCGCTCCAGGGTGAAGTTTCCACTAGGTACAGATCTAGGATCAGCTTCCCCTCCCCCTATCCTAACCTTAACAATTAGTGGGGAAATACAAAACTGACCCAAGATCAGCATCAAGGGGCAACTTCATCCTACACCGTTGTACGTATTGAGATAGATACAATATGCTTCTCTGGTTGTGAGTCTTTCCCATGTAAAGCAGTAACAGAGGATGAGTGTTTTCAATGTAAAACTGACCACAAGGACTATACTGTCTGTCTGATATGAGCTGTCTGAGTGATCAGGCTCCACACGCCCAGCTCCTGTGCCTATGGTTGACTGCTGTAGAGAGATGGAGGCTGGATGGGTGGAGGGGGCCCCTGGCCCTAGCCATTGAAGAGGGCCCTTATTCGTTGAGGGATCCCCTATTGGTTGAGGGGGGCCCCTAGCCGTTCCGTCTGGAGTGAGAGGAGGGATGGAGACAGTCACTGGGATCACACTTCCCATGAGGCCCCTGGGGACCTGAAGGGCCCGGTGGCCCCTGGATACCGCTTCCAGGTTCACCTGCAGAGAGAAATAGGTGTTGAACACACAAATCCAATGCTTTCACATTTGTGGGGAGTAGTGAACCTCAGGAGGAAGGTGAGACTATTGGGACGCAGCCATTGGGGGATTGTTTAATCAATCAAATAAACCATAGAGGAAAACGGGATGTTATCAGAGGACCGATAAATACTGGGAGAGGTATTATCTAGCCAGCTAATAAAACTGCTTTCATGTGCCTAACTGCAACTCTTAAAAAGTAGATGAAAACAGCCAGGCTCACGCACGCTTTACACACAAACCTCAATCAATACAGATCAAAATAAAAGTTGATGTTCTGCACAAAAATATGTTTGCCCCTGGCAGAGAAAAATCTCTCTGAGATCACGCTGAAAAGTAAGAGAGTTGATAAAACAGAAATAAGAGATAAAAGTGCATGTTTCTTTTATTCCCCCCTATCAGTGATGTTTTGTGTCAACTTGGTACCTCAGTGTATGAGAGCAACTCTGTCATAACCATTACATAACTCTGTCATAACCATTACATAACAAGTTACAAACAGTCATGATACTGGTGTCAGATTTTAATTTTAATTTATTTTTTACTTTTATTTAATCAGGGGAGCCCATTAAGACCAGGGTCTCATTTTCGATGGTGCTCTGAGGACAACAAGTTTATAATGGAGGGTTCAAGATACAACGTTCTACCCAACCTAAGTGTAGGATTCTAGAACTACAGCCGTACAATGATGGTATACTGGTGTTTTTCCCCTTTCATAAAGCATCAGTTTCATGTGTAAATATGAAATGACTTACTACTAAACACAATGATGTAATGGTTGAAATAGCTTACTACTAAACACAATAATGTAATGGTTGAAATGACTTACTACTAAACACAATAATGTAATGGTTGAAATGACTTACTACTAAACACAATAATGTAATGGTTGAAATGACTTACTACTAAACACAATAATGTAATGGTTGAAATGACTTACTACTAAACACAATAATGTAATGGTTGAAATGACTTACTACTAAACACAATAATGTAATGGTTGAAATGACTTACTACTAAACACAATAATGTAATGGTTGAAATAGCTTACTACTAAACACAATGATGTAATGGTTGAAATAGCTTACTACTAAACACAATGATGTAATGGTTGCTCCAACTTTACATTCCATTTTCATTCTTGTGCTTCAATGGCTATAGGCTTAGCATCATTTCACCACTTCTTCAATGGCTATAGGCTTAGCATCATTTCACCACCTCTTCCAAGCAGTGTACTACTAGCACAGGAGAGGCTCTCCAGTGTGTGTGTGTTTGTGTGTGTGTGTGCGTGTGTGGCGTCTAGCTGTTACCTGTCGGACCTGGAGCTCCTGGTATCCCCAGACCTAGCTGACCCCTCTCTCCTTTCTGACCTCTGTAGCCTGGAAAGAAAAACAACACACTAAGCAGACTGGACTGGACTCCCAGCCAAAGACAGCAGACTGGACTGGACTCCCAGCCAAAGACAGCAGACTGGACTGGACTCCCAGCCAAAGACAGCAGACTGGACTGGACTCCCAGCCAAAGACAGCAGACTGGACTGGACTCCCAGCCAAAGACAGCAGACCGGACTGGACTCCCAGCCAAAGACAGCAGACTGGACTGGACTCCCAGCCAAAGACAGCAGACTGGACTGGACTCCCAGCCAAAGACAGCAGACCGGACTGGACTCCCAGCCAAAGACAGCAGACTGGACTGGACTCCCAGCCAAAGACAGCCCATAGGAGGGCAACAGGTAGCCTGGTCCCAGATCTGTTTATGTTCTTCAAAGCCCAGGTCATTAAATAATAATACACTGTTTGTATTCCAAATGGCACCCTATTCCCCTACATAGTGCACTTCTTCTGACGAGAGCCCTATGGGTCCTGGTCAAAAGTAGTGCACTATATAGAGAATAGGGTGTCATTTGAGATGCAGCCACTGTCTTCTGGCATGCTTTCAAAACATGCATCATCACACCGAGCCATCGGAGGCTGTGTTGGAAGTGTGTGTGTGTGTGTGTGTGTGTGTGTGTGTGTGGCGTCATGGGGTGACATGGCCCTTTCTGACAGCAAGAGAGCTGCCTGCCTGGATGCAAGCAAGAGTCTTTGAAGAATTCAAAACAGAGCAAAGATGCAGTCTGCGTCCCAAATGGCACCCTGTTCCTTATATAGTGCACTACTTTTGACAAGAGCCCTATGGCCAGACGTAGTGCACTATAAAAGGAATAGGGTGCCATTTGAAATGCAGCCGCTGTTTTAATCAGAGAGAGAGAGAGAGAGAGAGAGAGAGAGGGTCAAGGTCAGGGATCAAACAAAGGGATTCTCCTGAGGAGGGGGTCATCAACACAGTAAGACATGCTCTGTGTGATGCTCAATCAACTTCTTAATAGACAAATAGGAAGAGAGAAACACTGATTTAATATGGAAAAACTGTTAGCAGGTGCTCTGATGAAGAAGCTTGCTCTGAGAAGCATCAGCATGGAACCTTACTGAAAGGAATTAAGTTGCATTCCTGAACCTTCTGTCCGTATTTCATGAAAATTGTTTGGTCCGTTTAGAAGAAGTGGTACTGTAACTGCCTCTGTTAGCTACTTCCAATGACCTGGAATTTCAGATCACACTTCAAAATGTATGAATTTAACAAGCAATTAAAACTACTTAACAAACTAAAAGCCATCCAACCACTTTACACCCTCAAACACTGTCTACTTCAAGTCCTTTCAAAGGGATGGAGAATGTTTAACTAGAAATATACTGAATACATGATTACAATTTTAATTCTGAACAAACAATTCTTAACACAGTAAAAGCAAGCTCATGCACGTTATGCAGCACGACAGAGGCCGGCCAAGCAAGCCAGAGAAATTAAAGTATACTTCAGAGTCTGCCAAGCGAGTTAGGATCCTTTTGTAGTCATTTCAAATCCACAAACACATACAGTATACAAATGCAACTGTCATCTCTCCATGCAGACAGGTTCATAATATGACAAGCACTGGAGAGAATAGGAAAACTAGTCTATAGAACAACAGCATAGAAATAGCAAATCTAGATTTAATATCACAATATCAAAACGTGAGAGGGGCCGAGGAGCTAGAGAATCTTAAAGTAATTGAGCCCCAGAACCAGAGAGCTGGTTGGTTGGTTGGTTGGTTGGTTGGTTGGTTGGTTGGTTGGTTGGTTGGTTGGAGGGAGGGAGGGAGACAGGGTCTGCGTCCCAAATGGCATCCATATTCACTATATAATTAACTACTTTTGATTGGGCTCTGGTCAAAAGTAGTGCACTATATAGGAAATAGGATGCCATTTGGAACGCAGTCCATTTCTTCCCCAAGTGGCTGATTCACTAAACATCATGGCTTTACAATACAATCAATGTATTTGTTGTACGAAAAAAGAAAAAAACAACAAGTGTGAACATGTACGGACTAAGTGTAAGTCGTTCTGGATAAGAGTGTCTGCTAAATGACTAAAATAGTAATGTAAATGTAATGTATTCATATCTACTGGCTAATGACTGTATTCGTTTTATTAGCTTTTATGTGTTTTTTACTCTCTATGAAGTACCAGGTGGAAATGCTTAATGCATGAAATACATTAGATAATACAAAACAATGAACAAACCCTTGCTGTATGGCAAGGATTAATACAATCTGAATATGGCAAACCGGACAAATAAAGGTCAACATAAAATAAGCATGATGGATTTATAAATCTAGAATATGGTAAATATGTATGGGAAGAAAGCCAATAATGTCTTATAAAATACAATGAAAGATACAAATACAATACAAATAGTGACAGAGGTCAATAAAAATAGTGACAGAGGTAAAAAAAAGTGAAATAAATGTCAAAGATGAACCAATAATGATAACATCAAACAGTGACAAAGTTATGTAGAAACACCCATAATCCCCCATTCCCACAATTAACATAATGTGGCGACTGTATCCATGGCTCTATGTCACTGGATGTGCTTCAACAGCTTGAGAGATCATAGCCCCAAGTCATATCTAAACCATGAGTCAAGAAAATTGTGTGAACCCAGCAGTGGGGTTATTTTTCTCCATAAACTCTTCATTTGAGAGGAAGTCAAATTGGATATTCCAGAGGAGAGATGCTCTCCAGTGGAGGATGACAGACATAATGAGAAAATATTAGCACAAACTCTCTCTCTCTCTCTCCCCAGTCGAGTCAAGGAGAGGAGGCACAAGTCAACAACGGCAGAATTAAAAAGTTGTTGAATTTCTTTCCGACTTACTTATCCTCTTGATTTTTCCAACAAATATTTATTAGTAAAGAAGAAGCTGCATTTAGAACCACTTGACCACTTAAAAAATAAACAGGACATTGAAGCATATCAAATAAAACAGGGGAAACCATAAAAACAGTAGAAAAAAAGGTGAATTGTATTATGAGTGTTGCTTAATACGATCAATACGATTAGTCTAGACCAGTGTTTCCCAAACTCGGTCCTGGGACCCCCCCTGGGTGCACGTTTTGGTTTTCACCCTAGCACTACTCAGCTGATTCAAATAATCAAAGCTTGATGATGAGTTCATTATTTGAATCAGCTGTGTAGGGCTATGGCAAAAAACCAAAACGTGCACCCACTGGGCCCAGGACCGAGTTTGGGAAACGCTGGTCTAGAGGTTTAGACACAGTAGATGAAATACATTCACTTGGTAGTTACATTGTGATCGTTGACAGCAGTGTATTATCTAACTTGTAGTCAGTAATACTGTAGCAATGTTAACACTGGTAGTTAGATAAATGGAACACTGTGAGGTAGCTAGATGCCCATGCTCCAAGACAGAAGGGCCAACACATTCAATGGGATCTGATGTACCCTGTCACCATACAACACACGACACTGCTAGAAGAGATGGTACTATATTGAACCAAAAAGGGTTCAATTAATGACCTTCTTCATAAATATGTCTCTCAAAAAGCATCTCTATGGAACTACAAATCATCTACAGTATATGTTTAGCAGTATAATGCATCACTAGAACCTGTATGGGTCTTGGAAGAAGAACTATAATAGATTGCACTGTGGGCACATCGTGCTAGGTAATGCTATTCAATGTCTTATAGAAGTATCAAATCAAATTGTTTTTGATATAGGAGGTTGTTTGTGTGAGCTGAGCAGTCAGAGATTTGCCCAGGGTTTGATAAAGGATGTCCACTCTCCACCCTCTCTCCCTCCCTCGCTCCTTTCCTTTTAGAGTGGAGGGGAGTGAGGTATCAATGGTGGTGCTCTTTTCTGTCCAAACTGATATTACTTTCTCTTATTCTCCGCCCAATTCTTCATTTGTCTTCATATTATCCCAGAGAGAGAGAGAGACAGAGAGAGAGAGATAGAGAGAGAGAGAGAGAGAGAGAGAGAGAGAGAGACAGAGAGAGAGAGATAGAGAGAGAGAGAGAGAGAGAGAGAGAGAGAGAGAGAGAGAGAGAGAGAGAGAGAGAGAGAGAGAGAGAAAAGACAAATAGAAAGAAAGACAAAAAGAAAGAGAGAGAGAGAGAGACGGCTCAGCTATGTTGTGCACCAACCCCCCCACCCTCCTCCTTTCCTCCCCCCTTCTCTCCATCCTGTCCCTTTAGCCTGTATTGATATATGTGGCTAGCAGGAGAGAAAGACCTATGAATCCTTACAACACAAAAGTGTCCATTCACTTTCATTGAAGTCCCCAGACGACCACATAAACAACCTCTGAAAGAAAGCAAATCTATTTACTAATTCTCCTCACATCTTTCCTAAAAGAGTAGTACTTTTTATTTCAGCCTCTTGTTCTCTTCCTTCTGTCTCAATCACTTAACACAGAACTATTGGGCCTTTGGGCATTGGACTCTGTATTGCTTAATCATTTTACATTGTAAGATCCTTTTTGTTTCAACTCAGTGACCTGAGCTCCCCTGCTACTGGCTTGAAGGCAGGTGATCAGGTGAGCTAAGGTACAACTCGAAACTCAGTAATAACCTGTGAATACACCTGCACACATACACAACTTCCCTTCATTCAAAAAGTAGCTTTGAGCTGTATTAAAGGTTGTTATGTATTACTCCAGTTCAGGTTATAGCGTAGCAGATGTGGTTAGAGAGGAGAGGAGAGGAGAGGAGAGGAGAGGAGAGGAGAGGAGAGGAGAGGAGAGGAGAGGAGAGGAGAGGAGAGGAGAGGAGAGGAGAGAGGAGAGGAGAGCATAGTAGAGCAGAGTATAGTAGAGTAGAGTATAGTAGAGTAGAATAGACTAGAATAGAACAGAGTAGAATAGAGTAGACTAAACTAGAATAGAATAGAGTAGAGCAGACTAGAATAGAGTAGAATAGACTAGAATAGAACAGAGTAGAGTAGAATAGAATAGAATAGAATAGAGTAGAATAGACTAGAATAGACTAGAATAGAACAGAGTAGAGTAGAACAGAGTAGAGTAGAATAGAGTAGACTAGAGTAGAGCAGACTAGAATAGAGTAGAATATAGTAGAATAGACTAGAATAGAACAGAGTAGAGTAGAATAGAGTAGAATAGAGTAGACTAGAATAGAGTAGAATAGAAAATATCAGACCAGACTATTCTACTCAGATGTACAGTATATCTATAATTCTGGTGTGAGACATATTGTGGGGGAGCATTTCTTTATGTCTCCAGTGGTTTTAGCAGCCTGTGGTTCTTACCTTGAGGGCCGGGGGGGCCTTCTTCCCCTGGAGACCCTGGGGATCCTACGTTGCCGGGGGGACCAGGAGGCCCCTGTCGAACCTGCGCCGCTAAAATGGCCGCCGGCGTCTTCTGCATGGCGTAGCTTGATAGTCTCTCTGGTGGGTGACATTTAAATTCTGTATTACAATAATACCAACACTCTCTGCAAGTGATAGACAATTCAAGAGCTTGGGTCTATATCTGCAAAAAGATGATTCTGAGATAATTGGCTTTAAAGTTCAGCTATTTTTATATTTATATTGTATTATTTTGAACTTAACAACATGAATTGGGCTATTTAGACTTCTATATAGGTAGAGAACATTGAACAGAACAACGATATGTCAATAAAAAGGCAGATAGAACCTTATAGGCCCAAGCTCTCAAATTGGCATTCTGTATCAGAATACAAAGAACAGTAGAATAGATGATACAGTGGCTCATTAGTTAGTTAGGGTATGTACTAAACAGAGGCTTGCATACCACACTGACATTCAATATCACAACACAGCGGCAGAACATTAAAATACCTTCACCCAGCATGAACTATTCTCTTACTTGGGACTTTTACTTCCTCAAGAACTGAGGCAACAACATCCAATTTAGATATTTTCCCCCGATTTAGAAATTCGGAAATCCTTAACAGAGCGAGTATAAAACAAAGGGACCCCCTGAAGGATAAATTGGGGCGACAACAAGTTGGGATTCAGACATAACAGCTGTACCTTCAAACACACGCAATACTTCATTCCGGATAAACATTTTAATTTCCTCCATGGAATTGGCATTCTGTGAGGAGAGAGAGAGAGAGAGAGAGAGAGAGAGAGAGAGAGAGAGAGAGACAGACAGACAGGCATGAGAGAGAGACACAGAAATGGAATAGCACAAACTTAACCAAAACGTCTTTAACAGATCAAGACAATGTAATTAGTGAGACAGCAGTGGTTCATGTTTTATTCAACGTGGTATAAAATTGCAGTGTCTTCAGAGATAAAGAGATGCAATACTTCATGGCATAATAATCAACTCCTGTCTCCCTGTCTCCCTGTCTCCCTGTCCCTGCCATCTATCTCAGGCTCAAAGTAAGATTGCTGTTCGCTCAGAATATTTGTGTGGAGAGAGGAGAACATTGGCAACGGAATGGAATAGAAATCGGAACTGTGAAAATGTTATTTCAGAGTTCCATATTCTTCTGACTGCCCAGAGGAAAGACTGCATTATAATACTGTATTTGTGCTGGACTCCAGAAAGTACGGTACGGATAAAGGAATGGGATTTATGAGTGTGAAGCTCCACTAAATACCAAGATAGTATGAACAACTAAAATAAAACCCAGGGAGAAAAACAGGGACTTCTGTATTCGAAACACCTTTGCAATCAGAGCTTAAACACTGTTACAATTAACTGTGATCATCTGTGGGCCATTTTGTAAAAGGTTATTCTTATTGTCTGTGTCTTGATAGGTAGAGGAAAGGAAGTAACAAAACCCAGGCAACTTTGTAAAGGTATTAAAGTAACAATATTCAGGGCCATGACCATTTTCTAACATCAATATTTATCACTCAAATATTATCGTGTTCTATACCGGATGGTTTAAAAACAGAATACTTGTATTTTGGCAGTGCGGAATACAGATGAAGAGTTGCCAAAGTACTTTTCTGTTTAATAGGGTCACTGTACTGTTCTGTTCTGTGAGAGAAAGAGATAGGAGGGTAACACTTTCGTACTTATTTTCTTGGCATTCAGAAGTCTTTCATATCTGTTGTGTTATGTAATTCTCTGCATGCCGTGTGTAAAATAGCTGTGACACACGGAGATGTTTCTCAATCCTCTGCAGTGCTCTCATCCCTCCCACGCTCACTCCATCTCTCTCCTTCTCTCCTTCTCTCATTCTCTCTCCTTCTCTCTCCATCTCTCTCCATCTCTCCTTCTCTCTCCATCTCTCTCCATCTCTCCTTCTCTCTCCCTCTCTCTCCCTCTCTCCGCCCCTCTCTCTCTAGCCCTCTCTCCTTCTCTCTCTCTCCATCCTTCTCCATCTCTCTCCATCTCTCCATCTCTTCCCTTCTCTCCCCTTCTCTCTCCATCTCTCTCCCTCTCTATCCCTCTCTCCGCCCCTCCCTCTCTAGCCCTCTCTCCTTCTCCCTCTCTCCACCTCTCTCTCTAGCCTTCTCTCTCTCTCTCTAGCCCCTCTCTCCACCCCTCTCTCATTCTCCCTCTCTACACCTCTCTCTCTAGCCTCTCTCCCTCTCTCTCTCTCTCCCTGTGAGGTTGAGCTGATCAGTAGTGGGAGGTGAGGAGCAGAAACAATCCAGCAGGCTTCATTGTGTCTATCTGTTATCTGCTGTGTCATGTTGCTCCACACAACGCTATGCTACTGCCGTACTGCATTCATATACAGAGAAAGAGAGATATCCACTAATTACTCAGACCACTGAAGAAAAGAGGATGTTTAGAGGATGTTTAGATTATGTTTAGAGGGTAGGCTTTGATTTTATGGGTGGGTATAGACAATCACACACTAAAATGCATTTCCAGTGAGTCTATGGATATACGGTTGGACTTTAAGTGTTGGGAGATCTTGGTCAAGCGTACCTTGAAGGGGGTATATATCAGACATTCACAACACCTTTATAAAACGGGTAATGACACCTTTATGAGTGTTACAGGATCATTCATAACAACCTTGATAAAACATTTATTCAACATCATTCAATTTCACTAGACTTGGCGTGTTTGGGCTCCCGAGTGGCGCAGTAGTCTAAGGCACTGCATCTCAGTGCAAGAGGCGTCACTAGAGTACCTGGTTCAAATCCAGGCTGTATCACATCTGGCCGTGATCGGGAGTTCCATAGGGCGCCGCACATTTGCCTACCCCTGCCCAGCGTCGTCCGGGTTTGGCCGGGTTTGGCCGGGGTAGGCCGTCATTGTAAATAAGAATTTGTTCATAACTGACTTGCCTAGTTAAATAAAGGTTAAATAAAAAAAGATATATACATATAACCAATGTACCAGAGGGCTTGGTGACCCTGGGGGACCAGGGTCTCCTCGGTGGCCTAGGGGCCCGACAGGTCCCACTATTCCTGGGTCTCCTGTCCTTCCCCTCTCCCCTTGGACTCCCCTCGCTCCAGGAATCCCTGAGTCCCCCTGCAACAGGAGAGCAGTAAAGAACAATCAAATCAAATTGTATTGGTCATGGACACATTTTTAGCAGGTGTAGTAAAATGCTTATGTTCCCAACACCAACAGTGCAGTAATACCTGACAATACAAAACAATATACGTAAATTCAAAAAATGTAAAAGGCAGAGATTAAGTGATATACCAATATGTACTGTATAATGGCTAACTCTAGCTAGCAGGTGAGCTACCGCCATAAGGTTTTAGATCTACAAACACTTTACTTTAACTAGGCCGTCATTGTAAATAAGAATATATTCTTAATTGACTTGCCTAAAGGGTGAAGGGGTTGCTTTCAGTCCCACTCGAGACTCTACCGAAGGCATTATGATAGAGCATTGTCATAACACCAGTCTGGCTTTGGGCTGATACTGTAGCTACCAAGGCCTCAGCATTACACAGTCAGTCCTCATCCAGCCATTACCCTGATTGAGCCCACTCAGACACAGAACCCCAGGGACTGTGGCCAATTCTGTCACCATGTATTTCAGCTCTCCTACAGACCTCCATTACTAGCATTTGGGAACAGATTACACTGTAGAAGACTGTGACAGGGCTTTATAAATAGGGGTTTCAGAAATACAATGGTGGCATACAAAATGCATTGAATTTCCAATGCCTTTCTTGAATACTTATGCACAGCAGGGGGAAGCAAGGGGGAAATGTGTTTCTATGCATCACTACCTTTTGGTTGGGTTAGGTTCTGTGCGATATGTTTCCATCACAAACAATAAGTTGTGTTTATGGAAAACTGGGGTAGAGTTGTGTTCATGGAAAACAGGGGTACAGTTGTGTTTATGGAAAACAGGGGTAGAGTTGTGTTTATGTAAAACAGTGTTAGAGTTGTGTTTATGGAAAACAGTGTTAGAGTTGTGTTTATGGAAAACAGGGGTAGAGTTTTGTTTATGGAAAACAGGGGTAGAGAAACTAAATAAAGGTTCTTACCCGTTCTCCCTTGGATCCTCTGTCTCCTGGTCTACCCGTGGCTCCCTGTAAGAAGATAAAACATATCACAGTGTGAACACATGACAGAGGAGTGCAGGGTCTCTCTGAAATGCTCTGCTGATTGCAGAGAGACAGAGACGTCCCTCCAGACCAGAGAGAAGAGCAAAGAGCACTGCTAAATAATTGGATATTTGGAATGAAGATGACCCTGAGGCTAGTCTTCTCTCTCTTAGCCCACTCCTCTCTTCTTAGTCTTCTCTCCTTTCCTCCCTCTCTCTCTAAATCTGACTTTCTATCTCCTCTCCTCTCCCAGCACTCAAAATCACACTGCTTTTGTTCAGACACCCACTGAGGCCAACGTGGGTCTAATCTGCTGCTCTGTAACCACCCCATCAACATCAACCAATCCTCCACACTCAGGGTCATTTAATGATTGCTTATCATTTTCAATGTCCCAGCCCACGCTTGCATTTTAACTTATTCACATCCAAAAAAGGTTTATTGCCACAATAACTAGACTGCCGGGTCCCATTATAATCTTAACAATTGGTGTTAATCCTCAATCAAAAATACAATTTAAAAAAAAAAAACTTTTTAAATGATTCTGGGGTGACTGTTGTTCCTGTAACACAGTGTCTGGGATTCTGATTCTGGGGTGACTGTTGTTCCTGTAACACAGTGTCTGGGGATTCTGATTCTGGGGTGACTGTTGTTCCTGTAACACAGTGTCTGGGATTCTGATTCTGGGGTGACTGTTGTTCCTGTAGCACAGTGTCTGGATTCTGATTCTGGGGTGACTGTTGTTCCTGCAATACATTGTCTGGGGATTCTGATTCTGGGGTGACTGTTGTTCCTGTAATACAGTGTCTGGGATTCTGATTCTGGGGTGACTGTTGTTCCTGTAATACAGTGTCTGGGATTCTGATTCTGGGGTGACTGTTGTTCCTGTAACACAGTGTCTGGGGAGTTATGGAGTTCTCCTAGGACTGTGTTTCACCTTTCACATTGTCTGTCACGGCTTCTCTGCATCACGTAGCCTAATTTCCCTCTATGGACTGTATGCCGCCTCCCTCCCTCCCTCTCTGCCTGCCAGCCTGCTTGCCAGCCTACCTCCCTCCCTCCCTCTCTGCCTGCTTGCCTGCCTGCCTCCCTCCCTCCCTCTCTGCCTGCCTGCCAGCCTGCCTGCCTGCCTGCCTGCCTGCCTGCCTGCCTGCCTGCCTGCCTGCCTGCCTGCCTGCCTGCCTGCCTGCCTGCCTGCCTGCCTGCCTGCCTGCCTGCCTGCCTGCCTGCCTCCCTCCCTCCCTCCCTCCCTCCCTCCCTCCCTCCCTCCCTCCCTCCCTCCCTCCCTCCCTATCTGGGAGAGAAACACCTGTCGTTAGCTATATGTGCAACACTTCTCTTAGAACTACACTCCTCCATTCTCCCCTCCTCTCTTCCTTTCCACCTCTTCCTCGCTCCCTCCATCTCTGCATCTCACTGACTGTATTATCTCTGGGAACATCTTCGTATCCATTTACTGCAAGGATTACTGCCGCCATGCAAAATACAATCTGGCACGATCATGTGGTTTTAAAAGTAAGCAGGCAGCAGCTCTTTGTGGAACTCTGTTCTTCTCCTCCTCTCCTCCGCCTCGCCTGCCTTCATCTGCAGCTCCCTCTCTCTTTTTTCTCTCCGTTATGTTATTCCCCAACCCCTGATGGGAGGCTTACATCTATCATCGTGCCCACTGAATCCGGCTTCCATCGTCCCTCCCTGGGCCTGGCGTTAAACCTCAAAGCCAAAGTACTGCAGTAAGAGTGAGAGGAAAACTAGGGAACGTTTAGAATAGGGGAAAATTCACCTGCTAGATGGCACTGTTGGCCCACCGAATGATTCAGGTTGAGAACAAGCATATACAGTTGAAGTCGGAAGTTTATATACACTTAGGTTGAAGTCATTAAAACTCATTCTTCAACCACTCCACAGATTTCATGTTAACGAACTGTAGTTTTGGCAAGTCGGTTAGGACATCTACTTTGTGTATGACACAAGTAATTCTTCCAACAATTGTTTACAGACAGATTAGTTCACTTATAATTCACTATATCACAATTCCAGTGGGTCAGAAGTTTACATACAGTAAGTTGACTGTGCCTTTAAACAGCTTGGCAAATTCCAGAAAATTATGTAATGGCTTTAGAAGCTTCTGATAGGCTAATTTACATCACTTGAGTCAATTGGAGGTGTACCTGTGGATGTATCTCAAGGCCTATCTTCAAACTCAGTGCCTATTTGCTCAACATCATGGGAAAATCAAAAGAAAACAATTTCCAAATGCCTGAATGTACCACATTCATCTGTACAAACAATAGTACGCAAGTAGAAACACCATGGGACCAGGCAGCTGTCATACCGCTCAGGAAGGAGACGCATTCTGTCTCCTAGAGACGAACGTACTTTGGTGCGAAAAGTGCAAATCAATCCGAGAACAACAGCAAAGGACCTTGTGAAGATGCTGGAGGAAACAGGTACAAAAGTATCTATATCCACAGTAAAACGAGTCCTATATCGACATAACCTGAAAGACCGCTCAGCAAGGAAGAAGCCACTGCTCCAAAACCGCCATAAAAAAGCCAGACTACGGTTTGCAACTGCACATGGAGTCAAAGATCGTACTTTTTGGAGAAATGTCCTCTGGTCTGAAAAAAAAAATAGAACCGTTTGGCCATAATGACCATCGTTATGTTTGGAGGAAAAAGGGGGAGGCTTGCAAGCCAAAGAACACCATCCCAACTGTGAAGCACGGGGGTGGCAGCATCATGTTGTGGGGGTGCTTTGCTGCAGAAGGGACTGGAGCACTTCACAAAATAGATGGTATCATGAGGAAGGAAAATTATGTGGATATATTGAAGCAACATCTCAAGACATCAGTCAGGAAGTTAAAGTTTGGGTCACAAATGGGTCTTCCAAATAGACAATGACCCCAAATATACTGCTAAAGTTGTGACTCAGTTACACCAGTTCTGTCAGAAGGAATGGGCCAAAATTCACCCAACTTATAGTGGGAAGCTTGTGTATTTGGCTAAGGTGTATGTAAACTTCCGACTTCAACGGTACCATCTAACAACAAGACTCTCTCTCTCTCTCTCTCTCTCTCTCTCTCTCTCTCTCTCTCTCTCTCTCTCTCTCTCTCTCTCTCTCTCTCTCTCTCTCTCTCTCTCTCTCTCTCTCTCTCTCTCTCTCTCTCTCTCTCTCTCTCTCTCTCTCTCTCTCTCTCTCTCTCATAACAAGTTGGCCCTTCTATCCGCTCGTTCACTGTTCAGGTCTCTGACAGATGTACCCAATGTACCGACCAGACAACCTGTTACTGTATCTGTTGTTGGTATTTATAGTTCAGCTAATTATAATTAAATTGATGGTGAATCATACTGTTATATTTCAGCTAATTAGAATGGAATTGATGGTGAATCATATTGTTATAATTCAGCTAATTAGAATGGAATTTATGGTGAATCATACTGTTATAGTTCAGCTAATTGGAATGGAATTGATGGTGAATCATAGTGTACAAAACATAACTAGCCATGTTATATGACAGAGTACAAAACATAACTAGTGATGTTATATGACATAGTACAAAACAGAACTAGTGATGTTATATGACAGAGTACAAAACATAACTAGTGATGTTATATGACATAGTACAAAACATAACTAGCCATGTTATATGACAGAGTACAAAACATAACTAGTGATGTTATATGACATAGTACAAAACAGAACTAGTGATGTTATATGACAGAGTACAAAACATAACTAGTGATGTTATATGACAGAGTACAAAACATAACTAGTGATGTTATATGACAGAGTACAAAACATAACTAGTGATGTTATATGACAGAGTACAAAACATTACTAGTGATGTTATATGACAGAGTACAAAACATAACTAGTGATGTTATATGACAGAGTACAAAACATAACTAGTGATGTTATATGACAGAGTACAAACCATTACTAGTGATGTTATATGACAGAGTACAAAACATTACTAGTGATGTTATATGACAGAGTACAAAACAGAACTAATCATATTTCCAGCAGAGTTCACAGTGGCAGTTGTTTTACTTGTTAAGTTTCATCCGAACACTTATCTGGATCTGAAAATAGATCATTCTGCCCTCCATTACAAACAGTTATCTATCACTGCCCCCCAGCCTTAACTGTGTCATTAAGATACAGAGACTAAAAGTCAACACAACCCAACATCTGCAAGTGTTTTAATGCACCTCTTGTGATGCCGTGGCTAGAGGCTAGGTAACAACACTACTGTCAAGGATGCTGCTGGTATATCTTTTTGTTGAGGGACATATTGTGAATGTGTGTGTGTGTGTGTGTGTGTGTGTGTGTGTGTGTGTGTGTGTGTGTGTGTGTGTGTGTCTAAGTAATTTCCTCTCACCTCGTAACCAGGAAGTCCATCTTTCCCGGTCCTGCCCTGCTCAAGGAACGACCAGAACACAAAGAACGAAAACAAAGACATTTTGTATCGGCTCCAACAATCCAACTGGATATGCGTCTCAAATGGCACCCTATTCCCTATATACTGCACTACCTTTGACCAGGGCTCCTGTCAAATTAGTGCACTATATAGGGAATAGGGTGCCATTTGTGACAGACAGTAATCTCCTTCTACAGTTAATGGGATATCTGAATCGTGGGATAATGGGGATGATTGCTGTGTGAACACTACTGTTCTACAGACTGATGGAATGAAACTAAACAAACCATTTCTGATGATAATAACATGCAATAATGTCATCGTTCTGCAAAACAAGCCTGGAGTAATACGCTTATTTAAACCAAACAAATTGTCCCTTGAATCAAGCTCTTTTATCGATATGTAAATGCAGAAATCTATGGTAATTGTAACACTGAACTTGGCTCTGAAATGTGAGGGACTGTGTTGTTTATCAATATAAACTATGTTTAAAACCTAATACTGCCAGCATAATGGCAGTCTGAGACAACACAGTAGTACATATATGTACTGTAGATATAGTGACAATTACACTATTAGAAAAAAGGGTTCCAAAAGGGTTCTTCGGCTGTCCCCATAGGAGAACCCTTTTTTGTTCCAGGTAGAAAGGAACCCAAAAAGGTTCTACCTGGAACCAAAAGGGTTAAAAATTGACCCAAAAAGGGTTCTTCAAAGGGTTCTCCTATGGGGAAGCCAAAGAACCCTTTTAGGTTCTAGAAAGCACCTTTTTTTCTAAGTGTATGGACTATCTCCCATCGAGGGTAGGTATCTAATCAGGGGTATGAGAAATGAGGAACAGTGGTAAAGTATAATCCTTACAGGAGCACCTTGGGGTCCCTCAGGACCAGGGAATCCTGTCTCCCCCAGTGGGCCCCTCTCACCCTGTCAGGGAATAAACACTCATAAGTGTCACTGTTACTGGAGAGAGAGAGAGAGAGAGAGAGAGAGAGAGAGAGAGAGAGAGAGAGAGAGAGAGAGAGAGAGAGAGAGAGAGAGAGAGAGAGAGAGAGAGAGAGAGAGAAAGAGCGAGAAAGAGAGAGAGCGAGAGCGAGAGAGAGAGAAAGGCTTACTTACCGGTTCCCCAGGGGTCCCCGGATCACCGCGAGCTCCAGGTTTCCCCTGTCAATCACACAGACAGGATGAGAACACCACACATTATACAGCTCCTCAGTTAGACAGGTGTTATCTATCTATCTATCTATCTATCTATCTATCTATCTATCTATCTATCTATCTATCTATCTATCTATCTATCTATCTATCTATCTATCTATCTATCTATCTATCTATCTATCTATCTATCTATCTATCTATCTATCTATCTATCTATCTATCTATCTATCTATCTATCTATCTATCTATCTATCTATCTATCTATCTATCTACGTTAGCTAGCACCTCAGCACTGTCCTGTCTAGCAGGTATTACTGTACTACAGCCCTCTAAGGGAGTGTACATCTGAAAGACTGTTCACTGGGTACAGTATTACATCTGAAGGACTGTTCACTGGGTACAGTATTACATCTGAAGGACTGTTCACTGGGTACAGTATTACATCTGAAGGACTGTTCACTGTGTACAGTATTACACCTTAAGGACTGTTCACTAGTCTTACATCTGTTCATAAGAAGCTTTTTCACTGGGGATTCTATTACAGTATAGCTGTGTTCTGTCTGTGTCATTTCTTATAGGTTTGGGAAGTCCATGTCCATGATGTCTTTCATTTCCTCAGACAGACAGGATGTTTTATGTAGCCTTGTCAGATGGGGAGTATATCATCCTGCTAAAGAGCATGTGTGTGCAGAACATTACAAGTACTACTTACTGAAGGCCCAGGTATTCCAGGTGTTCCTGGCATCCCCAGATCACCCTAAAGGACAACATACAGCCTTTTATACAACTCAAACCTATAGCAACATACAGCCTTTTATAGAACTCAAACCTATAGCAACATACAGCCTTGTTATACAACTCAAACCTATAGCAACATACAGCCTTTTATAGAACTGAAACCTATAGCAACATACAGCCTTGTTATACAACTCAAACCTATAGCAACATACAGCCTTTTATAGAACTGAAACCTATAGCAACATACAGCCTTGTTATACAACTCAAACCTATAGCAACATACAGCCTTTTATAGAACTCAAACCTATAGCAACATACAGCCTTGTTATACAACTCAAACCTATAGCAACATACAGCCTTTTATAGAACTCAAACCTATAGCAACATACAGCCTTGTTATACAACTCAAACCTATAGCAACATACAGCCTTTTATAGAACTCAAACCTATAGCAACATACAGCCTTGTTATACAACTCAAACCTATAGCAACATACAGCCTTGTTATAGAACTCAAACCTATAGCAACATACAGCCTTGTTACAGTATATAAGTCAAGCCTAGAGGATAAGATACATATTCACTATATAACTGAAATAGACATAGAACTAATTATACAACTATATAATCTATACACCAAATCACCATGGGGTTTGAAGCATGAACAGAGGTCTTGTCTTTAAAAGCCTATTCTGAGACTATTCTATTCTAGTCCATCTAGTTTTGTTCAGACATACATAACCTCTTCTTGAAGTGTTGCTGTGGGTCTATCATAAACAAACTCTCCTTCTCTGTAATATGCGGTGTGTGTGTGTCTGGACGATATCGCCATAACTCTTTGACGACAGCTCCCTGAAGGAAGGACAAACACACAGCCCGTGCTAGCCTTGATATCTAGATTAACATTTAGAGGTGTGAGGGATGTTACACAGACAAATGAAGCAGTAATCCCCATACTAAGGACTTCTACATCAGGCTGCTACAGTATGTTACTGATGTTAGTATCATGGTAGCTATTACACGTTCCCCACTGTCATGCTAAACTGAACCACATGCCTACAGTAACTGCGTTTTGATTTCTTTTCAGCACGATTTCAGGTGTCTACGTAACCAGGCACAGTTCAGCTTGGCTCAGCTCAGTAGTATAAAAGGGTAACTGATGAACAGAGAGCAGGCTAGGGGTATAATGATCACAGTAATCTGGTCAGGTCATTCAGGATGAGGACGGTCCGCTGGGCCGGGTCTGCTGTGTGGCCCAGTACAGCACTGCTTGGCTCGGCTCAGTAATGTGCAAAGGCTATAGGTGGTCTGTGTGTGGCTTACCTTGGCTCCAGGTAGTCCTTCTAGTCCAGGTAAACCCATGGCTCCTGGATCTCCCTGGAACATAACACAGAGTAGTTAGTCTATGTGTGTGTGTGTGTGTGTGTGTGTGTGTGTGTGTGTGTGTGTGTGTGTGTGTGTGTGTGTGTGTGTGTGTGTGTGTGTGTGTGTGTGTGTGTGAGTTTATCCTTTACTACAGTAGAAGTACACATCCCTTCTCTGCCTTCTATTGGTCTGGTCTTCATCCTTTACTACAGTAGAAATACACATCCCTTCTCTGCCTTCTATTGGTCTGGTCTTTATCCTTTACTACAGTAGAAATACACATCCCTACTCTGCCTTCTATTGGTCTGGTCTTAATCCTTTACCACAGTAGAAATACACATCCCTTCTCTGCCTTCTATTGGTCTGGTCTTAATCCTTTACCACAGTAGAAATACACATCCCTTCTCGGCCTTCTACTGGTCTGGTCTTTATCCTTTACCACAGTAGAAATACACATTCCTTCTCTGCCTTCTATTGGTCTGGTCTTTATCCTTTACTACAGTAGAAATACACATCCCTTCTCTGCCTTCTATTGGTCTGGTCTTTATCCTTTACTATAGTAGAAATACACATCCCTTCTCTGCCTTCTATTGGTCTGGTCTTTATCCTTTACTACAGTAGAAATACACATCCCTACTCTGCCTTCTATTGGTCTGGTCTTAATCCTTTACCACAGTAGAAATACACATCCCTTCTCTGCCTTCTACTGGTCTGGTCTTTATCCTTTACTACAGTAGAAATACAAATCCCTACTCTGCCTTCTATTGGTCTGGTCTTGCTCTACTATATGTGCCATGGAGAACAGGTATTCCACACTGTAGGGCCAAGGCCTGTTCTGTCCTCTGCTCTGACATAGATGGATGGGGCAGGTAATTGTCACACATGTAGATTGTCATGAACAACATAGTGTGGCTTAGAGTGGAATGGGACAGATCGGGACCGCCGCCGGGGATCAGCTGTGGCTATACGTATTGGTGCAATTTTGTGTGTGTGTGTGTGTGTGTGTGTATGCGAGACGGATTGGGGCACTTGGCTGTGTGTGTGTGTGTGTGTGTGTGTGTGTGTGTGTGTGTGTGTGTGTGTGTGTGTGTGTGTGTGTGTGTGTGTGTGTGTGTGTGTGTGTGTGTGTGTGTGTGTGTGTGTGTACGAGACGGATTGGGGCAATTCCACCGACCGAGCCGCAGCACCAGAAACCACAGCTCACACAATTTATTCAAATGTCAAATTAACATCCCCAGTGAAAAATCACACCGCAGTAAAACAATAAAAAATACAATTGGCCCGACGAGGACGGAGAGAGAGACGGAGAATTCAAGTTGATACCAGAAGAGAGGAGTTGAATTGTTTCCATTCCTCAGTGTGTGTGTTTGTGTGTTTGAGAGAGTCTGTGTGTGAATGTGTTTGTCTGAGACAGTTTGTGTGTGTATGAGAGAGAGAGAGAGAGAGAGAGAGAGAGAGAGAGAGAGAGAGAGAGAGAGAGAGAGACAGAGTGTGTGTTTGTGTCTCTCTCGCTCTCTTAGTGTGTGTATGTGTGTTCTCACACACGTGTGTGTGCGTGGGAAGTACAGTAGGCATTACAGAGAGCAAAGACGGTTTATCGTCTCCCACAGGCAAGACAATACGGCACAGTAATTTGATTCTGACAAGAGGAGACGTGATCATTATTTTATTTTGTTCCCAGCTCCAGAGTGGAGGGACTTATGTTGAACCATAGAGACTGTATTGGAGAACAGACCTGGGTTCAAATACTATTTGAAATCTTTCAAATACTTTGAGTGTTTGCTTTAGCATGTTTTTAGTGCAGGATGGGAGGGTTTTGCAGCTCTGAGCCTCTTCTATTCGTTCCATTGCGCCAGTCAAACTCAATCAAGCCCAGATAAAGTACTTGATATGATTTTAAATAGTATTTGAACCCAGGTGTGTTGGAAAGCTCCCTTATCTAAGTCTTCCTTGTCAGTTCTGTTGGACTGCATATGAAAACAGGTGAGAAACACTTCAAATCAAATACATTCCTTAGAATGAAAAGATTTAAACTCACCACTCTTCCCTCATCTCCTTTGGGACCCTTTACAGAAAGAAGAGATAGTGAAAGGAAATCACTCCAACAACAAAGTCACATACAGTAGACCTTTTACAACTGGGTTAACAGAGATATTTCATTTTTGTAGTCAAGACCTTTTGCATCAATTACTTTTACTTTTGGTAAGTGTCAAAGGATATGACTGTACTGTTTATATACACTGGCAGTCGTAAAGTTATAGTCATAAAGTCAGACTTATTGTCAATAAAAGTTAACAACGTGCAAAGATTTAAACAATTAGAGACAAAAATCTATCAGCAAAATCTAATTGGAACGAGACCAAAATTGACATATTGTACTAACGAATAATTTACGGTAGCCTGTTGCTTTCATTGTCCTCTATTTTAACTCTTGGTTTTAATTATTTCTTAATACTTCTAGAATTAATTTAATCAAATGTTTAATTAGGATCCCCAATAGCTGATGACATGGTGACAGCTAATCTTCCTAGGGTCCAACCCAGACCTAAAATGACATTACAAGCTATTACAATTGACATGAACCTTACATTTAGGAAACATTTATTTAAATAAAATGTAAATACCTACGTAATATATTTAACATTCAGTAAATACTATCTGCATAGCACAGCACAGAGCAATGCTCCACAGAGATTCTACTATGGTCCCTGGGTAGGCTGCCCATTGTGACCAGAGGAGTGTGAATGTCTCCCTTTTTTTGCAAACCAGTTGATAAGTGTTTCTCAGTTCTCTTTGTGGACCCCTTCGGGTCCTATGAGCGGAGTGTGCGTGTGTGTGTTACGAAGGAAGAGGTAAAGTCTACAGATAGACTGATAAGGGCAGAGCTCGGTGGCTGTGATAAGTAAATCAGGTCACTACACCTCGCCACAGAGGCACAATGGCAGAGAGAACAGCGCAAACACACTGCTGCATCTCAATGATGCAGGATATTCCTGGGGCGGCCCAGGGGAGAGCTGTTTGAGAGTCAGGCCACTCCTTAGACAGTGTGTTCAGTCTCTCTCTCTCTCTCAACTCTCTCTCTCTCTCGCTCTTTCTCTCACTCTCTCTCTCTGTCAGTCTCTGCCCACCAGTGAGCTCTCACAGAACATGACTGAGTCTAACAAGAGGGCTGGAGTCAGTGAAGGAGATGACAGCAGCTCTTGGAATGACACAGTATGGCCTATGTGTTTCAGACCCTGACAGTATAGTATAGTACAGTACACAGGGTCTGAATGCATGTCTGGTTCCTGACAGTTTAAAGTAAGTAACAGTAGGATGATGAGACAGTAGGATGATGAGACAGTAGAGGGATGAGACAGTAGGATGATGAGACAGTAGGATGATGAGACAGTAGAGGATGAGTCAGTAGGATGATGAGACAATAGAGGGATGAGTCAGTAGGATGATGAGACAGTAGGAGGATAAGACAGTAGGATGATGAGACAGTAGGATGATGAGACAGTAGGAAGATGGATGATGAGACAGTAGGATGATGAGAAAGTACGATGATGAGACAGTAGGAGGATGGATGATGAGACAGTAGGATGATGAGACAATAGGAAGATGGATGATGAGACAGTAGGATGATGAGAAAGTACGATGATGAGACAGTAGGAGGATGGATGATAAGACAGTAGGATGATGATACAGTAGGATGATGAGACAATAGGATGATGAGACAGTAGGATGATGAAACAATAGGATGATGAGACAGTTGGATGATGAGACAGTAGGATGATGAGACAATAGGATGATGAGACAGTAGGATGAGGAGACAGTAGGATGATGAGACAGTAGGAGGATGAGACAGTAGGAGGATGGATGATGAGACAGTAGGAGAGAGAGACAGTAGGATGATGAGACAGTAGAAGGATGAGACAGTAGGATGATGATACAGTAGTGTGATGAGACAGTAGAGGGATGAGACAGTAGGATTATGAGACAGTAGGATGATGAGACAGTAGAGGGATGAGACAGTAGGATGCTGAGACAGTAGGATATTAAACGGTAGGATGATGAGACAGTAGGATGATGAGACAGTAGGATGATGAGACAGTAGGATGATGTGATAGTTGGATGATGAGACAGTAGGATGATTAAACAGTAGGATGATGAGACAGTAGGATGATGAGACAGTAGGATGATGTGATAGTTGGATGATGAGACAGTAGGATGATGAGACAGTAGGAGGATGGATGATGATATACCTACCGGTGCACCTGGTGCTCCAGGGGGTCCTAAGATGGGTGCTCCACTCTGTGGAGAAACTAGCCTTATCATCATAACGTTCAGCACAATGATGACATGGTATCTGATGACATGGTATCTGATGACATGGTATCTGATGACATGGTATCTGATGACATGGTATCTGATGATATGGTATCTGATGACATGGTATCTGATGACATGGTATCTGATGACATGGTATCTGATGATATGGTATCTGATGATATGGTATCTGATGACATGGTATCTGATGACATGGTATCTGATGACATGGTATCTGATGACATGGTATCTGATGACATGGTATCTACAGTAGCATACAGTATATAGGGGAATGTAACGTTTACGTTGAAGGCCACCCTATAGATGCTCAACAAACAATCAACAGACTATGAGTGGCATGTCAACTATACAACAGTGGACTTTATACCCACTGTGATGCTAGTTGCATTGACGAGGTGATGAGGATGAGTACAGTGAAGTTCTTACCTGGAGTTTATACAGACTGCTCATCCCATTGCCCTCCACATAGGGGACACCCTGCAAACACACACATCTCAGTAAGAGCCAGGTGTATGGCTTCTAGCCTTACACACTCATAAAGGTCTGTGTGTGTGTGAGTGTGTGTAAATGTGTGTATGTTCTGTATGTCTCTCGCCTATAGGTATGTGTGTGTCCGCCTGTGTGTTTTCTGTGTCTCTAGTCTAACAGTCAGTCCTGTAGGCCTGGACCAGGCAGACAGTATTACTTTGTTAAGCATTTACATGCTACATGGGAGAGATCAATATCTGAATCTGCCTGGTGATCACTACATGGGAGAGATCAATATCTGGGGCTGCCTGGTGATCACTACATGGGAGAGATCAATATACAGTGTCCCCAACAGTAACAGGACCAGGGTGAGTCAATCACATTTACAGGAAGGAAAGAAAGGACAGGAAAAACATTTTCTCAAGTGGACGGAAGAAAACATGGTGGCCTTCAAAGCAACAAGCCGATCTCATTGTACTTTCACATGATTTCATTGAGGATTGTGTTGTGTGACCAGCCATTCAAAAGTACACTAGAAATCGGCCAATGCACCTTGAAATGGTCTCATCACTCATAGACATGACATTTTTTTACACATCTCACCAATGACTCAACAACACACACACACACACACACACACACACACACACACACACACACACACACACACACACACACACACACACACACACACACACACACTGTCTGTACACAAACACACACACACATCGTCCGTACACACACACACACACACACACAAAGATCTCAGTGATGCTCTGGATAACTTACTGGGGGGCCTGGTAGGCCTGGAATTCCAGGGGAGCCTTCACTGCCCTGTAGGACACACACACACACACACACACACACACACACACACACACACACACACACACAGAACAAAACATCAGAGGCATAATGCTTTCCAGTAGGTCAACTGGGGAACACATCTCTTCAGTTAAAATCACAATAGTCTAACAATCCCACTTTACCCAGATTTACCCACACATTAGACACAGTGATAATCCCAATATTTGGGACATGGCATGACTGATTGTACAACTCTACTGCAGAGGTACAGTATTTGAGAAGATGGATATACTAGCTCTGTTGAATTGGAGAGAGACTGGGGGTAAGGCCCTGAGATAAACTAGTGTCCTGTCCAAGGTGTGATAGACTTGGGGTAAGGCCCTGAGATAAACTAGTGTCCTGTCCAAGGTGTGATAGACTGGGGGTAAGGCCCTAAGATAGACTAGTGTCCTGTCCAAGGTGTGATAGACTAGGGGTAAGGCCCTGAGATAGACTAGTGTCCTGTCCAAGGTGTGATAGACTGGGGGTAAGGCCCTGAGATAGACTAGTGTCCTGTCCAAGGTGTGATAGACTTGGGGTAAGGCCCTGAGATAGACTAGTGTCCTGTCCAAGGTGTGATAGACTGGGGGTAAGGCCCTGAGATAGACTAGTGTCATGTCCAAGGTGTGATAGACTGGGGGTAAGGCCCTGAGATAGACTAGTGTCCTGTCCAAGGTGTGATAGACTGGGGGTAAGGCCCTGAGATTTACTAGTGTCCTGTCCAGGGGGTGATAGACTGGGGGTACTAATGTTTAGAACATGAAATAGACATGAATTGCAAAAATCATTGAAGCTGGAGACTACCATCTCCCTCAATAACTTTAAGCATCAGCTGTCAGAGCAGCTTACCGATCACTGCACCTGTACACAGCCCATCTGTAAATAGCCCACCCTACTACCTCATCCCCATATTATTATTTTTGCTCATTTGCACCCCAGTATCTCTATTTGCACGTCATCATCTGCACATCTACCACTCCAGTGTTGATGCTAAATTGTAATTATTTCGCCACTATGGCCTATTTATTGCCCTACCTTCCTAATCCTACTACATTTGCACACACTGTACATAGATTTTCTATTGTGTTATTGACTGTACGTTTGTTTATCCCATGTGTAACTCTGTGTTGTTGTTTTTGTTGCAATGCTTTGCTTTGTCTTGGCCAGGTCGCAGTTGTAAATTAGAACTTGTTCTCAACAGGCCTAACTGGTTAAATAAAGGTGAAATTAAAAAAACGGACAGTACACTGCCTAGTGAAAGTTTACACACCCCTTGCAAAGTCTTTACATTTTGATGCATTTTTTATAGAGATTTAGACCTGTTCCACATCTTCAAAGAAATGTATATACCATTTTTCTAATTAATAAAGGAAACAAGAAAACGAAGATATCTTGATTGCATATGTCTGTACACCCCAAAGTTAATATTTGGTGGAAGCCCTTTTGGCAGCCATTACAGCTGTGAATAATTCTGAATAAGATTCTACCAACTTTGCACAACTCGTAGGGCAACATAAGTCCATTGTTTTTGTAAAAATGAATTTGATCCTGACAAACTCCCCAGTCCCTGCCGATGACAAGCATACCCATAACATGATGCGGCCACGACAATACTGGAAAATACAGAGGGTTTACTTTGTGTTGTGTTGAATTGACCCAAACCTGTTATTTTAGCCCAAAAGCGTAATGTCTTTGCTGTGTTGTCTTGCAGTTTTACTTAATGGCATTGTTGCAAACAGAATCAATGATTTGGACTGGAGTTAGTTTAACACAGGCTTCCTTCTTTCACTTTGTCATACAGGCCAGTAATGTGGAGTGAATGCAATGCTGTTGATCCCTTTGTATTTTCAGGTATTGTGGTCGCCTGGGGAGTTTGTCAGGATCAAAAGAAATATGAAAGGAGCAAAGCCAAGGTAAAATGTTAGAGGAAAACCTGGGATAGAGTCAAATGTTTCTGTGGGACAATTGCACAACAGAATGTCTTTCCAAGAGGTGTTGAATGTTCCTGAGTGGTTTGAATATTGCTGTCCATCAATGATTCTCAATCAGATTTACTGAGCTTGAGCAATTTTAACAAAAACAATGGATATACACTCAGTGGTCAGTTTATTAGGTATACTAACCCCTTCACCAAAATGGTTCACTCCTACAGAAAGTGAGTCACGTGGCCGTGGCTTGCTATATAAAGCAGGCAGACAGGCATCGAGGCATTCAGTTACTGTTCAATTGAATTGCTCACAACAACACCATCATCCCAGAAACCCTATACCCACTCCAATTCGCCCCAACAGATCAACAGATGACGCAATCTCAAACGCACTCCACACTGCCCTTTCCCACCTGGACAAAAGGAACACCTACGTGAGAATGCTATTCACTGACTACAGCTCAGCCTTCAACACCATAGTGCCGACAAAGCTCATCACTAAGCTAAGGAAAAGGGATCCTGGACTTCCTGTTGGGCTGCCCCCAGGTGGTAAGGGTAGGTAACAACATATCTTCCACGCAGATCCTCAACACTGGGGCCCCTCAGTGGTACGTGCTCAGTCCCCTCCTGTAATCCCTGTTCACCCACGACTGAGTGGCCAAGCACAACTCCAACATCATCATTAAGTTTGCTGACGACACAACGTTGGTAGGCCTGATCACCGACAACGATGAGACAGCCTATAGGGAGGAGGTCAGAGACCTGGCCGTGTGGTGCCAGGATAACAACCTCTCCCTCAATGTGATCAAGACAAAGGAGATGATTGTGGACTACAGGAAAAGGAGGGCCGAACACGCCCCCATTCTCATCGACGGGGCTGTAGTGGAGCGGGTCAAGAGTTTCAAGTTCCTTGGTGTCCACATCACCAACAAACTATCACAGTCCAAACACACCAAGAAAGTTGTGAAGAGGGCACGACAACGCCTTTCCCTCCCAGGAGACTGAAAAGATTTGGCATGGGTCCCCAGATCCTCAAAAAGTTTCACCATAGAGAGCATCCTGACCGGTTGCATCACCGCCTGGTATGGCAACTGCTCGGCAACCGACCGTAAGGTGCTACAGAGGGTAGTGTGTACGGCCCAGTACATCACTGGGGCCAAGCTTCCTGCCATCCAGGACCTATATACTAGTTGGTGTCAGAGGAAGGCCCAAAGAATTGTTAAAAACTCCGTCACCCAAGTTATACCACACGCACAGCTTCTACCCCCAAGCCATAAGACTGCTGAACAATTAATCAAAATGGCCACCCAGACTTTGTTTTTACACTACTGCTACTCGCTGTCTATTATCTATGCATAGTCACTTTACCCCTAACTATATGTACAAATTACCTTGACTAACCTGTAGCCCCACACAATGACTCGTACCGGTACCCCTTGTATATAGCCTCATTATTGTTATTTTATTGTGTTACTTTTTTTTTATTATTTATTTTTTATGGTGT